>BOPP01000193.1:1341149-1462245 GCA_017312745.1 Gryllus bimaculatus | reverse complement strand
ATGTAGTGTTCTGCCACCAGGTTCTATACCTACTTGCAGAAATAATAAATCTATCTATCTATCTAACATGAAAGTGCATCTGAATATCGTAGAAGTACATCAGAAAAAAATTGCAATACAAAACAGAAATTGGATTTGTTTAAGAATGTTTATTTACAAGTAATGTTTTTTTTTTTTTTCATTGGAAAGAGAAGTAAATAGAAAATCATCAGCTTGGGGAAAATTCTCCTTATGAATAAAAACTTCAGATTAAAAGAAGAGAAATTTTGAATACAATAATTTTGCCAATCATGACGTGCGGCACACAAACGTGATTCCTCACTGCGCAATACCTGAATAAGATCATGGTATCACAAAATAAGATCATGGTAAATACAAAGAGAAGTAGTACACCTTACCCTTGCACACAAGATTCAAAATGTGGCAATAAGAAAGAGAGCACAAATCAAAAACACCTTAGAAAAAGTTTGGTTGAAACTATTTGAAATGGAAATGGGGAGGACATGTTTTATGTATCCAACAAAAATGTGGGACTCATCATTTAGCATCACGGGACTGCAGGCACGCAGCAGGAATGTAAGAAGACAAAGAAGAAGATGGGCAGACGACTTCAAAAAGATAGTGCCCAGATTATGGACAAGTGTGGCAAAATGGAAATACTGTATAGGCCTGAATTATTCACAAAAACAGTCACTGCGATAAGTATACAAGTGATGAAAAAGGGAAGTAGTGATTAATGATTTCAAATAACAAATGGTGTTAAGAATCAAGTGACTAGAAATGGTAATTAAAAAATACTCTTTTCAAAGTGCTGCTCAAGAATCATTTTTCGATGTAAGCTACCTACCTAGCTGGAGACCCTTCTCGACATGGGATGTTAATGGCTATTATTACTGATGATAATGATAATCTCTCTCTCTTATGCATGTATACACTTACCAAGACTTCTTTTTCCAAAATACCTCCTAGGCTACAAAAGATCCCACTTGATCTGTTTAATTCAAGATCTTCAAAAAAATAATGAACTTTATAAAAGTTTTTCTTTCCTGGGGAAAGAAACTAATGTTTTACATTCACATGATGCTGTCAAGAGCACCACATTATTAGCTTCACTGTCACTTGAAAGCAAGATGTGTACTGAATAAAATAAACAAGTACTTTGTGATCCAGTGCAGAAAAATCAATTAAATTGAAATACTGTTTCACTCTAAGGTTTCCACAAATGGGGTCGATTTATATAGAAGCAATTTCCTTAAGTTTGTATTGGATACAAAAATCTGTTCTTATCAATGAAAAATTTCTAAATGATTTCATGAACTGGAAATTGGAACCCCTCAATCTAATGATCAGCGTGGCATTATTACTGAAATTGCTAACAATCTTGCCAAGATCCAGCTCAGATTTCTAACATCTTATGAAAGCTATCTAGCTATCTTACACCTAGTAGATTCTTTAAATATAATAGTTACAATAGAATTATTAAAATGTCTCTCAATAATTGTGCAGATTTTACTGCAGAAGGACATAAGTTATTCGTAAAATCAGTTTGTTACATAGATCAACCCAATGAAGCATTTATTGAAATTTATTTATTGTATAAGTAATTTTCAATTTTATATTTACAAATATATATCGGATTAAAAAGTGAATTATTAAATGTAAAAAGACACTAAGTGTGTAATGAATTTAATTTTTTCTGAAGTAGTCTTTCTGTTTATTATTGGGAACTGGATTTATAAGTACTACAAAGTATATTAATCCCTCACAAGACTGTTTCTCTTAATTCTTACATGCAGTACATTCATCTGATCCTTTACTCTGACAATACTGCTCAATGATATTTTGAAAAGTATTATTATTAGTTTTGATTCCACAATGGAATGTGTACAGTCAAATACTCATTGATTAGCATTATACCATGTTTGAACACAATTGAAACTGAGAACCTCTTAAGTCACCTTCACACAATCAAAAGGGGAGTTCATTTCTCTTTCACAGCCCATTTCAGTCATTCATCCCATTCCATGACTGAGTTCAAGTTACGTGCATTAGCTTATCAGCATTACCAATTTTGAAGTTGGACTTTATGGCACATATTACTTGAAATTATTATTTTTCTGTACAACATCATACACCATTCAGTTATAAGAAATTTCTATAATGAACTACACACATACATTACAAAATTAAAAATTGAATATGTTAAGATTAATATAGTAACAGACAACTATTTCAAATCAAATATGCACAATTAGAAATTAGCAGAAATACTAAGCTTATTAACAAAATGGAAAATATGCATCACAAAATTATGAGTAATTAAATGGAAAAAAGCACATTCCAACTGGGCAAATTTCTGACTTCAGGGGGGAACTTTGCATTAAAATCCAGTCCCTACTGATTACTTACTAACACAGGCAATTATCTGCAAAATATTACATTACACATTAATAAATAATAGAAAAAATAATGTTCTCATATGAGAGCATACAGCTCAACAGAATTATTTTAATTTTTATACGATTCACTATCTTGCAATATTTGAATCATTGCTTTAAATATATAGCTAATCATATAATCAAGAAACATATTTTCCCTTTTTGTGCACTCATTTGGAATCATTTCTTTGGATTCAAAATTTGTATACTTTCAATAAAGACACAAATTTAAGTCCGATTATGTTATATTTTATCTGAAGGAGAAAAATTCTTAAAGCCAGGAATTATCCTTTCTCCAGTTATTACACTACAGAAAGATGATTCTGAAGTATTTATCTGTCACTGTCTCACAACAGTACTCCAGAAATGTGTCACTGCTTTATAGGTAATTACCCCCCAGGATAATCAAACAGATTTAAGACTAAAAATGCAAAATTTTGTAGTTATGCTATGAAGAATTCAGCAGAGACATGCAACCCATACATAAGGTACCTTAATGCTCAACTCAAATACATTGCCTTTTAGTTAATTATGCATATAAAACCTGGTTTTTAGATCTCACATTACACTTATAGGATTGTTATCTTAAAAATATCGTTTAGGACCTTTTATTACAATTTTGATGTCATTTTATGTATGGTTCAATACGTGCAGAATCTTTAAAACTGTCAAATAAAATTGATTGTTTGATATTCTGTACAATTTTATCACATGGATCATTGTAAGAATCTTTGTTAATAAATGCTTACACAATATTAGAATATTTACCCGGGCACAGAACCTCGCCTTTACTATTTAACACTTGCTTCAGACACTGGTCATTTTTTAGTTGGGTTCCAACAAACAAAGATTTCAAAGTGTGGAATGTGTGCATGAGTGCAATTAGTGATAATATATTTAAGCTTAAAAACAATTCTTGAAGAGTATAGTAGCAGTAATGTCATCCGTCCCTTACTGGTCCCCAAAATGTGAAAATGACGAAAGTCAATAGATTTGTTGACCTTTAAGATTTTCATTTCAAATTAGGATAAAACATCATTTCTACTTCAGTGAAAGAGATCTTTACAATTATTTTATGGGCTCTTGTTTGACAGCAAACTAGTGTTCCATTGAACATTAGTTTCTAAAAATACTCATTGAACAAGTGAACAAAAATTATCAAGATTTAATTTGACTTCATGAATATTGTAAACAGCGTATTGAAATAACATAGAAAGGGGTTCCAAGAGGCCATTTAGTCAATTATAAATTATCAGTGAAAAGATAAACATCTATGATGAGTATCGTAAACAAAAAATTGTCTTATCTAAATCTGGAGAATAAATTTTAAATGATTAGAATTATCTCTACATACATTGCAGTAAAAGTCTTGACCTTTAACACGACAAAAACTAAACACCAATATTAAGTACCTTAAGATAACTCCGAGACAGAGATGACAACAGTCCTGTTTACAACATTGTAATGAAAAATAAACTTAAGAGAAGGATAAATATTAAGTAGCACTGAATACAAAAGAATATTGATAGCCACAAACTTTGTTATGAAAACAAAAATTGCCTTAGTATCAATTTAGATGTGTGAAAATGACAGCTGTACACGCAAACCAAATACCTGATGAAATATAAACAGAATAATCTTATGCTTAATTATTCGTTACTTAGCAATGAACATGTTCTCTGTATTCTACTTGTGTTTTATTTCTACTGATAATACGCACCTATCTTATTTTTTTTACATTTTCCTCGAATTCTTATGTAATTACTTCACTTGAACAAGAATTATACAGTTTGCAATGGGGATGAAAACAAGGCCATCAAGATTCTAACATTTCAAAAAACAAAAAAAAGGGGTAACAAGCAAATAATTTGAACTTTGCCTTTTAAAATGAATTGTGTAAAAGGGAAAATTATCATGCAAATTTATGCCTTCATAATTCTACAATGCAATCAATTGTTGATGTACCGAGGATTAACAATTTAAAATCAATTTGTTCATTGCAAATTCAGTGTGCTTGTAAAATGGTAGAAAAATACAATAAACAAGTACATACTTCATTTATTTACATCTTTTAGAGTGCAGTCTATAATCTTTCACTTGTAACCCAGAGTCTAACATACACTAATATAAATACAGCAAATTGTTAAAGAAACCTACAAACAGAGAACTCTTAGGTATCATTAAACTGTCTAAATGTCCACTTTAACTGCAATGATGTTAATGTACATGTTCTAATTGGTAATTTCAGTATTATACACATTTTCTTTGCAATGGGAATGTAATACAATTTCCCAATTTATTTATAAAATCACTTGTGGTAGAATACACTATTGTCCTGAAGATATGAAAAGTAATAAGCTTCATATATGTATTAATGGTGAAATATAGAAGAAAAATACCCCAATTAGGTATAAATCATATATTCATCTTTAACAATAGCTTTACAGTTGTAAGGCTGTAACACCACCCAGTAAGAAAATGCCTATTTATTTATGAACAGTAAGTAAATTTCTTCTTAACTCCAAGTACAAGTGCTATTTTAACTAACTGACAACAATGGTTACAGAGCTCCAGCTATAAAATTCTTATTAATTCCTACCATATGTCCATTAATAGTATTCTGTGGACCAGCATAGTAACGCCAAATGAGACTAGATCCTCTTTTGAGCTGGTTAGTACGTTGCAGGTGTGACCAACAGTCAATCCAAGATGTGTAAACAGGCATGTGCGGTGGACGCCCAGCAACAATTCCTGAGTTTGTGACAGCCATACAAGTGGAAACTGCTTGAAAAGGGTACATGATGGTTGCTGCAACGAAACCCATGGATGCAGCCACATATTTTTTGATTTCACGGTCTTCCACTACATAATTATTAACTACAAAAGAAAGTGTTGCTGCAATAGCCAATGCTGAAAGTTCTCCAAGAATTCTAGGTATCAGCCCACTGAAGAAACCAGTGATTCCATTTTCTTTATAGATTGCCACAACAGAAGATGAAAGACTACTATATTTCTCTTCACCTCCAATAAACTGTGCCATCATACGCACTGCAATGACATTAAAGGGTTGACTTACAATGAAAGCAGCTGTTCTTGCAGTACCTTCACGAATCACACTATTAATACAATTCCATCTTCTTTCTTCCATGGGTAATTCCTCTTCATCTTTTGTTTCATCATCACTTTCACCCTCTGGCCGCAGTGAATCCGTCACTTCAGCAAATACTATGGCACTTACAGCATTGGCACATAATTTGGGGCCAAGCCCTCTATAACAGCCAACAAACCCATCAACACTTCGAATGTACGAGATGTACTGGAAGACATTCGGCAGAGCTAAGGCTGGTTTTCCAAAAAGTGTTTTCGTGTGATATGGAGGTATTGGTTCGTGACCAATTTGAATCAAAATTTTCGCATACTCGATGGGATGGGCAGCAGCATTTACAACAAGCCTGAATCCTAGTTGGGCCCATCGATTCTCTTGTTTCGAATTTGACATTCTGCAAGAACTTCTGTTTTTCCGTTCACCACCAAAAAATATAAAATCGATTCAATTTCCAAAATGAGAATAAAAACTTCAACCGCGTTAAATTTCTACACCGCCTTCAAGACCAGAACAAGACGCTCAAGATATAGCCGCATGATCCGCAACTGCGACTTCAGCTTGCCGGGAATATCAGTTTTACCAATATACAAAAAATCATAAATATCATATCATGGTCGAAAATTAATTGTAATTGTACTATGATAATCGCGTTTTGACATTATGTCATTCGTGAAAAGTGTTAATATCTGTTCAAGAATTCATACGGATTCTAATTTATTTTATTGTTTACAGAGAAATGTGTCAATCGCACATTAAGGCAGCCAATGTCAACGAGCACAACGTTCAAAACCCAATTTTACTTATCTTGATTTAAATAAATGTCATATCCATTACCTAAATCGTTTTTCATCAACAAAAAAGTATTGTTTACAACACAGAGTTGATTTCATTTCAAGGGAAACTTTGAACTTGACTGCCCGGTATTGGTTAATTCTAGGGATCGAATTTTTATGCAATTGCATATTTCTTCTGCTTAGTCACAAATGTATGGATTGCGGTTTTCTTTCCGGATGGGAATCCCTGCTGCTTATTTCGAAGTTATATTTTGCATATTGGAGCTATACTGCATAAAATTGCATATTTAACAATCAATAATGCAAAAAATTGCACATTCCAAGGATAATTTATTATTTTCTTCGATTGACGTGCTTCTTGTAGGCGAAAATCAGTTGATAGGGAATATTAAGTTATTCAGATTATGACATATCTTGAATTAATTTATTTTCCCCCTCTTGAATAATATACCTTGTGTTACAAAAGAACGATTCGCAGGATCGAATAAAATAATATAAAGGAACCGCTCTTTAATCACAGTCCTGTTTCCTGCTTTATTCAAAGAGGGGCGCGCTCAAATCATATTCTTCCTACATCGATTTCGTAGAATCAGTCGCTACGTATCTAGTACTACCAAATACTATATAGTATTTTCTCTATAGTATCTAGTACTATGTATTATCTAGTATCTCTATAGTATTTGCTACTACTTTCTATCACTTCTTTTTCTCAATTTGCCTTAAGCCTGTGTTGCAATTTTTTCGCCAACACAAAACGGAATTCACAGAAAAAAAATCCCAAAAGTGTATCATCGAATAGATCCAAACTACGACTTTGAATTGCGGAATTGGATAAGAAATGCGAAGTACTTACAAGTGACGGATACATGGTGTTTTACAAACTTTGTGGTAAGCAAATAGCCGCTGAGCGGAAGTCGCAATAATACAACATGTAGCAACAGGTATTCGTTTTCTATTTTGTTTCAGAAGAAATAGGTAATCCAAAAGTAGTTTCTACTTATTTTAGTAGGTATTTCGGTTCGTTAGGTAATGTTTTTACTTTCCCGTATACGTACGTATATACGGAGTAATATACGTAGTACAGAGAAAGTTATGTAATGCTGTGTGTTAGTTTTGAAAAGTGAGAAAGTTATGTAAAGTGTTTTGTTTTGTTTTTTCAAAACGGCCGTCCGTCTGTCTGTGAACACTACTAGCGGAGGAATTTCCCTAAATTGAAGAAACCCCTGTCCATCTGGCTCGAGCCGAAGCTTTGAGATTTTGAAAAACTTTCTTTAAAATTTGGGGGTACTTTACATGCAGCCCCAGGGACATTTTACATTTTTTCAATAACGGCTCTACATTATTTCTTTAAATTTCTTGTAATAATTAGGTAAAATATACGCATAGAGATGGCTTAGGTCCAATTTTCAGGGTTAACTCCGAATTTTCGATTTGTAAAAGTTTGGTTTTTTTTTCGGCGTCTTCCTACAACTACAAAATTAAAGATAGAAATTTTCCTTTCAATGAAATTTGTTATCCATAACTAGTTCTTTCATTAAGGTAATGTACATTTTTTAATCATTTCTTAGTTTTCCCGCAATATGTGCAATATTAAAAAATAACAAAAACAAGAGTTTCACGAAAACAGCAAATGTTTTCTTTAAGTTTTTGGAAGGGATAGTGTACAATGTACTCTATGAGATGACACACGCTATTTTTTTTTTTTTTTTTTTTCAAAACTACAAACTTTTATTGTTTTGACGTCTCATATCGTTAATATTTACATTAACGGTGATTTGTTCACATTATTGCATTTACGAGTACATGTGCTTTAAATTATATCTAATAACGCGTCTTGAAAACTCAATAGTTTTCTGTGAAAATTCGCATTTTTTCAGAAATGGCTCCAATTTTTTTCTTCAAATTTCGTCTTTTCTAGATCTTAAACGATTTATTCCTGAAAATGGCTCCAAATGTTTTAACGAAAATTTCCTTACATAACAAAGTTTGAAATGTGTTAATCTAAAACAGATCTTCGAATAAGGTCATGATCAATTTTTAAAAAATGTTAGTAGTTTTTACATAAATTTGAAAATAATTTGGTATGGTAAATTCGAATTTCCAAAGCTTTGTTTGAGGCGGTGTCAGTCTGTAAAAGTAATTCGAGAGGAGGACGCAGTCGGATATTTTGAAACTCCCTTCTCATTGTTTAACTTAATATTACAAATCGTAGAACATTAGTTGGGAAAACTGATATCTATATTAATGTAAATGTCTATTAAGTAAGCGTAACAAATATTGCAAGGAAGAATAAGATTTCACGCAAACATTTGCGTGAAGAGCAAAGTAATAGAATTTTTAGAACATTTAGAATATTTATTGTTTTGAGATTTTCTTTTGGGGCGTAGAGAGCAGTAATTTATAAGATTTCTCTTGATGGATACGCTCGAGGTGTTGCCGACTTTAATTTTAATTGTAATTATAATTTACTTAATTAATTTAATTATAATTTACTTAATTAATTTAATTATAATTTACTTAATTAATTTACTTATAATTATCGTTTTAATTATAATTTATTATTGAAAATAATTTTGGACCAACGTTTATTTAATGTGTGATAATTTGATATACACTTTTCAGAAATCTGGCCACTCTGGTTATGAAGATGCAATTTAACAATTGGAACGCCGCAATACGACTTTCACAGAATAATCAGACTTGGTCCACATATAGCATGGTCCATGCAGCTTCCACGGCACCGTCGGGAAGTGTAGTACAAGGTTATGACGCCATATACATGTACAGGAATTTGAACGACACGCCGAGACGAAGTGTGCCATGGTTTCCATAGACGGCACATCCGAGGAGTTGGAGATATTTGTACTTGTGGCGGCAAAACTTGTACTCATTCACAATGCGTTCGCATAAGCATAGCACATAAGACGTTAACTTACACACTTGCAATCTTCTATGCTTTTGCTTATGTAAGACATAAGAAATGTACCAATTACAGTACGAAAACTCAAAATCCAGAAACGAAATATGAGGGAAGTCGATAGACGAACTAATGCCATATAGGCCATGGGCCCAGTCGATACCTCGAAATCGATTTTCACAAGCAACCAATAGTAAACTTGTAGAATGTCTAACAGCCAATAGAAACTCTTACTTTGCATCCGTTTGTGTAAGATATTGTGAATACTTCAGTCTATCACTTATGTTAATGTTTACGTCTATGCGTTATGCCCATGTTTGCGTTTGCACTGTGAATGGGCCTTAATGGAGTGCCGCTGTGTAGGAGGGGGCGGAGGCGGCGGCGGCATCTGTGGGCCCTCGGAGCCCAAGGCAGAGAGTATATAAGTGAGTGGCTGCCCCCTGTCCGAAGGCGAGCGACCCGCTTGCGCGAGCCCTCGGCGATGAGACGTCCCGCGCTCACCCACGCGTTACTGGGGAGCTCTCTACGAGGCGGGGGCGGCGGCGGGTCGGGGTCAAGCACCTCGTCCTCGACCGTCGCCACCTCGAGTCACTCAGCCTCCGCATAGCCGTCCTACAAATAGTCGCCCTCATCGCCATCTTCTTGAATCACTGCTTAAGATCTCACGCAACCTTCTCTCCGCTCCGCCGCTGTTTGGGACAGGGCCCGCCAAATTAACAAAATTCTCCAGTCGGGTGAGTCGGGGAGATGTCACTCACCCGGCGTGAGGCCTGCCGGGCACGTGACCAGAAGGAGACAATTAGATTACCCCTTTCGACTCGTACGCTCGATAAGTACTTCCACACTCGCGCCTCTGCTATTGAGACCCGCTGCGTATACGAAGCCTCTTGGACGAGATCCACATTCGAAGTACAGCGCAGCTGGGCATCCTTGATAGTTAGGATCTTATTGGCGGAATTCATGCTCCATTCGGACTCGAATCTTAAGTTCGTGAATCCCTGCCCCCGTCACCCTTTGATGCGCAGATGAACGCATTCGTCTCACTAATGGACAGAGAAAGGAATTCATGCACCGTATCCCGCTCCATCTTGCCCCAATCTCTCAGCCCTTGTTTATCTCACCTAGCCATACATAGGGGTGAAGCATTGGCGGTTGAATGAACCGCTCGAATGCTTTCAACGCCTGCCATCCCAGTAGGGCTGACGCAAAGATCGCAACTGCTAGGACCTCTTAGCCTTTTAGCCTCTTAGCCTTCTCGGGACTCGAAGCCTGGTTGGAGAAAACCCAGACGGTAGGTCGGCGTTGGATGTCGCCATACTGCGGGGGAAAGATCACCACCACCTACCAGGAGGCACAAACATGCATTACACTTACGTTGCCTTGGTCCGCTTCCCGCCGTACAGGAGGGTGCGGTGGGTTGCTTACCCCTGCAGCTTCAGGGGCTGGGCCGGTCCGGCAGTTCGTTCCATTGTACCCTGCGTTACTTGTATGTCTATCAGCTGCGGAGATGTGCTTACCCACCTCCGATTCGTGATCTCCCGTAGCTCCTGGATGGCTTGAAGTCTATGCACTCGAGTTTCGGGGACCGGTCGCCTCCGAACTCTGCCAGGACTTTCTCGATGTATTTAGATCCCTCGATTACCTCAGCCGCGACGGGAACGCGCGAGTGTCGGTGTGTGTGTGTGTGTGTGTGTGTGTGTGTGTGTGTGTGTGTGTGTGTGTGTGTGTGTGTGTGTGTGTGTGATCGTCTTCAGTTCCTGCTGTTGCGTCCGGGTTGTTCTGAGGGGCGGCAGCAGCTTCCGCCGCCTTCTCCGGCAGATAGAGCTCCCGCCGCCAGGCCAGCTTCTGCAGCCGCAGTGGAGTTTCATAGCTTTTTCGGCGCAGATAGCGACCCAAGCGGCGGAACGACTGCATCCGTTTCCCGTGAGACAAATTGCGCAGCCGGCAGGCGGTGGCGGAGTTGGAAAATTCCCTGGTAGGTGGTGGTGATCGTTCCCCCGCAGTTGGGCGACATCCAACGCCGACCTACTGTCGGCTAGCTGGGTTTTCTCCAACCAGGCTTCAATCTCGTCGAGTCCCGAGAAGGCCAAGAGGCTAAAAGACTAAGAGGTCCTAGTAGTTGCGATATTTGCGTCAGCCCTACTGGGATGGCAGGCATTGGAAGCATTCGAGCGGTTCATTCAACCGCCAATGCTTCACCCCTGTGTATGGCTAGGTGAGATAAACAGGTGCTGAGAGATTAGGCCTTCCATGCCCTTCCCCCAAAAAATTAAAATGTGCAATTTGTATCAAGAAGCTATATGAGTAGTTTTATTTTGACCAATAACAAAAATACGTTTAAAAGAGAACTAGCGGTTCTACAGAATGGCATATACTTTCCCTTATTAGTTTTCTATTTCGTTTAGTCTTGGCTAGCTATACGGGCTTGCCACATTCTCTTGACAGCTTTCTTTTATCGCCGCCCAAAATACATTTTTTTGACATTTTCTTAATTTTTGATTTCCTAATTTGAAGTGGAAATATTATTTTAAGATTATCAAAGAATAATAAAATCCCTTCCTAATTCTCGTTGCAATATTCTTTGAAAAATTTGTAGCCGTTTTTAAGAAAATGAAGTAGCGCTACAGTGAATTCCAATTTAAAACACTTTTTCCAAGAAAATGTTTGAGTTTTGAAAACACTTCATTTGGAGAAGTTTAACTCACAAATACAGTCGTGTTTACAATTTGCCGGAGATGTGCATATTACCGGCGTGAGAGATTTATCAAAAAATTTACGTTTGTGTAATTTTTGAAAAAAAAACAACAACTCGAAATGAACTTAACGCCATATTAAAGAGTGCAATTAGCACTATCCCTTCCAAAAGATTGAAGAAAACAATTGTAGCCGCTTTTGAGAAAATGGCGTTTGAGCGTTTCTGAAATTGCGAATATTTTAGCTACTTTGGACATAAAACGATTGAGTTTTCAAGAACCTTAATGACATTATTTAAAGAATATGTACTTATAAATATATCAGGTGAACAAATTGCCGATAATGTAAATATTAACGACGCGAGAGACAAGTCAAAGACATAACATTTTTGTAATTTTTGAAAAAACAAAAGAACGGGCCTACGGTCTTGATATTTTAGTTTGTAATACCCTAGGACACTTCATTTGTGAGTTATTTAACTATATGTAATAAAAACAATCTCCGGGCGGAGATGAATGCCACAAATCATAGATAATTAAAATTGGCCCAGCCGTTCTTGAGTTATAAAAGATATAACTATCACAACTTATATATATATATAGAAAGAGAGAGAGAGAAATTGCTAATTTTGCATTGCTTACTCCGCCAATAAACACAACAATAATTCAGAAAAGTAATGTTGGATTTGTTGGATTATAATTATCGCGTTGCAGTTTCTAAACTATGGTTTTTCGTTGTAGGAGTACGTTATACTCTACATTTCAGTTTCAAAAAATACTCGGCATTTTCACATAATACTCGTGGAAAACCTTGCAACAAACCCATCGCCTGCGGTCAGTACTGAGAACTCACGTCTCGTAAATCATGCTCTATATCAGGACTGTTGGCAATCATTCGTGCGCATGCGTATGTAGTGTGCTCAAGATCCCCCGGCGACGGAGTCATCAGTTGTTAACAAGTGACAACTGGGATACCCAGTCCCTGCCACGGTGTATAGAGCGATTTTTATAAGAATGAGCCAAAGTGATAGTTCGCTAAACAAGTGAACACCACGTGTAATTCAGAGAATAGGAGCCGGAAACACGCGCACCGCCACCAGTACGCATCTCACATTCAAGACTCTGTTTTTAAAATAAACATAATACTTATCACACAAGAACTAAATTCAACGTAATGTTTATAAAAAAGAATTTTTACAGAAGAGCTCTAGCACTGCACATCCTAATTTCAATTATTTCTCTTGGCGCAAACACATTTTTGTCGGACGAGGACATCACAAAAGGAAGCGTCAAAACCATTTACAAGTTGACCACCTGCAAACGAACGAACGAAGCAAGGAGAGTCCAAAACGCTCAAGGACACAACGACCGCAGAACCTTCAGTTGAGTTGCCAGCACGAGCTGTGAAAACGTCCCATTCTTATACAAAATTGTCTATAATATTTCTTACACCGTGCTCCTACTGAAAGAAGAGGTGCTGAAAGGAGGGGATAGCGAAGCTTTGTGAGGAGGGACGAATACAGAAGCGGCAATGAAAAGTCCGAGATGCGACAATCAGCATCTTGCACACAGCACATGGTTAGGGGTTCAACGACATCGACGAAGTGAAGCCATTGAAGGGATGTTTCTCAGGCGATCACATCTACGGAGGTAACAGACGCGTACCGGTAGCGCATGGACAAAAAATGAAAGGTACAAACGGTACAGAGAGATAGAAAAATATTTTTAACAAAAGTTTTAAAAGAGTCGAAAAACTTGGGGATGAGGCACCCGCATCCATTGAGCCTACGCTACACAAACAGTACTCTAGAAGTCAAGGTAACCACTAATTAAACAAAATGTTTCTCTGTGTGTGTTGTTACTCTCTGACTGTGCATCTCAAGGGCAACACTGGCGATTGACGTATTGGTATTGATTTACAATTTTTTATCGCAATCCTGTACAATTTCTATTGTTAAGAATGTGTTTCTACAGACTTGATGCTATTCATCCTCATGGCCCTATCTGCCCTATTTTACAGAAGCTAATTTACTCTCTAGATTGTGATATATATATATATATATATATATATATATATATATAATTTTTTGAGAAAAAATAAAGCCCTATTACGGGCCAGAACTATACTTTGGCAGCACTAGCCACAACATTGAGACAAGATGATTTCAGGAGTCTCCTATCATAATTACCGCCAAATTATAACAAATTTATCTCAAGAAAATGTTGGAAGCGCACAAGAATCCCAATGCCATGAGGATTTGTCTTCCTAATTATCTAAGTTCATTATTTTAGAAATTAGAACAATTAAGAAACTATTATAGATGAATTTTTAAAGTATATTCGCACAAATCTGTCAAGATTACCCAAATTCCGCGGTTCTTTTTTAAAACGACAGGCATAGCAACTGTTACATATTGTCAAACTCTGCCTCTTTCAAACTCATGCTCTGCTGCAGCTTATAATACTCTGTGCTCGGCTCTCTATCGCTGGTTTGTATAGTAAGTTGGACGTGGATGTCAATATGCGAGAATGGGGGCTGGTCAGGTGTGATTGTAATACTCTTGTGTATTCGTGTGGAACATGTTTTACGTTTGACAACATAACGTGTTATTTCTAAATACAAAAATTAAAGCGTATTCTATGAGTACACTACTGTCACAGAGTTGAACAGTAAATATTTCATATTTGCGAAAGATGTGGATATTATTGGTTGTTCAGTCGGTCACCCAGGAACGTTCTGCGTAAAGAAAAATATCAAGGTATTTAATCTGACTTCTATACTTTATGTACAGATAAATACCTCCTAAACATGGGCGGGAAACAAAAAGCACAAAGGACGAAAGGCAATGTCAAGGTAAATAAAAACCAAAAATTGAATATTTGCAACCGTTTTCGAAGATGTCAATTAGTTATTAACATGCTCTCTCTTTATACTTAATCATAGCCTTCAAGTAGTGGACGGAGTGCTGCATTGCTCAGCACTTCAACATTTACAGGATTCTCAGGATTAAAAGATTCCATGTTTCCTTCATTTCAACCTGCATCTATTTCTGAAGAAATAGATGCTACAATTGATCCAAATTTTCAGTTAGTTTTAAAGAAAATGAATAAGAAGGATCCCACTACACGTGTTAAGGTTTGTTTAATACAAATTTCTTCTACGTTACATCATTCTTACACTATTTTCCTGTGGGACTGGAAATTGCACATGCATTTTTCATGAGTTTCCTTTTACAGGCTCTTCAAGAATTTATTAAGCTAGTTGAAAGTTCTGATGCTGAGGTTCTCAAAGCTGTGTTACCATTCTGGCCAAGATTGTATTGTTTATTAGTGGGAGATGTTGAGCATAGAGTAAGAGAAGCAGCCAATGATGCACAGCGCAGTGTAATTGTGCAAGCTAAAAGGAATATGGCCCCTTATCTACGTTCAGTAGCTGGTCCTTGGTTTGTTGCGCAATTCGACACGTATCCTCCTGCAGCTTCAGCGGCAGTTCGTGCATTTCAGGTAGAGAAAAAAATATTTTGAGATTCTTTCAAGTGGCTACACTTTTGTTAAGGAATAACCTTGCATTAATACGCATTTCTTTGAGATTTTATAACATTTGGTGCCAAATAACCTCATTTATCTTCCACTGCAAGTACTCATTTACTCAAGCCTTTTTATTTTCTTTCGTGTATGTAAATTCTTTAATTACTTATGGTTGGAGTAAATGAGAAATATGCTAGTTATATCAAGTGTTTCAGTAGAGTTTTATATTATTTATATTGAAATACAATAAAAAAATTTGAATTGTAAATATTGTGTTACTAAAGGGTATAGACATGCAATATTTTAATTTAAAGGCTAAAATGTAGTATACGGTACAACCTAGGGAAGGATTTAAACCGGCACTTCATGCCGCTCTGGCGTTAACTAGGCAGTTTGAATTCTGGAGGCCTTCTTGAAAAGTGAATTGGTAATTATGCGGTGGATAGACTCAAGGATGTTTATAGTGAACGCGAGGGCCAAAGGCCCAAGCCTCGCTGTGACTTGGATCCGGGCGAGCGAAGCGAAAAAACTTGCCTTTGAAAGTAAATTGGCGTTACAATGTGGCAGGGACAAAGTATTTTAAGGGCGAACCATGAAAATCGCCTATCCATATGTTTTATTCATTTCTATTTGAGCATGTGCAGGACTTAAACCCAGCCGCCACGTTTCTCTAATGGTGTACTGTATATTAAATTTTAACTAATTTAAATTTATTTTTTACCCACTGTCAGTATTAGTTAAATGTTTACCCATATTCATACATTTTCACTTATAATGAGACATTTTTGTACTGTAAACATTGAGTTCAATGAATGTTTAGAGAAATGTCTTATGTTCTGTCATTTTCTGGGTTGCTATGCAACCATCATTGAACCCGAAGGGAAACCTCATATGGAAGGCTTGCTCAATATTTTATCATTAAGAACAGCAGAGTGTAGGTGATGGATATAGTTTGGATGGATAACAAAAAGAATAATTGATATTGCATCTTTATTGGATCAGTTGATAAATAAAAAGGCATAAGGTGATTTCAACCATTCTTACCCGAAGAAGAAAACAACCAGAACTTGTATTTACACACATGTACAGTAATTGGTGACCATTGAGTCAAAAAATGAATCATGCGTAAAGAATAATGCAAATTAGAATAGAAAATTAGTTAATTTTTGTCTTTGCTGTACTTTTTACCAATAAAGTTTGAGTTCTGTAATAATGTATGCTAATGCGCAAAATATAGAGAAAATCCACATGTTCACTAAAGAAAGTTTAGTTTAATCTCAAGAAAATGGATCTGGATTGTCTACAGTGCACGGACATGCTTCATTCTACTTTTTAACTAAAAAAGGGAAGAGAAACTAAATTTCGTCTTAAATTTGAGACCTAGTATGTTTTTTCTTTTCGTATCTCCTGTAAAATTTACTTTTTTTAGCAAGTGAACTTTCTTAGTATTCCCATTCGCTTTCTTAAATCCAATTTTTTTTACTATTTTATGTATAGGAAGCATTTCCTCCTAACAAGTTGTTGGAAGTTATTGCATTCTGTCAAGAGGAAATTTTGAAGTACATTTCTGACAATCTATTAGACCAGACAGATGTTAAACAGTAAGTACCCTATTGATTAAATTTTATCTTATTTTCTTCAATTCAAGAAATTTGATATTTTTCCAACATAAATTTTATTTTTATTTTTGCAGAGATAATTCTGGAAGAACAGAAAAGCAAGAACGTGTAATAATAACAAGTTTACAAGGTTTTTGCCACTACCTTATGACTGTTCAAGATGATTTATTGACCAATCCAACTTTTGTCCAAATCAGTGACAATTTATTACAGTCACAACAATTTTGGAAATTTGGAATTGACAAAGTTCCATTGGTAAGGAAATACTAGTTTATCTGGAGCTAGAAATTAATGTTTTTAATTTGGTTTCTATTTGATAACTATAATTTTTTTTTATTATTTGGGAGTTTTTGCACCCTTGAATGTTAAAGGAATCGAAAGCACTCTTGATTTGCTGCGCATGCCCAATTCAAGTTTTGCATCACTTTTGTGCATCTCTGCATGTGCGCAAGATCGAAATTGTAACTGATTTGCTGTTTCCTAAGGTGTACAAAAACTCCCTATTAAAAAAATTTCCAACAGCTTTTAAAGATAATCTTATTTTACATATGTAATTTAGAAACACACTGGATATATTTTATACACTGGATATTTTTGTCAACAATTCATCCATAATGAAAATTAAATATTTACGTTATTTATAATTTTCTAAGTCTTAAATGTTTGATGCCACCAGTGTAGCTCTGTGGGTCACTGGGTTACTCAAGCACAACCACTATCACCACTACCACCACCACCACCACCACCACCAAGAACAACAACAACAACAACATCAACATCAACATCAACTACAAGAACCTCTAGATGGGGGTTACAATGAAATATACAAATCAATAAATGGAATCTATTAGGTCTAATTTCAGAAATGACAGGGATGCAAAATGTGTAGATGAAGTGGAGATAGCGTTAGCAGGTGTCCATTGCAGTAACAGTCTTGTCTTCGAAGAATGGAGAGACTCAAATGGAGATTGTATAGAAATGTTCTGGTTAGTGATGAATTTGAAAAGATTTAAATTTATTCCAAGAGGTCTTATATTTGATCATAGGTCAAGTCATGTGGAGAGAAAATCACTTGATCTCTTGGCAACAGACAGATTCAATCTTTGTTGCCAACTGCAAAAGTTGCTATTCACTGGGAGAAAGTGTTATCATTTAAACATTTTAATAAGAACAAGGTGTTGTTTTGTGCAGTGCATGCTATCAAAACCTCTATGGAATAAAAATTTGTGCTCTGATGGATTCCAACATATTGTACTATAAATGGAAATTTTGAAATGTATTTTGGGAAACAATCTTTAGTAACAAGCGTACTGATGTAGTACGGTGTCTGTTGCAACCATTATTCAAGAATAGTAGGAACATTACAGCAGACAGATTGGCTTACTGGCTGCAATCTGTTGAGAAGACTTGCAGAAAGAAAATTGTCTTTTTAGTCTACTTTAATTAGACCAAAAAATGGCAATTGAAGGGGAAAAATTCTGGAAGTTTGAAACTTGGCATGATAAATCTTGAAGTGTACGGGGTGAGCTGGGGACAGAAAGCCATGTGGAGGTGCTTTTTCAACGTTTTTTTGCATATTCTTTATAACTATCAATCCTATCAAAAATTATGGTCCACACAAAATTAGAATAGACAAAATTTTCTACAAAAAAGTTACTGTATGGTTTTGTTGTAAAATACATTGTTTTAGGCTTCAAAAGTCCTTGTTTTTGTTTAACAAGATCCTTTTCTAGTTATCTTCATTATAAAAATAATGTTGTGGCTAAAATAATGTGATGTACTCAGGCCATCCACATCCAACTTCCCCACGATGTTGATCTCAGTAGTTTGCCTTATGTTAAATCAGGCTCTATATATGTAATGCAGTAAAATACATTAGGATGGTTTCAAATGTATGAAATAAAAAAATTTAAAAAAATAAATTCTAAACATCTCTTTAAGGAACTCTCGCTTTTGGCTAATAATTTTTCATGGGCCACAATAAATGGCACCGCAGGCTGCCAATTGGACAATCCTGTCTTATGTGCACTTTTTTTAGGGAGATGGTTTTTATATTCTTTTAGTCTGCAGAATTTGTTAGCACATTTTTGATTTTAACTTCAAAAGAAATTCAGATGTGCACTTTCACTTGTGGATAAGAGTTACATCGTTGTTATATGGTGAGCTACTATTGGTGTGCTTCATGCTTCTTGAGTTTTCTAAGTGTAACGTATAATATGATTACGGAGTCAGATTTAAATGACAGTTTAAGTTAAAATTTACTTGTTATTACAATAAAACAGGAGTATCTATGTAAGAAGAAGTAGTTGTTGTTTTTATTATTATTATTATTATTATTATTATTATTATTATTATTATTATTATTATTATTATGATTATTTCAAACCTTGCTTTTTCAAAATATGAATATCCTACACAGCTTTTTATTGATCTTCTCTATTTTGAATAGATTTTTAATGAATTGAGAATTTTTCTTTACATATTGTGGTCCAAAAGTGTTAATTCATTTTAGAATTTAAATTTCAGGTTCGCAGTTCATGGTTATCTGTTATAACTGCTATTTTAGAAAAAGTTCCTCATTTGCTAAAAGATCATCATCAACTGCTGGTGAAACGAATTTTAGGAAGATTGGATGAAACTGATGCTGTAGTTATCCCATATGTTTGGCAGTCAGCACTAAGCATTCTTGTTAAGCTTGAAGTTAGTATTGTGACTTTCTTATTACTATAAATTGTGTGTGTGTCTCTGTGTTTGTGTCTGTGTGTGTGTGTGTGCATTGGCAACCATTGCACATATTTTATTATTATGTAGCAGATGTGCTTACAAATGGAATTCATATTTCAGGATTGGTCTTCATATTGTGATGTTAATAAGCAAGTTTTCCCTCGCCTGTGGAATATTTTACGAGAAGGAGGATATGGCTGTGCTGCTACAATATTTCCCAATATGCTTCCTCTACTTAATGCTCTATTGGAAACAAAAGAACTTAAAGCCGACAAGGAAGTTATCGTAGACACATTTTTCAAGTCAATGCGTGAAGGGTAAATATAACTGTTTATCAGATTTTCTCTGAGAAGAGGTAAATATAGTGCTTTTTCTCCAAAAAGACAAATTGTGCAATTGGCCTGCAAAGAATTGATAAAATTTCACAGCAACAACTGATGTCAGTAACAAAATACTACGCAATATCCATCAGTTTATAATCTTGAAGTTGCTGTTATTTGTGATTAACTGTGAGAAATATTTGACATGCTGGGATTGCGAAAAGAATATATTGTAATTTCACTATTCAATCCATTGTGATAACGTTGTTCTACAAGGGTCAATTTTCTTATAAGTAGTTTCTGAAGGTTTTTCTAATGATAAATTCAAATTTGGTATTACAAATTTACTATTAGGTGCATTTATTTCAGTTATTAAAAAAGTATTGTGTAATAAAAATAATTTCACTGCATTTTTAGTTATTGGATATGACAAAATATAATTATTAAGCTGCGGAATTTTGCATATTTGCCTATTTTTTCTTTCAAGGGAAAACATAATTTTTTAGGTTACTTTATTTATTTTAAGGCATTAGGAGTATTATATGCGAATTTTATAGGCCTATAAATGCCTATTTTGTGTTTAAATCCCTAAAAGTTGCCTATCCTCATATTTATTGATCAAAATGCAATTATCTGTAATCAAAAATTTTTAAAAGTGTAGGTTTTTTGTTTTTTATCCTGCAGATTACAGAGATATTGAGCAACTATCGATAAATCTATGTTCAGTTTTACTTCCACCATAGTGTGGGAATTTTGTAATACAAAACATGTGCAAACTTGCTTGTGATAGTCATGTTATATTTTACTTTGAATTTTTAACTCAAAAATGGCTCCAAGTTGTCTTAAATTGTTCTCCTAGAATGTATCAAAGGATCATATAAAACAACTAGTCCCATTTTTCACAAACACTATATTTTCTAAAATTGCAAAAAGTTATTGCAGAAGTACAATATTGAATACAAGCTTTTGTCTTGAATAAAAAATGTTCTAAAAAATCAATCTAAAAAGGCAATGTATACATTTTTTTAAAAAAACTTTTGATGAATTTCTGCTTAAATTTATTGCAAATTATTAAAAAAATTCTCAAAAATCTCTACCAATGTTTACTTTAATTTTCTCTATAGATAGAACTAGAGACACTTTAAAGAATGACACAGGTCTTATTTTTGTTGAACTCTGAATTTTTGAAAATTGCAAATTTTGAAATATATTTTTAGATATAGTACAAGAATGTATGTGCTGTAATACCATTAGTTATATTTCTGTTATGCATGGCGATTAAAGCAAATTGTACAATATTTTCACTTATGTTTAAATTAAAAGTGAGAAGATAAGATCGCACTGTCCGGCATTAGAGTATCACCTTGTATTTAATGTCAAGCAGAAAGGTAGTTACTGCAATTGTGCCCTTTTTGCCCAAATTGCCCAACAATGAAAGAAAGGTTTTGTACGAGGAATTGTCAGAACAAAGATAAAAGCAACCTTCCATGATGGTAACTATATTATGTTTACTTCAGTAACTTTCTACACAAGAACATAAATAAGTATAAGAAAAGTGTGTACAGTAAAACTTCACTTACATGTGTTTCAGGAGACTGAACGGAAAAAATGTTCAAGTGAGAAAAATGCATAACCGAAATTGAATATAATGAGCAATATAAAAACTCAATATTTTTACACTACCATTTCATTAGAAAATATATTATAAGAAAAAAATTCAATATGCTGTTTAAAAAATTGCTAATGAAAAAAGTCTGTTATGTTGGTGTGTTTAACATTACGATTCACCGATAGGGTGCAGTAGTGCATAAAACATATTCCAGGATTATTCGTTAGTCTTAAAATCTCTATAAATTTATCTCTGAAGTCTTGAAATTAACTATAAATTTATATATTATTATGTTTTTATTTAAAACATTATATTTAAATTGCATTGTGTGAGTGAAACTTTAAAGAATGTAAAATAAAATATAGGTTAGTAGGTAATTATATTTATCCAAAGTCTCCAGTTCCCTTTCCACAGCAACTATAAAATTTTTCAAAGTCTTTCTGCTGGAGGTGGCCCCAGGATCTGACTTTACGCTACCATCCCGTGTGCTGGCACGGGTTTGGTCCCTCAGCTATAATATATAGTAGAGCTTCGAAATTACAAGTTTCATAAACGGAAAGTCTCCTCAAAGGCAGAAAGGACTGTCCATGAAAGTGCTCTGGAGCATTCAATCTCCAGTAAAATTCCAGGTGGTCAGCAAAAGCTGCCCCGTGCCTTATCTGTCCCCTTTGAGGGAACATTTGATCATTATACAGTCTTAAAAGGACTTTTATTGTGAATGGATAAGTGTGAAAATCTTATAAATATAAAATGCATATCTGATATAATTTAGCATGGAAATTATAGGAGTTTATCCGGGACTTGCCACAAAAATATATAAACGAGGAAAATGTACCAGTGCAAAGTGGATAAACAGAGTTTCACTGTAGTGCTTTTTTAAATGCCTATTGCTTGCATATTACTACAGTTTTTTATGCCTTTAAAATTACAGATTAATAATTATCAACAGCTGACAATACTACTTATTCCAATTGTTTTCATTGACAATCAAAATTAGAGAACTTTTGAAAGATACAAATTTTGAACATTGTCTAACACCAAAAGAAAAGAACACATGGATATGTTTCAAGAATGTAAAGAAGAACTTTCTAGGGGGAAAAAGAGCTAACAACTAAAAACAAGAAGTTCAAGAGCTGATAAATTCATAAAGAAATTGAAGATGCAACATGTTTTTGTAAATGCAATTTCTTGATTCTCATTTGCATTATTATCCTGGGAACTGCAGTCATGTTTTCGATGAACATGGTGAAAGATTTCATAAAAGCATAATGACCAGGAAAAAATACAGTCTTTCTAAAGAAATTGTCTGTAACTTAAAGAACTGTAAAGAAAACTGTGCTGGATAGAAAGAAACTGATTACATATAGAAATTCAGGAGACAGATTTCCATATGAATCGTGTCTGTTTCTCTCAGAAAAAAGATTTTTGTTTTTTTGTAGAACAGTATAATTCACTGTTGCTACTTCATTGTTTCTTAAAAGTTTTGGTGACCATTTCTTGTATTTTAGAAATATACAGAAATCAGAGATGTGTAGGGACATTTGTGCACATCAATGAACTAATCTGAGACACTAATATCAAATGTTAGTTCTTTCCTGGTAAAAATAACTTTTCACTGTTCAGTTATGTATGTTTTACCTAATTTCATTGCTCTAAATTTTCATAATACTAATTTAATGATTGTTGTTGTGATTTTATTCTTTTGTAATTTTCTTTTTCCTAGCCCCTACTAATTTTCATTTTACTTTTTCTTCATGATCATTCGTGTGTGACTGGCAGTGTGTTCATTTGTCTCAAAGATATTTCATGTAAACTATTTTAACAGTTCAAAATTTCATTTCACTAGAAATTTTTGTCATGTTTGCCATCCATTCAAACTGGTTTGTGAATTGAGTAACAGGAGGTGACTTGAAAACTTGAGTGTGCAGGAAGATAGTCTTGTCCTAAACTTGCATTCCTAAATGTTAAAACAAGATTATTTTAAATTGAAATCCCAATTTCCTTATTTGTTTATCTTTATTTTCACAGAACTAATTTGTGAACCTTTCCCAATATTTTTATCAGAAAAGTCAACTTCCCTGCAATATTATCCTTAATGAATGTTCAGCTATGTTTAAATTGTACTCTTAATTTCAAATATATGATTTTTATTTTGAGGTGCATGTTAAGTAGCCATGTTTCCATATTCATTTACTTTTGTTCAGTTTTGGATTGTCCAAAAAATTATAAACCATCCAGAAGAAATGTGCCTCCAACTACTGAAAATTAATTAAAATGTTAGAATAAATCATTTATGTACTTGTTTTGCAGTTTTGAGAAAAAATCTATCCAAAACAGTAAATCTGAAAGTGATGCTGCAGCCCAGTGTTATATGGAGTGCATCCGCTTCGTGGTAAAATGTGGCATTGAAGACTCAAAACTTGTGTTGGAACATGTAAGTGTTGTTTATGACTGATGTGAGAATAATTTATTTAGACCTTCTTAAAACTGATGATAATAATACACGGAACTAATTATTTCCTAAAATGTTCTTATTTGTAAAAATTATTTACTTTTGCAGTTGATGCCAGTTATGGAAATGACTTTGACTGAAAGCAGTTTGAGAGTACTTTCTAAGGGAATATATGAACATGTTTCCCGTCTTCTTCATTACTGGTGTAGTGAAAAATGTATGTCTCAGTACGAAACTGTGTGTAAATGCTTTTGGGATTCTTCCTTACAAATATTCCAGAAAGTTTTACTACAAGCTGAAAATGATTCTGCAAAGGTTTATATTTTAAATCAAGAGGTGCAATTTTGTTCAAATTTGAAGAATCCAAATAAATTTAGGAACAAAAATGTTCATAAAGTGCGATTTAGTACAGAAGAAGATACTTGTGTGACCAGTGTATCTGAAAAGAAATTTGATGGTGAAGAACTACTTGAAAGTGAATCATTCAGTAAACATCTAAATAAATTTATTATGTCTCTGAGTTTGATGTACCTAAAAAGAATTAATGAACAGAATGATCTTTGTTGCGTAATTCCACTTGCTAAGTTATTGTCTGAGCATAACAGTCATGAGCTAATCGAACATTTAGTATTGAATTGCAATGTTTCTGATCTCTTTAAAACATTGTCAAAGAAATGTTTTGTAACTTCTGGCCAAAATAATGAAATTGTAGTAGAATTGGCATGCTCCATGATACAACATTTGGAACCTGCAGAACGAGAAGAAATACTGAATACTATGTGTCAGGTAAAATGATTTTTCATGTAACTGATATTCTCTTTCTCACAATTTTTCATTAATGTTTCTCAGTTTGTCAACTTGATCAAAGCCTTTATTTCTGTATTTTTTCTTTAAGTTCAACTTCATTTGTGATTTCAGAGTTATTTTACAATATAATAGATGGGGTTGGGGTAACAATAATTCTCATTTTACTTATCAAAAACTAACAACATTCAAATTTTTTTTGTCAATTATTTAGTTTCCTAATGGTAGAACAGATATATTACTTAAAGAATATTATAGAAAAGTAAAACCAAAAAATTTGGAATCTTTTTAAGAAAATGATGTTTAATGACACTGTGGATGCAAAATTTTAAGTTCTTTTTCACAGAAAACATTAGTTTTAAAATCTTCATTTGAAGCAACTCAACATACAAATGCAAAAATGTTTACAAATCTGGAAATATTCATATTGAGGGAATGAGAGATATTTTAAATATATTACATTTATGTAATTTTTGAAAAAACAAAAGTACAGCAAAATTAATTTTATGTCATCTAAAACAGTTCAAAGTTGGAAGAATAAATTTTGAGTCCTTTTTGAGAAAATGGCAGTTGAGCGTTTTCGCAAAATGCGGAATTTTGAGCTTGTTTTCACAGAAAGGTTTTGAGATTTCCAGAAACTTGATAAGACATAATTTAATGCGCATGTACTTTCAAATGTAATAATGTTAACAAATCACTGCTATTGGAAATATCAATAACTTGAGAGAGATGCCAAAAAATTTCATTTTTGTATTTGTTGAAAAAGCAAAATATAGAGGAAAATGACGTTTATGTTATCTTAAAGAGGACACTTAGCTTTTATCTTTCCAAAATGCTTAAACAAAACATTTGGAGACTTGTTTTAAGAAATTCTTGTTTCTGTTATTTTTTAAAATATGATATAAATATAATATAACAATTTTAAAATATAATATAATTATAATATATATAATATAAATATATTTTCGCAAAATATTGCAAAAACTAGTAAAATTTTCAAAAAAATTTGCATGACCTTAATGATAGAACCAATTATGGAAAACAAATTTCTTGTGAAGGAAATTTCTGTTTTCAAAATTGTCATTGTAGGAAGTAGCCTTGAAAAAAATTCAAAGTTTTGCAATTTTCGAAAATTCTGGGTTGCTTATGAAAATCAAACCTATACTTCCTTTAAAAGTGTATTTTACTCTATACGTGCAAGAAATTTAAAGTTAAAATTTGAGCCCCAGAGGCTTTATATAAAGGAGCTGTATGTAAAGTACCCCCAAAAATTAATGAACGTTTTTCAAAATCTCAGAGCTTCAACTCATTCCAAACTGACAGGAGTTTATTAGGTTTGGAAAAAATCCTATCCATAGTTCAGATAAAACAAAACAAAAACAAACAAAACATTGTGATCCAGGCCATTTTAACATTCTCATAGAACTTTAATATATGCATAGAAAATTATAGAAAGTTTAAACTCTTTCTGAGACAGTTTTGGATGTTCAAAAGCTTTGTTTTTCATCTGCCTTTCAAAAACCAGTTTTAAGGTTATCACAATGTTTCCCTGATCGCTTTAATTTTCAAGTAGAAGTATTTTTATATAGTAATTAACTGAAATGTAGTATTATGAAAAGTATTATCTGTTTCGAGGAAAATAAGTACATTTCTGATGAACGTACCTCGGGTTTATGTATATTGCATGCATTCTTTTATCTTAACACATTTGCTGTTTGAATTACATTTTCATCTTCAAAAAATGTTTGTTTCAACAGCTAATCATTTAATAGTCACTTACCAATGCCATTTCAGTTCCCTGAGCTCACCAATGGGAGGGGGTGAGGGATAGGGGAAAGGCAAAATAAATTGCAATAAATTGCAAAATAATTAATGGAAAATTTCATGAATTTAAAAAATTATTTAAATAAATATATATAGAAACATATTTTTCATTTTCTGCAAGTTTGTGTTAAGTTTTTGAGGTATGAAAAAGGCAAAAATAGTGTGAACGTTTGTACATGTGGTTGTTTCTATAGGGACACTGATGTCAACCCCCCCCCTTTTTTTTTTCTTCGTAGTATCTGTTATTTACATTGACAGATACTAAAATAGGATTGCAATGTGTATATGGGCAGGCTTGTGAGTAAGAGAACACTGATTTCCACTAAGTGTTAACGCTTGATGACACTAATTATGTTGTTTCTAAACATCTAATAAGCATTGAAAGTTGAAACTCTCACTTAGGATTAAGAAAGGTTTTAATTAGTAATAAATAGTGAAACTATTACTCTTTATCTAAAGAAAGTTAGATGAAAAAACTACTTTACAGTCCCTGGTCACATTCTTATGACTACCTGCAAAATTAAATGCCCCCCCCCTGTAAGCATTTCAATTGATGATTTTCAGTACCAACTCTTCTGTGAATATTTGTCAACATCTTCTTTTTCTACAACATTGGTCCTGTGGGAGGCCACATTGATTTTATTAGTGAAAGCTCACATAATTTTCTTGTGGAATAGCATATGTACCTAAATGTAAGTCAACAATTTTGAAAAGGCCTCCTAAGAATTTTTAAATTTTCAACTAATTCTTACTATTCAGTCAAAATAATATTGCAAATTGTTTCATTTACTAGAAAATTAGCTTGTTGATGTGAATGTAAAGACTTATTTCCTGAATTTTCATTTTCTTGTTTCTTAAAATCATCATAATCACGGTTTTTGTCACCACTGTAATCATCACGTGTATTTACTTTCTTTCATTTTGGTCTGGGACATTCGCAGCCTTTGTAGGTGCCTCTGAACGTTTTGTGCACTTATTTTGCGTAGTTCAATCTTCCATCTGGCTCCACCTGAGAACAATTCCTTCTATGCCACCAGATTTAAAATCAGCCATGAATTTTTTCAATGAGTAATAGATTTGAAATGAGTGTCCTTTAATGTTCATATAATCAAGTTGTGAATTGTGAACTTGTACATGTGTGACCCTCCGTTTTGCGGGTAAACTGGAAGATTCCAAGTTTGGAATCATTTTTGCTAAGAAAATATTTTCTTTCTCTGTTTACTATAGTTTGATGAAAAATACATACATCTAATGTGTGTGTTTTTTGTTGTTGTTTTTTTCATTTCCATCTTTTGCAAAATGCAGATTTGCATTCATCAGGCATCTAACCTCGCTTCCCCGCTGACTCCTTGACTCCACATTGTGTTGTCAGACCCCAAAACATGATACATTTGTGCCAACACCATCCAGTTTCTTCTTTAAATCGCAAAACACACATGTGTATACTAGTTAGTAGCATTACACTACATAATCCAAAAGTTTTCAAACCCACCATCACTTGTTTCTTTATGTATGTCGCCACGCTGGATCCCAAACCACCAGTTTGTTATGTGCCACCACCCTCCAGTTTTTTATCATGAAAAACTCGTGTGAATACTAGATTTTGGTCTCTTGTAGCATTATACTCTACACAAGCCAAAATTTGTCAGACTCAAAGACTTTTAAAAAGTTTCTTTATGTATGTCAATGCGCTGAATCTGAATGGGAAGCCAGAATTGCTCCACCACCTTGCTTTTTTTTGTCATAAAATAACACAACGAAAATAACAATTTCAGTTTTTTTTTCCCCGGCAAGGAGTGGTGACAGGAATGAAGGGTGGTGGCGCAACTCTGGCATCAGATTCAGATTCAGCATCTTGACATACATAGAGAAATGTGTCAAGGCTTTGGGTCAGACAACCTTTTTTTGTGTGCCTGTATAATCTACTCACCTCCAGTTCTTTGTTGCGGGAGAGGGAAGTGAAGATGATTGGCTTGCTTGAAATCAAGCTAGCCTGTCACCTCTTTATTGGGGCCAAATATGAGAAGTAAAAATATTGGTTTTGCAGTAATAAAATAGTTAAAAATTCTGGTACTTGTTTGATTTGATTCTGCTATGGTGGGCGGGCTAGATTGATGGACCTCCTTTTCATGTTAAAGATTCATTTGATCCAATGCCATTTGTTTGAGATTTTATCATTACCAGGCCATTCAAAAATATCGGTGTGAATTGACTTTGCAAATTCCCAGTGGACGCCAAGAATAAGATCGCAAATATAATTGTGTTATAGATACATGAAATATTTTTACAGTCTTCACAACTTATTGTTAATTCAATATTTTTGAGTTTTGTAACATGGAAAGGCAATGTTAAAACAAAGCTTCACTGACTAATTTATTGTTTTAATTTAGATTTTCTTAATTTTTTGTTTCATAATTCAATTTTGTTTTGTTTTTTTAATATACTTTTGTATAACATAATCTTTGCCTAAATTTGTTGTTTGTTTTGCGGTAAAGAGGCCAAAGAACCTCACTCAAAGGAAAAATAAAGGCATTAGTAGAACTTGAACCCCTTTACAGGGAAATTACAGAAAGGTGAACTATATAAAAAGAAGAGTGGTTACATTAATATAGCTAGGGACTGTAAGTTCCGACATTGACCCTCCCCCAGTCGTTGGTATGTGCCTGTTAATAAGATTTTTTCAAGTTTCTAGTCTTCATCTACTTTTCTGAATTTCAATTTTCAGGAACCAGATGTCCTTGTGTGTATATTCCGTGTTGCACAAAAGGAAAAAGTAAAACCGTATATTTTGCAGTGGTTAAGAGCTTCGTTTGTTAATGATCAACTTATAAAGTTATCTCAAGAATTATGCTCTGCAAATTATTCATCTAATATAAAAGAAGTGTTGATGGAATGTACAGTAAGTGCATCGAATGGAGGTTAGTGTAACCCTTAAATTGTAATAAAATATTAGATTTGTAAAAATTTGCAGATAATTGTTCTTCAATTTTTGAGGTGTACTAATGGATAGCTTGATCTATAGATGTTTCCAACAATAATATCTTTAAATTTTTCTAATTTTTAATTTAATTTACTTTTTGCTTTGGTTTTATCAAATTAAATTCTGGGATTGTCTAAAATAAAGAAAACGAAATAATTTTGAATGTATTGTTTTCAACATCATCACAACACATTTAAGGCAATTTGTTCATTGAAATGATCTCTGCATATTTTTGGAAAATGTAAAAAAAGGCACGGGGGGGAGTGAATTAGAGTTTATGGAAATTACATGTAGGTGTGTAGGGCAAGCTTCAGTGAAAATGATATGTTGGTAATTTCCTTGTATCTTATTTTCATACTTAAGTATTTTTACTCTTTATTTTTAATTTAATTTTTTTATACTTAAACCTTTTGACACTTGAAGCCTATTTATCATGTTTCACTTTATTTGTGTGTTCAGATATCCACTAGGTAATTATGGAGTTATTTTCAGAAATTGTTTTCATTTAATTTCTTACTGTACTTAGGGAATCTATTAAATACCAATGAAACATTTCATTCAGAATAGATGTTTGTTAATTTATTAATTGAGAATTTTACTGCAAAACCTTCTGGGGTAGTTAACTGGCCCTTGGTATTATAATGCCAATTCCACTTATGAATTTGACACCAACAGTCTGTAGCAATAAATCTGGTTGCCCCAATTAGGACAACACATCCATCTTATTTTTCTTACTTCTCTCTTCTGGTCAATTGTAAGCTGTGATACATCTATCTTCGGAATGTAGTGGGTCACTACAATCCTAAGACAGACCCTAATTATACTGAAAGCATGAGTATTATTAATTTAATATTTAACACATTCAAGAACTGTTGGACATAATTTCATTTGTACAATAGTCTCACATGCATGTTGAAAAAGTCAAAATAAATACGTGCTGTACCAACCATAGTAACTTCAAAATTTCCTTGTTTGATATAAAGCATTGATTTATACTGTTTTTCATTAGCAGAATTACACTGCATGTAGTATTACTATCACTTTTATTTTTGTACTTTTTTATGGATATCCATGTATGATTTATTACTATATAGTTTAAATATACATTGAAGAGCCCTTTTTAGCAGTGTTATACTCCTGCCCATGCTTCTTATACTTCTTGCAGCCCATATTTTAGACCATATTGAATGTGTGGGTGTAATTATGTATGTAGTTCTAAACATTTTCTTTGTCACTACTTAAAAGGATTTTATAGTCGACATCTATTTATTCGTTGTGGATTAATTTGGGACAATTGGAATTTTTTAAAAATTGACCCTATAGTGGGTATCTTATTTATATCGATATTTACATTGTATTTTTTTATTTTCATGTGATTACTAAAATTGTATCGCATAGGTTTTGTTTATGAAGATGTTATAGCTTAGATATCTGGGAATGTAATGCATCTGTCATATTTTCTTTTAACGTAAGTGTAAACATTGCATCTGTCGTATTTTCTTTTAACAATATTACTTTTTTATTGCTACTAATCAATCTGCATAAGAGACTCGTTTATTCTGTGACGATGGTGTACAAAAACAATAGGAATAACAGTGGTCGCAATGAAGATCTTTAGAAAGCTTTTAATAAAGTAAATAATACCATTGTTTCAGATTTTCTTGTGGATATGGGCACGATTTCATCAGTTATGTATGAACTTTGTAATGCATCCTGCAATTCAGAGATGGCAATATTTGCAGCACAATTTTTAAAAAGTTTCCAAGTTTCTTTGTCAAAAATAGAAGATTTACAATCTCTCATTCAAGTAGAAGATTTGGCAAAAAGTATTTATAAACTAGTTGTTGTCCTGTTTCGTTTGTGTTGTGATAAAGAAAATACAAGTGGCAGTATTAAAGACCTTTTATGCAATGGGTGGCAAAGTGGAGTAAATATTTTATCAAGAATAAAAGCAACAGATGTTGCTTTGTTAGTTACAGAACTCTCTGGTATTGTTAGGAAGAATCTATTGTGCAGGTTAGTACAATTATTGTAATTCTATTTTTTTATGCTTGAACAGATTGTTTATTGGTAAATTGTCTGTTTCAGTGACATCTTGATGATTGAGGATATAGACCACATAGTGGAAATATCTTTGAAGTTACTCAATGCTGCCGAGTTAGATGATGTTGAAGTGTTTTCCTTATTTACAAATGGTGTTCTTTCTACTTTCGAACTTATGGAACATAGTTTGACAGTACATTGTGAAAACATTCTCATGGTTCTTGGTGGACCTGTTTGCAATTTGAAAGTTGAACATTTGCTAACTTCTGAAACAATATTTCAGTATGTGTTATTGTCTCTTTTCACATCAAAGATTATAACAAAAATTGTAGCATCTGAACGTACTCTCATTGAAGAAAAAGAAAATTCTTCAGTTGACCCTCATTTTGATGTTGAAAGCAATATAATGTCTTTAAACAATCTGGCAGAGTCACAGAACGAAGTGAAAGAAATGTTACCTTTTGTAAATGATTGCAAATCAATTGTTCATAAACCAATATTTGACAAGATCGAACTATTTGACTTTGTTTCACAAAGAATATTACAGCTAGCACTTGCAGTATCTTTATGTGAAATGTACAGTATCTTCTTCAAAAACGTAAGTATGTCAATTGCATACAATGAACAGTGGAATGCAATTAATCTTTTATTATTAGTTCCACTTAGTCATTTTTTAATGTAAATTATATTGTGGAAGTGACAACAGTGCTTTTATGATAGTAATAAAATATTCATATGAAATATGTATCATTATGTTTTTAGGAGACATACTATAAATGTAGCTGTGGTTTAAGAAGTACTGTTGAACTCTTTTTCATTGCACATTAAAATAGTACAGGCTTGTGGAGACAACAGTGTTAATTAGCTCCTTTTTATCTACACCTCCATATTCATGAGAACTTGCGTTCCATCATTTCAACTTTTGGTTAAAGAAAAGAAAACGTTGTGTACTGTTTGAAAGTTTTCCATTAACCAAATTTCGTTTGAATTTGCTAAAATTTAGAAATGGGATTATTAGAATGGATGGTAGAATTGCTAATTTTTGTTGCTGTGTTTCAGATGTCGTTTTACAATAAAACAAAAATGTTCATTAATGATTTGCAAAATACATTTGTTAACATAAAGTCTAAATTAAGTAAAAGTGGAAAAATTAGTAGCATCAAAGAATCAGCTTTAGAAAAGTAAGTACACTTTGTGTTCCTAATATCTTCATTGGAATGCATAGCTTTTGCTATATTGTGCAAGAATTATGTTTCTCACTTTGAGGTGCATATTACAAGCAACCTAATGATAGATTCAGATAATCACAAATATGTTTAGTACCTGCACATGAAATATATGAATGACAAGAACAAAGCAAAAGCGTTCTCTTTAGAACTGTCTTAAAGATGGAAATTAATACACTTTTTGCTCTTAAATTTTTTTTTTTATTTCAGAGCCAGTCATCTTGGGGGTCTTTGGGTGCAAACGGCATACCTTCTTAGTGAAAAAGATGAATGGCTGACAATTCATAAGACTCTCTCATGTGGCAATTATTCAGGATATTCTGCTAAGGTTTGTCTCCTAGAAGTTTTGTTAATGTATGTGTTTGTATTCATGGGCTGTGAAGCAGAGGATTATGAGTTTTTGTGATGTACATTAAGATTTAAGTAGTGTTAATATTAATGTTAAAAGCAGTCCTTTAATTGTAGAAATTGTTTCCTTAATACAATTTTCCACTATTTCTATTTCTCAAAAATAAAATTAGAATCCAACAATATTTAAATTTTGAAAAGACTTCCTTAGTAGCAATTTAGAGTTTACTCGCAATTACCTAATTTATTCCCTTATGTACTCGTAAACACATGGTCATCTTGAGAATTATGTTATTCACCATTCTGATTATTGAACTCTCACTTTTAGTAATTTGTAATACTTAATTGAATTTGTATTGTCTTTTTCATTACTTGACCATACAACCCAACTGGTCCTGATGTAGTGTATTATTTTCAGGTTCTGTTCAAGAAGGCCCTTGAAGTTTCAATGGAAATCCCAGTTGAAAATCTTGGGTGTTCTCCTGGTATTGTTGAAATAACATACTGGCTTAAATATATGAAGGGTGTCCCTGACAAAACAATCTTGCCATTGATTTTAAGCTTCATAACCAAATGGCGTGACACTGATCGCAAGGAACTTCTTTATGACTGGTTTGTTCCTGTGTATATATTTATTTATCGCGGTGAGGCATACAGAGGTCATTTTAAAAATACATCACTATACAATGGAGATAAAAAATTATTTATTTATCAAAAATATCTGTACAAGCCAATGTAATCTTCATTCTCCCTTTTGATAGCTCCCCAATATTTTAACATAATTTGTTTTGTACACTTTAACTTTTTGTTGGGGAGCTATCTGATTACTCCAATCACCTCATTGGAAAGTTAAATATTGGTATCAAACTGTTTTCCACAAAGTGATTGCTCTAGTTTAGGGAACAAATTAAAGTCTGGTGGACCAAATCAGAACTATAAAGAGCGACAAAGAATTTTCATCCATAGTTCTAGAATATTTCATTTCCTGAGGTGACAACATGTTGTGCCTAATTGTGCAAATGACAACACCTGCTGCAAATGACAGGCCTTCTTTGAAGATTTTTTGGGCAAAAACCTTTTGGGTATATTTTTTGTACAAATGAATTCTAGGGCAGTATTATTTTGCAAAGACTCCATTTCGCCATGTAATCTTCAATTTTGCTCTCTATTATTGACCAGATTTTTTTATCCATGGTAACTGAATGTTTCCCTTTAAAACAGATTTATGTTGTGACTCAAAATGTTACATCCAGGTTTCATGTAAGGCAACAGTCTTTTCCAAACACTGCTTTGCTTCTGATTAGTAATGCTGATACAATTCTGTAATTCTCTTGCAACATGCTTTTTGCTCTTCTTTCAAAAGGATGTTACAGTTGTTCTAGCCACTTGAGTAAATTTTCTCTTTTTTTTATCAAACTTCTTGCAAAAGTCATTAATTTTAGATGTGATATCTTCAATTTGAAATAGATTCTATGTTTTTGTACTTTACTCGAAACTCCCAATAATATTTTCAAAATTTTCTAAAAAAAATGGCCTAATGAACTTCGTAGGTCTCTTATGTGTCAACAGATGACAACCTGGAACAGGATGTAAGAAAAATGTAAACTAAGAAATAGACTAAAGAAATGGGAACTATCTAGTGTAAAAAAGTCTGATTGAATACATTTTGTAGCACCTTAAGTTATTTTTCCCCTTTTTCTTTTACAGTTGTGCCTTTTGCAATTCCTTTTTTGTACAGAAATATGAGTGTTAGATATTAATAACAAATTTTCTTTACAGTGATATTTCAACACAACCTTTTACTAATGTGGAAAAATTAGTTGAGAAAATATATTTTCTCTCTGCCTGTGTTAAGAAATACCCACATATAATGGAGCAACATATTTGGGATTTTATCATCGTTTCTGCAGCATATTATGCACAAAATTTGAAACATATTCAGAAGTTTTATTTTTCAGAAGAAATGGATAATCTTTTAAATGTTCAAAGTTTAGAATGTGAAAAATTGCGTAATGTGTTTGTATTCAGTTTTGCTACATTTGACCTACTAAATGCCATAACACAATTTTGCCAGAATGTCAAGAAAAAAGAAGACAGTGAAGTGGCTAATTTTGAAGATTATGTAAATGAGTGGAAAAATGTTTTTGGAGAAGAAGTTCATATTATACTCACCAATATTTTTGTTTCTGCATCTGGTAAGTTTTATTATGGAGTCTTCTGTCAACTTGTTGACGTATTGTTTCAAATTTGAAACTTCTTTACATTTATAATTACAAATGAATGTCCTATTAGCAATTGCTCAGTAGTTCTTTTTACTTTCTTGTATATGTACGTGTATATGGAGTAATATATGTAGTAAAGAGAAAGTTATGTAATGCTGCAGAAAATCAATTTCAATATTTTAAGGAAAATACAGGTTTTGGAGACCCTAGATGCCACAAAAGCTTTTTTTTAAACCGGCCATCTGATGTCTGTGAACAACTCTAGCCTAAACTATGCATAGAATTTTTTTTCCAATCTGGTTAAACCCCTATTAATATCACTGCACTTGAAGCTCTGTGATTTTAGTTGTTGATTGTGAACATTTGTTAATTTTGAGGGTACTTTACATCAAATTTTTGTGTGTTGTTTGGAATTTACAGGTGCTTGTTACTGTCATAACTTGTTATTTTACTGCTTTTTTCTTTTTAACTGTGATAATTTCTAATAATTCATAATAATAAAAATTTCATGTGTCAAATAAAATATTTATGTTCTTTACATTGAAAATTCTCAAAGCATGTGCTTTTTCCACAGCAAAACACTTATTGCCGATCCCTGCCAATGAAAAAGTGAAAAAGTTGTTCCTATATGTAGTAATTTGCTTCATCTAACATGTTCTGATAGTCAGAATCCATGTTTTGTTGGACCTTGATACTAAAAAATTGATTTACAGCAATTGTGATCAATGTTAGCAGCTAATCTGTTCAGAGGAGTTTTTCCAAAATTGATATTCCTCCAGAGAGATTGCACAGCAGAGTGTTGTGGATTTTCTTAATTCAAAAATTTCTTATATTTGATGTAAATGCTTTACCAACTTAATTTCTCTAAAATTTATCTGAACCAACTGAAAGTGTTTTTGAATGATCTTTAAAAAAAATTATAAGAGGTTTTCTGCTTTATCTAGTATTCATATTCTGACAATAATTATGTTTCTCAATTGTTATTATATAGGATACCCAGATAAAACAAAGCCTTCTTTCCTTGGGCACCTCTTCTTACAAAAATATTGCTCTCTAATGATCAACGTAAATGAAGAAAGTGTTGCTGTTGAGGATACTTCCAAGAAAGTGGAAAGAACTATTTTGATGGCTTGTTGCAAGTTATTACATTCTCCAGTGTCATCACTTCAGCTGACAGCATATCACATCTTCAAAAAGTTAGTAGCTCAAATGATGAATTTGAAATATTATTATTTTCAATATCCATTAAGATTTCATTTATCCGATTTAAAAGGAGTGGGTCAGGTTCATTTTAGATGTAAAGTATGTTGCAGATATTTTATTTTTATATATGTAATATATGGCATAGCATATCAGGAAAATCTCTCCACAGTTACTCTTTGCTGATGAGCATGTTAGAAACAGAAATTATGTTGGCAGCACGAGCTGCAGCTTGTAACAAAAGATAACGTAAATCCTGTACTCACCACAATTATTACAGATTGTGGAAGCATTGTCCCCTTTCACTTGTTTCCCAATTATCTGATTGGTACCAACATTAATGCAATTTTTAATAGGAGGCCCTTACTCAGCTCAGCGAGGAGAGACTTTCGTGGCGCACTATATATAAACATACTTGCTTAAAATCATGTTTACAAAATATTTGTATAGAAAATTATGGTAATGATATTGAACATACTAAGGATCTGGCCATCAGTAAAAGAACCTTGTAGATTAATTTACACAAATATGGGGAAAAAACTGTATAGTATGTAACTCTAATAGTTTTCAGAAAAAATTATTATCTAACAAGTTTGTGAAAATTAAGTAAAAAAACCAAGGTTCAGAGAAGAACAAACAATTCAGAATATGACACTATTTTGTAAAATAAATTGTTGCACTTGGTACCATTTTAATTATGCTTGTATCATGAATTTTGTGTGTTTCAAATTTTTCAGAAATCTGATTTATCTTATTAATAATGATGCCAATGGTCTGAGTAATAATCAGGGCATGGAAGAAAGTACACCAGAACAGTTCGAAATTTATCCTCTTCTTAATGCCCTGCAAGACACACAGACTGTGGTGGACACCATGCTTACCGAGTTCTCAATTGGAGATAGTTGTATCATACAGCCACATACTGACTCATATTATTATACAGCTGCATATTTATTGCTGTGGAATCTTGTATTACATGCATGTGACCTGGCAAATTCAGAGTTGCGGTATCAGTATGCAACATTATTGAGGTATGTAATCTTTGTTTTGTTTTGTCATAACACGGGAACACAGGCATGAGAATTTCTTTCATGAAAAATTTGGAGAACATAAAAAATGTCTGTACTTCTCCAAAACGTCTGTACTCTTCCTTGTTGTTTAAGCCCCGGCAATTTACTGAATTTAACGACACACATTTGGTAAATTAAAACAAGTTATATCACAGGTATCTGTGGATTCAGTAATATGCTCGGGTGATAAATTTAGAAAACTATGGCAGCAATAATAGAACAATGAGCTTATTGGTTTGTTGTACCTTGTAAGAGTGGTTTAAAGAAAGTACTATTAAAATTATATTAAAATCAATGAAATCACCTAAAAATGAATTAAAAATCATCTAAAAAGGTAAAAATGACTTGCTAGTCGAAATTGATGAAAAATGCAAAAAAAGGCTTATGACATTGGGTCTCTTCATTTTGTCATAACATAAAATGACTAAGTGGCATTGTTCTAATGTGAAAAGAAAAAAGATGATATTTCATGATAATCCGCCTCCATAGCTGCCTAGACACACTCACAAACACGAAATTATTAATCAGACAATCAAATATGACATTTTCTTCTCTTTGACTATATGTTCTGCTACTTGATCTCTGGTTCTGCTTTCACATTTTCCTGTCTCCTAATACTCCTTTTGATGCTTCATGGGTGTATTTTTCAAAAAAACTGGTATTTTTATGCAGTGTCTCCTATTCTTGCCGAAGTCAAATTTGTTCATACATGAAACAATTTTGAACACTGATTTCAACTGTAAACAAACAAATGTATGTATGTATTATAATTTTTCAGTAGGAAATGTTCAGAATTTGCTTTTTAACTTTTTCAGAAATGAAGGATTCTTACCAAGTCTTCTAAACAACTTATTCATTTTAATGCCGTCTGAAGTTCTGGAAACACAGCCTAAAGCAAAAACAACAGCTTTAGGAAATATGTTTGGAGAAGCTCCTCAATTAAGTTTGGGCACTGAATGCACGAGCCAACAGCTTCAACACATGGCGTGTTGGGTAATTATTTAAGTACTTAGTAATCATTTCTTTTCTGTGATTGTATACACACACCACACTGCATTTCCACTATGCATTACCGCACCACATCACACCACACCGCACCATAATATACACCTCGCCCTACACCCCATGCACCCACACCACACCCCATCACACACACACACACACACGCACGCACGCACGCACGCACGCGCGCGCGCACGCGCGCACGCGCACACGCGCACACGCGCACACGCGCACACGCGCACACGCACACGCACACGCACACGCACACACACACACACTCCATATACACACGCACTCACATCACATGGATGATTTAAATGAAACACATAATTTGGCTCATGCTTAAAATAGGGTTTGAAAATTTTTCTAGCCAAAACGTTTAATTAATTAAATCATTAATATAAATTCCTGATAACATGCTTTATTCATCATATACACTGCATTTGTTACACTGAATTCAGATTTGTTTTCTGCCAGCTGTAAATATAACAAATTGATTTGTCAAAGGATCAAATGTTTCAGATTTGATATGTTGCTAGTGTTGTGAATTTTGTTTATGATTAAATGTTTGTGTGTAGGTCTGATTGGTCATATTTGTTTTCAAGTTGTATTAATTCGTTATAATGTAAATATAATTCCTTGTCTTTATTCTAACAAAACCTTAACCGGGTCACAGATATATTGTTGGGCAGTAAGCAGATTACCTGCTCTTGTCCGCCAGTGGTGGAGTGATACAAGGGCTAAAGCAAGTGCAATTGTCTTAAAAACTACAGTGCAATATGTAACCCCATTACTTTGTACAAGAGATTTACAAGCTATTCAAAATCAGAATACAAAATGGAAAAATATGGAGGTAAGTTTTTGTTTCATTTTATGGTGCGTATTTTTCTTTTCTTTTCTTTTTCTAATATCAAATAAGAATTTTTGAAAAAATGCAAATAGTATTTCAAATTCAATATATATGTTTTAAACACTCACAAATATTAATTTCAGTTGGATTAGAAATATTCATTTGAATGTCTTTCTGAATCCTTGACGTTAAATTGAATGTGCTGATTCACTAAAATCAAGAGCAATGCTTGCTTTGTGATGCAAGAATTTTCTACTTGTTCATATATAATTTTGGCGTGTATAACAACATGCATTGCTTGATGACAGTACTGACTCTATTATGATTTTACTCACTTTCAAAGTATTGATTATTAAAAGTTGCTTTGCGTCATTAATACATGTATTCTTACAAACCTACTGTGTTCTAGGTCAAAGTTCACAGTAAAGCTCGTCAAGTTGTAGCAGTTTATTCTGTGGATGAATCACAAATGGAGCTCATTATAACTCTTCCGGAAGAATACCCTTTAGCCACTATTCAAGTTGACACTCACACTTCTTCCTTGGTTGGAACAAGTCATTGGCGTTATTGGGTGAAACAATTGAGTATATTTTTAACTCATCAGGTTTGTAATAAATATTGTATGTTTATTCCATGTACAATTTGAAATTAAAATAATATTCTAGAAAAAATTTCAGATGGTATTTATCGAGAAAAATGAATATAAATATAATATAATGTATATAAATAGAATATTTATGTACTTTATAATTTTGGAAGAATATAAAATCAGGTTTAATGTAGAGTGCAATATATCAAATAAGAAATTAGTTGGGTAAAACAGAAAGGCAAAAAATAATTCCTTATCAATATCAATTTTCTCTTGGCTATTGAGTGTATGATTTTTGTCACATTTTGTAATAATATATAGTTTTTATATGAATTTAAATATATGATTGATGATGATGATAATGATGATGATAGGGAAAGCAATTAATGGAAATTAGTGTCTGAATATGCTGGTTTTATTTCTTAAGTTTTAAGTAAAATTAAGTTGCTGATTTTGTATATAATTTTCCATTTGAACTGCCAATTGATTTTTTCTTTCCTTTTTCAGAATGGTTCTCTTTGGGATGGATTAGTTTTATGGAAAAGCAACTTGGATAAACGTTTTGAGGGTGTAGAAGAATGCTATATTTGCTTTTCTGTCCTTCATGGTACAAATTTCCAGATACCAAAGCTTTGTTGTAAAACCTGCAAGAAGAAATTCCATTCTCCATGTTTGGTAAAGCATTAGCATATTATAAAACTATTCTTTATGTTTAATTTTTTGTCTAGATTTGATTTTTCAATGATTTTTATGAGTTCAGCTTTACTTTTAAAATGTTTGCATCTGTGCCTCCTTTTTTTTAACACAATTATTCACATACATTTTAATTCAATTTTACTTTCTCACTACCGCTTTCACAGTAGACAGACAGTTATGTAATGCTGCATGAAAAATCTGTGATTTTTCGGAAGAAAAACTTATTACGGGGTCTTAGTAATGAAAGGGTGGATAAATTCAGTTGCTAACTTTAGAAAAAAAGTCCTCTGTCATGTAATGTAGCCCGAATCTATGGTTTTGTTGGATACCGAAAAAGCAATTGCCAGTAAAACATCTGTCTATCCATCTTTCTGTGAATTATGCTGGCACCTGAACTGTTCAGCCAATTTTCTCCAAAATCCCTGATCGATCTGACTGATGTTCCAGCCCCTAGTATTTAAAACCAATATTTTAATTCCAGGGACATTTTCAAACAAATTACTGCATCATTTTTATTAAATTTTGTTGTTGGATTGTATGGTGGAGTGTAACAAAATGGTGCAGGTTTCATTATAGTTAAAAAAGAAGTTTTTTCAAAAATTGCATAAATTTAAATTTTTTTGATTCTTCCTTCAATTTCAATTATAAAGATAGAGATTTTTTATCTCAACGAAACCTGTTCCTTGAAGATAGATTTTGAAATAAGGTTGTGTAGAATTTTTCAAAATTTTGAAAAGGTTTTGCGTAAATTTGCATGAAATATAGGCAAATTTTTAATTCTGTTTATACCTTTTTTTCTTTTCCCCCCCCCAAAAATGGCTCCATCGCTTCTAATGAAAGTTTGTTGTTGGATAGTGTGCAGGACATTTAAGAGAATGTTGCAGGTCTCATGTTTGTTAGAAACCCTGATTTTTTTAAAATTGAATAAATTCAAATTTTTTTGGTGTCTTCCTACAACTGCAATTATGAAGGTGAACATATTTTTCTTAATGTTCAATTGTGTTCAGAAAAAGTTGATCTAAAAATAATGTCATGTTCAATTTTTCAAAAACATGACATGAAAATTTTGTGTCAAATAGGCAATTTTTATTTTCTTTACCACTTTTGTTAAAAAGGCACAAAATTTATAGATTAAATTTAGACTTAAGATAGCATAAAGAACACTTAAGAGAATGTTGCAGCTCTCGAGTTCGTTAAAATGCTTGGTTTTTCACAAATGTATATAACAATTAAAAATTTGTTGGTGTCTTCCTACAACTACAATTGTAAAGATACATTTTTTCTTAATGAAATGTGTTCATCAAAAACAGATCTTTAAATAATTTTGTGTTCAATTTTTTGAAAATATTAGTATTTTTTGGGTAATCGGGTGACAAACATAATCACTCTCTTCGAATTTACTAGGCTTCCTGAACGTAATCCAGGCAATTGGATGCTCCATCAGTTAGAATTTGTATATTATTTCATATTTCTTTGTTTGTTTCTTACATTTGTGCTTTTGTTAAACATTTGCAAATTAATCTTTTAGAAATTATTTAAAACCCATTTGAAATATATGAAATAAAATTTGCTAGCCTTCAGGGAATATCAGATTGGAATGCAACAATGACTCAAGAGCTAATTTCTGAGAATTACATCTAATTGCTATTGTTACATGTTATGGACACTATTTATGTGTATGAAAATAGTTATAACTGTCAAATTTGTGTTGATATTTGCTTAAAAATATTTAGTTTTGCACCAAACGTTCTATGATTTGTAATGAGTTTTCCAAAAATCAGTTAGATGTGTTAATTCAGAGAGAAATGGTGGTATAAACAGTATTACATAATTATTACGAAAGGCGAAAAAGTATGTGTTTTTTCGCACCACTAGTGTATATTTCACATTATGTATAATGTTTGATGTATTTCAATTCATAATTCACTGTTCTTTTTTCTTTTTCAGTACAAATGGTTCAGCACTAGCAATAAATCAACTTGCCCCATTTGTAGAAATATGTTCTAAAACTTGTAATAATTTTTAAACATCAAGATATAATTTCATTGTTAATACTGTCATAAATATTTTGTTAATAAACCTATTTGATTTTAAGAATTTTCTGTAAATTTGCACATTAATTTATTATCAGTTTCACCAGAGTAGTGAGAATTTTGGGTTTAGAGGTAAAATCAGAGGAACAATTGTCCCCTGAAAATTTTTGATCCTAAATATGATGTATTTATAAATATGATCATTCATCTAGAAACTAAGAAAACTATATTTTAATATGTAATTTGGGTATGTTAATAAAACTTACTATTCCATTGGAGCCGTTGTTTTATTTGCTATTACAATTCTTCAAAAAAATATTTATTACTGCTTAAAAAAAGTCAAAATTTAATTAACATCCCTTTCAAAGTTTTCTTTGAAAATTAATGATTTGATTCCTGTAAGGAAGCAATGCCCCTTCATAACCCTTATTGTGAAAATTGAATTCAACTCCTCTGCATCTTACCTGTCACGAAAATAATATTTTTATATTTAAAAACGTATTTAAATGATCACTATGGGTTTATTGTAACAAAAATGCGATGAATCTTTTAATGAGCTTTGCAAGTAAGGACTATTTTCTTTCTTTCTTTTTTTTCCGAAAAAATAATTAAACTTTTTAAACTCTTGAAAAGTTAATAATCACTTCAAGAATGAGTTTTTTAAGTCCATTTTTACCTGCATTAAGATATTAGAAGAGTTTTGGCACATCATTGCGCAAACCTTTATCGATCTTCTGGGCTTGCGCAAATTCACAAGTGATGCGAAACTTGAACTGCGCATGTACAGAAAATCAATAGTGTAGTCCGTTACGACGTGCAAAAACTCTGTATAATTTGTGTACAACTTCAATTCTGGTATTTGTCGTCTTGAATTTTTTCTGATAACTTATGCCCGAAAAATTTCTTTAGCATGGCGGAATGATCGATTACCATGCGATGTAAGTTTCCCGCCAAATCCGACGGAATTGCGGGGCCCGCTAACACTGGTTCGATTTCCAGTGGCGCAGAGGTTTAAAAATGCAATCTTGCTGCCCGCTAAGGTGTGAAAGGGATGCGGTATTCCACGCATTGCCAAAACAGGAGGTGGTGTTTCCAGCCATGGTTCGCGAGTTAAGCTAAAGATCCTGTATATATAAAAAAGTGTTAGTTAAACTATAACTTAAGAACGTCTGGACCAATTTTAATTATCTAAGGTTAGTTGGATTCGTCTTCGTCCAGAATAGCAATATAACTATTAAAATATCGGGAAAATTCACAAGAAAAGAAAAAAAACGCAATACTCACATCGAATGCAACACACGGCACGGATTTTTAAATAACTCACAAATGAAGCGTTCTATTGCATTATAAACTATTTTTTTAGGCCGAAGGTCCCAAATAAACGTTTCTGACACCGTAATCTATAGGATGAGATCTTGAACATTCTACTATATTTTTGCTGGTTTTCAATTTAATTTTCATTGAATTTCCATTCAAACTGCGATCCACACCAGCTTCATTGCTGCTGGCCGTCGCTCGGGGTGGCGTCGAGCATGACAGGACGAGCTGGGGAGCGTAGTAATATGAACTAGTGCTGAGCTGGGAAACGACAGCGAGGGGCGATTGCTGCATGAGATCAACCAAGTCGTAATGGCGCTAATAGAACAGAAATACGACGGGTGGACGGCGCCATTTTTCAGCGAGGGTAGTCTGCGACTCCTGTGGGAGCATCCGCTCGGAAATAGTAAATCTATCGGAAGTGCGCTAACGTGAGTGACGAACGAACGGACGGAGACACGCTACACGTTACTCGGTATTATGAGTAAAATGTATTGTCAAATTTTATCTGTCTGTTAGAACCGATTTAACGTAAAAAATACTTATTCTATAAGCTGACATTTAAACACATTACAGACACCACCCATGGACAAAGTTTTTGTTTTACAGTGATATCCCTAAAGATTCCGAATATTACGCCCGCTTTATTTGTTCTTTAACGTAATAACAAAACGAAAAATATCGCATATCACAAGGTGCTCCACTGAAGAGAATCAATCTGACAGCAACCCATACAGCAAAATACATATTAGTTTCAATAAAGCAAATGTCTTGCTGACACGCCGTATAAAAACTTGATTTTTGTACCTTTGTTGAATTTTTATTTTCTTTATATATGTTATCTATCTATATACAAAGTCGGGTCAGTTCATTTATAACTCAAGAAAGGCTGAACCAATTTTAATTATATCTGATTTGTTGGATTCATTTCCAACTCGAATGGCAGAATAACTATTAAAATATCCTAAAAAATCACTAGATTGCGCTATATAACAAAACTTAATGTTAATGTCAAATGCAACCCATAACACATTCAGCATGATTTTTTGAATCCATATCGTTAAATAACTCTTACATGAAGCGTTCTAGAACATTAAAAACTAAAACGTTGAAGCCAATGGCAAAAAAACCTTTCTCGCGCCTTGATCTACCGGATGAGATTTTTGAACATTTACACTATTACATTTTTGCAGGGACAGAGGTGGGAAGATGAAGAGAACAACTTCTGCCGGGTTCCGCTAGTTTAAAAATATACTAATAAAAATGTATTATTTACTTGTATTTTACATACAAGTAACCATGTACTCATTATAATGATAATTGTATTGAAAAATAGTAGTGTCAAAACTTCCTCTATTAGTTGATAATTACGAACATGTTTAGGACTGCATTTACAAGCACTCTGAAGTTTTTTTTTTTTGTTTGAACGATTACTAATGTTCAAAGTAGGTAATATTTCTCCCAAAGTTAATAATTAATACAATTTTCTAAAATAAATATTTAGAAAAATAGACAGTTAATTAAACAATACGGAAGGGGTTACTTCCACTAGCCCAGGGGCCCGAAATTCGTCGGCATTTTACATATCCAGTGATAGGGCACGTGGATCCAAGTGTTTCATACACTTCTTTTTATTATAATGTAGCACCTTGGTATATACATATATCATCACGGATATAATATTTGAATCATTTTTAAAATGACAAGGTAGTGATATACGTGTCTAATAGAATAGCGCTTCTTGAAATCAATTGTGTGAACAAGGCGTGCAGCAAAATCTATACAAAACGAAAAACATCATTGTAAATAACAAGTATGATAAAAAACAAACCTCGACAATCGCATAATACAGCCAAATTAGTAATTCTCTAGGAAATGCTTTCCCGCCAACGTTGTGACGTCACTCTGGACGACTTTATTCTTCGACGGTTTCAATACTTATACCATGTCTCTGAAGGTTGGCGGCAATGTAGTCACCGGAAATACATTCACGTGTTTCATTTTGCCGTTCAAGCTGGTTTCACCATACCCTGAACAGTTCACTACCGGTTCCTGTTTGGAAGTGTCGTGTGTTAGGCGAAGATGAAGTAAGTGTGAATTTATTGTATCTGCATTAAAATTCGACATCGGAGTGAATTTTCTCCCCATGTAGTTATTACTTATTTCTGAAAATCGCCTTGCATTTAATGATTGTTTACGATGTTATTGTAGGATCGGCCTTTGTGCGTACAGTGGGTATAAAATATACCCTGGCCATGGCAAGACCATGGTCAAAGCTGACGGGAAGGTAATGTCATTATTTTTCTTACTGAATGTGGGTATCTAGTTGTAATAAATATGCTGTACTTCAGACAATATTTTGTTTATAGGTTTTTACCTTCCTGAACGCGAAATGCGAGTCGTCGCACCTCATGAAGAGGAACCCTAGGAAAGTGACATGGACAGTTTTGTACAGGTGAGTTTTCTTGTTCAGAAGCTTTTTCGCTTCGCGAAAACAAATCTTAGTTATTTGGTCAGATGATTTGGGTTTATTTTGGTGCATTTAAGCAACAAACCCACATGGTAATGTGCATAACCTAACTTAAAGCATCTACAATGAGAGCCTTTTATATTTTGTGATATCAACTTAAAATTTTTAAGGAGATAATAATCTCTTATATCCGACTAAGTGGTAATTTATTTTATTATCTTTTCCATATGTTTCTGTATGAAGTTCTTATATTTTGTATAGTTCTGAAAGTTGAGGTATGGAAACCCATGCTCCATTCCATTTTCCTTTATTTCTCTCTTTATTATAATACTTTTGGTGCTGTAGTCATTGATACTACACATGTTGCGAAGCAACAAAACCCGGTGACTGTCAAAACGGTCACAAAAGTACTTAATAGAACTAGAATTAATGAGGACATTTTCACATGTTGTTCTTCATAACAAAATGGGTAGTATTGCAAGAGTAGGAGAATTTCTATGGAGCATCTGCTCATTCTCATAAATATATACTCGAAGTAGAAACATCACCACTCCTGGTCTAGTGTAATAAGCCAGACAGTAAATTTGGCACTTAATGGTTACAGGAGTGTTAGTAATTTCATTAGGTTTGATTTTAATTAATACAAAATCATTTATTCATGTAGCATTGATGAAATGCTTAATTTTATAAACAGGATTTGCCAAAAGTTTTGTATGGAGTTTTCTGCTGAAGTTAAGAAAATGTAATGGGAATTAACATATTGCTCTTCCTCCTAACTATTTTGAGAAAGTTTTGGGGATGAATAATTCTCTGATAGTGATTTTGCAAGGCACTATTGCACTGAGAGCTTCTTTTTGGATTATTCTTGGAGTCTAAATTTATCTGTAAATTAGTGGTTCTTTGCATGAAGATGGAAATAATGAAACTTTTCCTCTATTGTTTTTTAAAGAAGTAAGGTTCACTCGGGAGGGTATTTATTGTTGTTTAGACTTTTTTGAACATTTTTCTAGATGCTACCAATTGCGCTTTTGATTGCACAACATTTTTCACTAGATTTGTAGAATTTTTTCATTTTACAGTGTATGGTGGAATCCAGGTTTTGCACAGTGCTACACATTTGGATTTGATGAAGTCTTTTTCCCAATTTGATTAGTGAAACACCTGTGTTGTAGTATAATTCTATTTATGGGTTTTTACTCCTAGTGTATATATGTAAAATACAGCTGGCTTTGACCTTTTCTACATTAAGATCATTGATTGTTAGTTTCTCCTAGGTTTCAATTCCATATGTAATTTTGGTGAAATTATGGTGTTGAATGTCATGGTTGTGGCTAGCTAGTCTGTTATTGATTCCATCTATTGCTTTGGTGGCTGCTGCTGTCTCTTCCTATATGTATTAGCTGAATGATGTTTGTTTTTATATAAGGTCATTCCTAAGTACTCAAAATTCTTTGCTACTTTCAATGGCTCATTCTTATGTACAGTGTATCTTCTGTAGAGATTCTTCCACCTTTTTTTAAAGATTGCACTGTTTTTTCCTTGTTGATGCTAAAACTGTTTTTATCAACCTTTTTCTCTAATTTGTGTAGTTGCATGCTAGTCTTTGTTTGTGCTTCCGAGGGACATATTGTCTGCGTATGTGATTGCTGTTTCTTGTGATGCCCTGAGGGTGATATAGGTGTTGGCTGTAGCAATATTGAACAGCAGTGCTAAGAGGGTCTCCCTTAGATGCCATTTGCTTGGGTGGTGGTGGTTTCAAGTAGTCACTCCATCATAAATTTCAATTTCATAGTATCCTAGAATGTTTTTTCGATTTTTTGGATATTTTCTGTTTATCAGAACAAATTGTTTTCCCCCATATAATGGACATTGTAAAATATATATATACATATTTAATATGTTGGTAAATAAACCTCTGGAACTTACAGAAACCATTTTCTAATTGCTCCTATCAGTAAAAAAAATTAATGTTGAAAAACTATGAGTTTGTCATTATTGCAAAGGATTGGTCATTTATTCTGTATTTTTGAGAAAATTAGAAGCCTGGCTAGGATCTTAGTGAAATTTCAATACTGGTCCACATGTTCTTGCCCAGTATTACATCTTTTGTGCTTGTGATGAAATTTTAATCTGTCAATCCTCTGATACTCTTTTGACGAATAATGTATTTCTGAAAAATTTGTGATTACTTACAGGGTTGTAGCAATATATTTTCAGTGTGATTTCAAATTTTATTAATTTTCAGGCGCAAACACAAGAAGGGTCTGGAAGAAGAAGCTGCCAAGAAAAGAACAAGGCGCACTCAGAAATTTCAGCGCGCTATTGTTGGTGCGTCTTTGACAGACATCATTGCAAAGCGTAACATGAAGCCAGAAGTACGAAAGGCCCAACGGGAACAAGCTATTAGGTTGGTATTTTAGAAATATTTTACTTTTTATTAAGAGTAATAATTTTAAAATGATGAATAACAAATTATCTGTCAATCCACTGATATATATAGTGATTAATGTAGAGTTCTGATGGGCAGTTTGGAATTTAAAAAAATTCATTGAAATTTGCTAGTTTACTGATAAAGAAATGTTTTACAGGGCTGCAAAAGAACAAAAGAAAGCTGTAAAGGCCTCCAAAAAGCAGGTTGCACCTCCTAAAGTAAGTATATTTGGACGGAACGTTTTCTGTAACCATTTCTTCCTTTTTTCTTTATTCTTTTGCTCTCGAGAGCAATGTATGGAAGTTGAAGAAATGTATTTTCTTAATTAGGAGTCCCGTTTTTCCCATAAAGGTGAAGGTGTGCATGTTTTTTAATTGGGTGGAATCAAGTGTTTAAAAAGAACAATTTTAAGTTGTCTTGCAATCCACTTAGGTGAAGTCAGGATTGACAATGAAGTTTTACACAAGTACAAAAATGTTAAGTTATGATTGAAAAATCAATCCTATTGGCATAGTAATTGGGGTTTCTAGGTTAGCTATTGAAGATGTCATTAGACCTGTAGATGGTAGATGATGTATCCTCCCAGAAGCAGGTAGGATTACCCATTCTAATGTGAGGCAGGTGAAGAAAGAAAAGAGTAAGAAATTCAGGGCAAGTGATGAGACTAGTATTTTATGAAAGAAAATTAAATCATAGAATTTTCTCCTATCCTGAAGAGTTTCAAATTTACATTAATTGTAGAATTTGAAAAGGTCGTGATTGAATCTATGAATTGGGGTTTAATTTCTGAAAGCTAGGTGGCATAGAAATTGACATTGCACCATTTCCAAATGATCGATAGATAAATTAGTGTAAGGTGATAAACTGATGAGCATATTCTAAAACAGGACAAATCAGTTTTGTACAGAAATAAGTTATCGGCAGATTGGAAGGATTTGTTGTTGTGCAAGATTGGACTCAAGGGCACAGAGCTTTATTTACTGTTACAGTAATATGTATCAAGTTTATAGTAAAAAAATCGCTGAACCCAGATTCTGTGTTCAGGGATTAACAATTTAAAGAATGTTGCGCAAACTTATCAGTGTGGAGTTCCATTTTGTTTGTAAAGCTCTGGTGAGAAGGCAGAGAAATCCTCCTGTAAGCGGTCTTTGTCTCTCTCCCCTCTCTCTTCATATTCAGAACTGCAATATTTTAGTTTTTAACGCTTCGTTTAGGAGTTATTTAAAGATATAGTCAAAAAGCAGCAGTTCTTTAGTTATAAATGGTGTAACTAACACAGCTTTGTGTGTATGTGATATATTTATACAATTTGTGATATTGATTTATTTCAGCAAAAGCAAGCCCCCAAGCAGAAGGCTTCTCGTGTTACGCAGAAGAGTGCACCTCGTGTTGGTGGCAAACGTTGAAATTTCTGTATGTAATAAAGTTGTGAAAATAATGAAAGATTTTTCTTTGAACCCTGAACAATGAAACAAATAAACAGATCTGACTTGCAGATGTGATGATAAAGAGCTCTTGCCTTGTCCTTCAAATCTTATAAATGTTTTGTTGCAATTTAAGAACAAAAATTGTGTAAAATCTGGGGCAGAGGAGCTGTGAACAAATTTGAGAGGATGGTTTAAGGTGGTATTAGCTCAGCAAACCTCCAGCTAAAGTTTGTGAATTGCCATGAGTATATTATTTTGCGATTAATTTTGGTGTTTTGTGCAAGTTTTCAAGCTTGTAAGGTTTCATTTTTTTCTTTGTTCCATAGGTTAAAGCATGAGATGTTGTCACTGAAATTTCAAGTCAGTTTCTAGAAATGTGGGCAATGATATTCATATATTCAAGCAATTTCAATGTTTCAACTTTTTTGCCAATATATGTACTTATGAAGTATATTGTAATGCTGCGAAGTAATTATTTTGCCTGCAATGCAGTTGGTGATGAATACAGGGATAATGCGTATTGTCTTTTCTTTGTTAACTTGAAACCTTGACAAATTTGAATTATGGTACCGATGTTATTTAAGTACTTAAATTTTGCATGAATCAGTGTTTAGGGTAATTCCTGAAAATCGCGTATTTTGGTGTTTTTACTGGACGCTTTTGCAATATCCAAAATTTAATTGGATGAAATAAAATCGTATTATCAACTAGTTTTAAATTTACCGTCATTGAGTTCTCAAACTGACAGTGAAGTGTTTGGGGTGGCCTGTGAAATTGTTCTATTCTGCATTTTGTAGCTCTGCGTGCGTGTACTTTTAATAAAGCTTATTGACAAATTAAAATTAGAGGAACCATACGGTTGGACGCAGTTGGAAATGGAGGATTAGTGATATTGCCACGAATTGGGCCCGCGGCTTTTGATTGCGGTCGCTCAGCCATTGTACCAGTTCTATCTTCTCAATCGTATCAGTTTTGTCAATTTTCGCTGAACTTATCAAATAGATTGCAGGCGCGAGTCACGTATGACCTTCCGTTCTGGCGCGAAGCTTCTACTTGGGTTTTTATTTCTGGACGCGAGGGATCTTCACTGTGGAATTTCTCACTATTTCGCGTCTTTCTCAGTCGACGGTGCGCGATCGCTACCGAATGAGCATTTAAAATGTAAAAATATATTTATCACATTATTTCAAGTGGATAAATGGAATGTATGATCATTTAAATTTATTTCAACAGAATTGAGGTTAAATTGTAAGAGTTTATATAGGATTTGAAATAAGTCATCAGAATCTGTCGAGATTGTAGTCTAAATAGATATTGTTTGGTTTATTGATGAAAGGTCTGAAAGAAAAGTTATCAGGAGAAAACTTTCAAATTTAGAAAATGGTGACATCAGGAACTGAGGAACTATCGGGTTCAGAATGTAATGAAGTGGGCAATTTTGCCTACAAAACAAGGTAACAGTAGACCAAGTTTTATTCTGTAGTCTCCCTGTAAGGTTATTTGCTAATGATTCTGGGCATCGTTAACTGCTGGGGTCATTAGTCCGGCAAGTGTAGTACGTTTTCCGCAGCCTGTGGCGGCGGCGGCGGTTTCCTGGATTTGTGAGAAATGGAGGGTTTTGAAAGGGGCAGGTACCAGCATGCTGAGGTGCGGTACTTAAAAAGTAGTAAAAATTATTTGTATACTAAAAAGTTTTGGATTATTTTCTGCATTCTTAGTACCTCAAGAGGAGCAATTCCGAACCAAAAAAATAATAAGTTTAATATTTCACTTGGGTACATACGAGCGAATGTTGCTCAAACGATGTTTACGTGTTGAAATCTTAGCGAACTGACACTAAGTTTAATATCAAACGGTGTATAATTTACAATATGAATTTACGGCGGGACTTCTAGACTCCGCCATCATTTAAAGCTTGCGTCTGACTTGTGATCGTTGGCAGTTGCCATGTGAATTGCGTTATTCTTTCTATAATTTTTATTTTGGTTGCTTTGAACAATAATTTACATAATATTGTAGGCTAGGGTTTTGATTCTTGTTGTTTATTTCAAGCTATTTTACATTTGTTCATTCGAAAAGTTTATTCTTTGTGTTGTGCCATGGCACAAGTTTTCCCAAATCACCCCCACGTACCCGTGCGAGAAGCCTCATGTTAAACCCCCACACTCTTCCTTATTCTTCTATTTCCATTTTAAGATGGAAAGTTTTCAACGACTTGTTATATACATAAAGAATTAGTGACAATTTCCCGCAGAGTGCACGCTCGTGTTATCTCTGCGATAAATTTGTCAATGATTTCTAGCTCTTAGCTTGAGCGGAAACAGCGAAACACCATTCAGTTATCTAGAAAGCAATGAACTTATTTTCAAAGTGCAGGTTATACATTTTGTATGACATTGAGTTAACGCACCTATGCCTGTAATTATTTTAACAAAAACTGTGACCGCCACGTTTAAAAGGTTGCGTTCAAACAACTATGAAACTGACAAAGTTGTCAGAATATGCAAATTCGTCGCCGAATCATTAGCTTATTCCATATGCCGCACGCGTATGTTAGCAGAGTTGCCACTTTGGAGAATTTTGTCCCCAAAATGGGGATTTTTTTTCGTTGTGGGGAAAATAATGTTTTTCTTTTATGTAATAGACGGGGAAATGTTTGGAGATTTTCTTGGAGAAATTATTTTCATCCAAAATAGAGATACATTTTTCTTACAATTATCACGAATAAAAATGAAGCAATAGACGTCAATCTTTCTAATTTATGTATCAAGAGAAAAATAAACGACATGCATAGAAAATGAAAACACGAGAAAAACGAAGATAGTACAGGACTGCGAGCAGCTCGATGATTCGTTGATTTAAATTATTTGAATTTAATGAGACAGGCATTGGAATTGCCAAGGACAGCACATCTCGTTTGCCGTAATTTGTAAAATATCTTTCGTTTTAAAGTAGTTGTATGAACGCTCAGTTTAAAAAAATATAATTATAGTGTATATGCAGCTAAGTTGCTAGAACTCCAAAAAAACTCAACTGTACTACTATTGTACAAGACGGCAGTGAATATAAAAGCTATAATTTAAATGTAATTTAATTATATATTGAAGTCGATAGTACTCAGTGTTAGGAGTTTTTTCCATGAATCACCCATATTTTGAAACAGAATGTCGACAAGCTCTCACTTTCCTTTAATAGTGAAACGTGATATTTGAATACATATATACTCTATGTTTGAATATTCATTGCATGACTGGACAATCATTACAGTGATGAAGTGTGTTTGTTACTTCTAAATCAAATGTATTACCAGCAATCAATCTATTTTATTTAATAACAATATTATCTCCATCATTCAGTCATCACGACCAACGACAGTGAGATGAATTTGCAGGTTCTGGAAACAATTGTGTTGCTACTTTGCTAATTAAAAAAAATTGTAACAATTTATACTGTCCTTTCTTAATTAATACTTGTCTTAAGAACCAGTCCTTTTAAACTACTTTTGACAGAGAATTATATAATTAGTTTATTTAATACATATTATCAATTATTTTATTCGTACTGTGTGAAATAAAATAATTATATAATTCTCCGCAGTCTAACAAATTTGAAAGGGACTGGTTCTTAAGAGAAGTAAAAATTATTTAAGAGATCAGTGTGATTACCACTCTACAAGTGAGTGTTAGTGTTATACCTTTTGTTTATGTAGGGGAAAGGCATGCACTATTATAGTCTCTGGGGAAAGGGTGGCAAACGGTTTTACCTTGGGGTTTAACTTCTGTAATAAAGAGTGTTCTAGTGACAACTCTTAGTACTCGAAGTAATGTTGATGCCACAGTAATTAGTTTATGCACAAATATATTCCATTATTCGTTATTTGGTCAAGCGTTGAGAGTGTTTGAAGTAGTTTGGTGTCTTGGAAATAAAATAAAACCGGAATTTCTATGACATAAGAAACCAAACTAAGATCGTTATTATATATTTTCGGTGTAGTATTGTGATTGGCGTCTTATTTCTATAATAACATTAAAATAAATATTTTAGACTTGCTATGAACATTTCGTTACAAATGATCTTAGGTGAACCTTGGAACATTTTTGTTGTATCTTGGGACTTGAACCATGCAGACAAACATTCTGCAGCAATAGATTCACCATGAAAACACGCACTCGAAAAATCGCGAGAACAGATTTCTTCAACAATAGTGCACTGGAATCGTTGTCCATTGTTTCTGAAAACATTCGCCATTTCACCAAACGCCACCAAGAAAAACTTTGGTTGTGGAAGAAGCCCCGGGTGGTGCATGATTGCAACTGACACTCCAGGATAGAAGAGGGAGAAAGAATGTTTTTAATACAATTTGAAGTCTTAGACAGAAGTCTACGACATATTTATTAAGGCGGATAAGTAACGTAAAACACTGAAGATATCAGTGAACAAATTCTGACGAAGTGAAGGATCAATTTTGTATTTCCTACATAAGACTTAATATATTTGTAACAAATAATGTACTTCAGCTTCCGGGTCAATGACCCCCATCTCGATCAGGTTTTTAACCAGTTTCCCTGATCCAATGAGCGAATGCTGAGATGTAATTCTGGACGTAAATGTAGCTTCACTATACGCACGTTTTGTTGAACTATTCTTTTGCTTGTAATGGTAAGAGTAGAGATAAGGGCGAGTTGCTATTTTGTTAGCAATGCAGAAAAATCATACTTGCAGTTCGTGTACTGATGCAAATAAGTTTTCTATAACTCAGAAACAAAAATGACAATTTTTCAAATATTGCTAATTTTGCTATTTTTAAAATTTATTTTCATTTATCTATGTTAAACTTTTACTCATCTTTCAACTATTTATAGTTAAAATGAATGGAAGGGATTGTGGAACTCTAGAATACGTGCGCAGATAATATTTTCTCCTCTACGCCACACACAGGTTTTTTTTTTTTTTTTTGACTGAATAAAATCTAATATCTACTGTTGATTATGTCATGATTGTTATTCGTTCTTCTGTTGTGAAGATATTATCAAAACAAGCAATGCGTCATGGATGTCATTCATTTAATATTACTTTAACATCAGAGCTAATTTTAAAATGAATAATCCGTCCATTGTGTAAAATAATAGATATTATTGCAAAATCCTGTTTAATTTCACATTTCTGCAACTATAATATTCAAATATATTAGCGATATATTAGTGTCCTAAGGTACAACCACTGTCCCAAAGTAAAACCATTGGTTGTACCTTGGGTCGCGTCATCACGTGCTCAATGAAGGAATAACTCTGTAAGCTCTGGAGCTAGCATAAATAGCTAGATGCCAAAAGCTTCCTAAAACTGCAATCTTTACATGGTATATTTTTGCTTGATTGTCCAAAGTTTATGTACTACAAATTTACGAATGTTTAAAAAGTATCCCAATGTGCAACCCTTTCCCCTAATGCAATGGATAGATGCACTACAGAAGCGCGAAAGTACGAGTAACTGCAAATTCGCGCCATCATACCCCTCTTTCTGAGCGAGGACATCCCCACTGGGTAACTCTATGATGATTGCTATCAATTTTATAAAATTCAAGGTAAGAACAAGGCAATATATAGAGTGAGAGATGAGATAATTATTTCTCTATACTTGTGTTTTTATTTCTTAGCGCGTGAGGTCATGTCTTCACGATGGAATATGCCACGGCATTTTGCGTCTTTCTCGGTTCTCGCATGATCGCCAGCACTGCTCCATGCGGTCGCGATCATGCGACATTAGCGGCACGACCGAGAAGACGCGAAATGCCGTGAGATATTATTCCTTGGGCAACTTTTCTTGAACGATGGATTGACGATTTCGGGTTTAGTGCGGGTATTAGTTACAAAGTCGGACACTAGAGTATTTTAAGTAATGCCCACATCTGTGAAATGAAAGTCAAAACTGCATCTTCTGTTTAACTTTTTGGGAGTTTTAGTGACTTCCTTGAAGGACCTGGACCTGACTCAGCCATTTCTTTCGATATTGAAAATTAACCTGAACAGGGATTCTGCACTATAAAAGCAACTGGCTTTAACTACCTTCTGTTTCGCGCCAACTAAGTTTTAATGCTTGGAAGGTTGTCATCAGTGCCCGCTGCGAGCTTTTGCCTTCAACTGTTTATTGCACAAGGGAGGGGGATCAAGGTCATCGTTCAAGAAAAGTTGCGCGAGTAATACATCGTACAGACAGCCCCTCACGCGCCAAAAAATAAATACCCAATTGTAGGCTATGGGGACGGAACAGATCTTTTGGGAAATGGGATTTAATTATTGTGAGAGTAACGTTGCTTTTACCGAGGTTAAAGTGTCTGGTGCAGGGGGCAGTTCAGAAGTTGGAAAATAATGTAGACGAACATAAAGAAGTGGTAATTGGTTCTCTGTCCAGTTCTCTATGAAGTTGTCTGTGCGTTATATACCACGGTGGCATTGGCAATTGTGCGTAGCATTTTATTAAGGAAGGTATGCAAGGGTTTTAGAACGGAAGAAGCGGCACCTCCCAAGATCGGGGCTACGTGTTATTAAGAGTAGAACTTATTTGTAGAGAAACAGATAATTTTCTATTTTTAGAGATGATTTTGTATTAGTAATGGGATATAATTTGAGAAGGGATTCATAAGTTTTATTTAGTGTATGAATAATACGAGGTTTCAATGGGAGACGAGTATTAAGGAGGACGCGTATGCACTTGATTGGTTTATTTGAAGGGGTCCATGTGGTCGGGTAATTATTTACTTTTAAAAGGGGAGAGATATTTGTTTTTCGCAAGGTAAACATTTTGGTTTCAGCATAGAGTGCCGTAGCACAGTTTGATAAATGGGGAATCTGTGCTGTCAAGATACTAAAGAGGATTGGAGAGAGGGAGTACCCTTGAGGAACGCCGGCTAGAATTGGGGTAGATAAGGATAGGATATTGATTATTTTTTACTATGAAGAATATTATCCTGAGAGCATTGTATTCTTGGAATAGATATTCCAGGAGTCTTAGTTTACGTAACTTGCATTTGTAATGTACATTGTGTCACTGTGTCATTGTAGACAACGCTTCGGGTCGATCCATTTTAAGTAGTCCAGCAATGGTCGCTCGACCATCTCGAAAAAAAAATCATACTTTGTACATAAATTTCGTTATGTTTTGGCTGTTCAAAAACATCTTTAATTTTTTTTATTGTACCTGGTTTAAAAATGGAAATTTTTGTTTTACGACATGCACCATTTTTCGCATTTGTACACATTTACTCTTTTCTAAATTACTCAGCTCTGAGTTGTTGTAGCATTCAAGAATAAAGACATCGGATTCAGTATACTCGTACCTACAAGCCGAAATATGATTTACCTACCTTCTATGTTTTTACTCTTCTCGTCATTTTTAAAGCATTTTCTCGGATTTCATAGATTTTAATATTTTAATCAGGGGCGAATCCCGAGAAAAACTTTGTGTTATAGTAATTTTTTTTCAGCTTCGAAAATATCCGTAAATACGCGGGGAATGGATTGCGGCAGTGAGGAGAAAGAACTGGACTCCCAACGTCTTGTTCTACTTTACGTTCAGTGCATTTTAAAAGTGATTAACAAATGTAAAATTGCCTTCACATTTCACGCAAAATTGCGCAAAAAATACTCAAATTTTCGAAAAATTGTACATGACCTAATTTCAATATCTATTTTTAAGGAACAAATTTTATTAAGGGGTATATCTTAACCTTTAATATTATAGTTGGAGGAGGACGCCGATTTTTTAAATTTTTTTCAATTTTCGGAAAATCAGAATATTTAGAGAAAATGAGACCTGCATCACTCTCTTAAACGTTCTTTACACTATCCTACACCAAAATTTAATTAAAAACAATTTTTGAACATTTTGAAAATATCCCAGGAGCTTTATGTAAAGTACCTTTCAAAATTAAAAATATAAATTTCAAATCAAGAGGCTACGATATCAACCAGATCGATGTGGAAATATTTTGGAGCAAATCGGCTGAACGGTTTAGCCGCTATTGTTCACGGGCGGCCAGGTTTTGACGTCAATTGATTTTTCAGTATCAAGGGCCCACAAATCAGGCCCATGCTACCACGTGTTGGAGGATTTTTTCTAAATATAGCAATTGGATTTATCCACTTTTTCGTTGTCAGGACTCTTTAATAAGAGTTTTTCTGCCGAAAATTCGCCCAGCATTATGTAACTTTCTCTTCTTAAGAAGCTCCTTCTGAAGCGCGAGAAAGTAAAATCGTTTCTGAAAAATTTTAGGGTGGAAGATTTCCTTCAGTTCCCTCCCTGTGGATCCGCGCCTGTTTTAATGGAACGTGCTTCAAGTAATATTTATGAGATATAAAAATGTTCTTCACAGAATTCCTGAGTAACCTACTCGATTTCTTCGTAGTATTGTAATGTGAAGAGTAGTGAATATGTAATCTAAGATTCCTGTGACATCTTTAGCACCTTTGTCAGTTCGATGTATTTCATAACTAAAGACAAAGATTTCCTGATCCAATCTAAACCAAACGTTTGCAAGCTGAGTTCACTTGAAGGAAAGGAAAAAGCCCTCGATTACATCAGTAACATATCCAACAGGTTAAGTTGTTCATCTTAACTGGTTTTGATAAAATATTTTGCGTCATTTTTCTTTGCGTATAGGCAATTTTTAAAACATATTAAGATCATGTTATCTAGTGATGTTTTAATTCATCAAAATGCGCCCCCTGTAAGTTATAGATATTATATGACGCGGCGGCCTTGTATCACTGTATAATTAGTATTAATGTTAGCTAATTCTTCTAAAATTGATAGATTCAATTCTTTAAGCATTTTATTGGAAATATTATCATATCCTGGGGCTTTAATATTTTTTAGGTTCTTTGTTATCTTCTGTCTTCGTATGGGGAGATAAATTTAATTTTTGCTTCTTGTATACTGACACCGCCTCAAACAAACCGCGGGAAATTCGAATTTACCTTTTCGAATTTTCCAATTTTCAAAAATACAGAAAGTACAACGTAAATGGAACCAGCACCACTTTCCGCGCCGGTTTTGCTAAATACGCGAAAAAATAAAGAACAAAATTGGAGTCGTTGCTGAAAAAATAATTGTTTAAAATTTAAAAAATAGCCCGTGTTTGACGCGTAATTACACAAAAAAAATCACTTTTTCTAACGTTTGTATATGATATTAAAGATCTGTTTTTGATGAACACATTTCATTAAGAACAAAGTTTGTATCTCCATGTAGTTGTAGGAAGACTCCGAAAAAAAGGACCTTTAGTAATTTTCGAAAAGTTAGGGATTTCATCTAAGACGAGACCTACGCCATTCTCTTAAATCACCTTCACGCTATCGGTCAGAATGTAATAAAAACTAATGGTTCTACAGAAGGGCACATATTTTCTTGTATTAGAAAAAAATGTTTATATAAAATTAAAAATTGCCTACTTTTCACGCAAAACACACGAGAAGTACCCATATTTTCGGAAAATTGAACTTGAACGTATTTGAAAATCTGTCTTTAAGAATTAAGAAAAGAATCGTTATCTTCAACGTGTTAGTTGTAGGATGACTCCGAAAAATATTGAACTTTTGCAATTTTGGAAAAATCAGGGTTTTCAACGAAAATGCGACCTGTACCATTCTCTTAAACGTCTGTTACACCATCCAACAACAAAATTTAATAAAAAACTTTGGAGCCATTTTTTTGAAAATTTTGAATATGTCCCGGGATTCTCATGTAAAGACACCTCAGTCCATCAATTTTTTAAACATTTCAATTCAAATATCATATTTTGATTAAAATATCAGTTTCAAATTCAAGGGGCCGCGTCTTCAGCCAGATCGATCGTGGAACATCAATTTTGGAGAATATAGTATATCATTGCTGTTTTAGCACCACTAGTTTGCTTAGAAAACGTGTTTTCGGGCAAAATTCTCGTTGGCAAATCTGAAATTCGTGTTCAGCGACCCGAAAAACATACGAGAATCGAATTTAAAAACTACACCCAAAAATTTCCGCTGTTTGTCATTTTTGAGCACTGTTTGACTGAACTATAGGGTACTGGACACTAAATGGTTTTGACAGTTTTTCACATAACGTGGCAATATTTTTGGCGGTTTATTTAAAAATAGAAATGCCATTCCTGAAAATAGAATGTATTACCAATTAATTTCTCCTTCATCTCGTCGAACAGAAATTCACTTTACGTAATGGAAAGGTACTCACAGGTGTTCTGACACGTCATGTAACCTACCGCCTCTCGACCGGTTTTTGATTTTTTACGTAAGTACACAGTGAATGAACTCGATAAGCCTCTACTTTATCTCGCGTTTCCTCTTGACGGATTGCGCGAGCGAATCACCTATTGAGCCCGATTTTGCCCGATTGCGATTGAGCCTTTGTCGTTAAGAGTTTTTTACCGTGCGTTTTCGTTAAAAGAAGCGTTTGAACCAGCCGATGCCTTGGGCACCGTCAGTTCATCCAAGGTCAAACGAGGAAAGTGATCCCCAATGTGACTGCAACAAGAATCAGTAGATAAGGACACATGACATGTTAGAAACCATATAAAACAGCAGGAGATAACTCATTACATTCCAGTGTTTCCTCAGACAGTGAAGATGGCTCCTAAAAACGAGAAAATTGGAATTGTTGGCAGGTGAGATTCTATTTCAATGTTGAATTAGGAGAATAATGAAGTTTCATATTAGTTCTTTAAAGCTCTTCTGCATTGTTTCTAACCTTTCTTTAGACACCTATTTTCTGTTCAATTTGAATTTCTTCAATTTTACATAATTCTATTCTTGCATTTAGTGGCATCATTGGCCGAAGCTGGGCCATGCTTTTTGCTAGTGTGGGATATAAAGTCAGCATATTTGACATTGAACAGAAGCAAATTGACTCTGCTTTAGTTGAAATTACAAAGGAAGTGAAGAGGCTTGAATCACAGAAAATTCTTAGAGGAAAACTGTCTGGAGATGAGCAGATTGCATGTGTCACTGGTAAGTAAAGTGCTGAATGGAAATTTTGGGGCAGATTTGTTCTCTGAAATCTTGATTTCTACAAGGAGCATAATTGCATAGTTTTCTGTCATTTTGGAAAATATCAAAAAAAAATTCTCAGATTGTTAAATGACCAAATTGTTTTACTGAAGATGTAAAGTAGACAATTAAAAAATAAAATTAAAAGAAAATGTATTTATTATAAGCTGTTAGTATTATTTTACACGACTTGGTTTCTCTCTTCAAGTAATTTTGTTTGTTTGTTTGTAAAACAATGTATTTTTTTATTCCAATTTATGCCAAACTAGCTAAGTATATAAATATTAGTGAAATATTATCACATATACATTGCTGCATTTAAAACAATTAGAAGTTTCTTTTTTTAATTTCAACATTTTATTTTTTAATGTAAGTTTTATAATTATAATAAATTATTTGAGCTGTAGTAGTAGTAGTAATAATAATGATGATGATGATGATGATGATGATAGTAATAATAATAATAATAATAATAATAATAATAACAATAACAATATTAGGAAATAAATACCTAATTATAAAATATTGATTTATTTACCTCTGAAATGGTATTGAGTTGGTAAAATTGATGCAGGGGCGGATCAAGCCAATCATTTTGCAGGAGGATGGATTGTAGATTTTAAAAAAATAATAATTATAGTTGTTGTTATATTGATTATTATTTAGGTACTGTAGATATATTACACAATATTATTGTTTAAATAATTACATAATTTGAACATAAAGACATATTTAAATCAATTTTGCCAAATAAGGAGAGGTAACAAACGAAAACCCTAGGCCTTTTGGGGGCCATGGCCCTCATGCCCCTTCTCCCCTCTGGATCCGCTAGTGCATTGATCTCTAATGTCCTAATTGATTGGAAGGGGATGATTAGACAAATGAAAGACACAAAATATTCCATTTCAATTGTGTATTTTTCAATTGAGACAGTAGCTAGAAGAAAGGCCATTTGCTAAAATGGTGGAAGAAAAAGTATTCTGCTGTATTCAATTGGTTATTTGATATCATTATTTTTAAAGCATATTTCACTAAGAATTTGACTCAACATTTCATTAAGAATATGACTCAACCATTCTTAATTTATGTCTTCAAGAAAGAAATTGGTTATAGGGTGTTCTTCAGGAGAACTTTTTATAAATGTTATTGAAATGATCTAAATCAAAGTATTAATTCATTCACTTTTAATTTTTTTATTATCAATTCCTTACTTATTATATAATATGTTTTGTAAATTGTTCTCAACATGCACATTCTTCTGAGTTGCCTTATTCTGCCTAGGCTGGACTTTCTTGTCTTTCTCTCCAACCCTCTTGAGCTGTAGAGAAAAGAAGTTGTTCATGACTAAGTTACTCCTCCAGTAACTGATGATTTGCCTTAAGACTACTTTATATATTTTTAATAAAAATTATGTTACTTCCTATGGATTCAGTAACAAACAAAAACAATGGTTACTTCCAATGGATTCAGTAACACTAAAAAGAAGCTAACTGAATATTTCATAGATTGCTCATTGTTGCTTTGAACTGCTCTACTAACCTAAAAGAAATGAAAATACAATATTAAAAAGTTGTAGGGATACTGCATTCTACATGAGAAAAGCATAGTCTTATAACTCCCTCTACTAGCTACTGCCTCAAATGGTTTATTTGTTTTTGTGCATTCTTGGTGATTGTTTAGTTTCTAAAAGGCACTCAGGATTTATAATATAAATTTATTAAATTGAATCAGCTTTTCAAACTCATTCAATTTTAATATATGCACATATTTTTTTGTGTCAGGAAATACACGTGATGATGTAATGCCATAAAAATGTTTGAATATCGTGTATTTTGAAGTGCTTTGTTTATTGGAATGTTATGTAACTGAAAATGAGTTGTCTCCCTTGATTTCCACTTGATTGATAAGGATGGATGTGTATCTAATATGATGTAAATTTGTGAGATACAATTGTAGTTTATCAGGTGTCTCTTCAAACTTCAGCTTATCTTATTAAAGTGATTCATATCTTCATTGCAAAATGTCCACTTGTGAACAGACTTTTGTACTAATATTTCAAAATTTTGATTAATAATGATGAATGACATTGCTTCGCATTTATTTCTTTTCAAGTATAAAAGACATTGCCTGGGATTCTTGGGATGGAATCCATGAAAGAATTATGTCTATTTTTATTACTTGAAAAATCATTGTAGACATTGATATTATTTGTAATTGCTTCATAGTTATTTAGATTACTCAGACAATTTAGAACACACAATGAATCAGTAAATATAATGTTTGTCTGCTTATTTTCTTTAATGTATTCGAGTGCCTTAATAATAGCATAAGCTTCACAGAAAACAAATTGAAAAAAAATTATTATAAAAAATATTCAAAGAATATTTTCATTAATTTTGACTGCAATGCCAGATCCAAACTTGGAGAACGAACCTATCCAAACTTGGAGAGCGATCTGTATAAATTTGTTTGTAGTCTTCGTATTGATTTTGTAGTTCTTTGAATAGGGATTGATATACAATACTGATTGTGTCTTCTTTGATGAATGAGGAATGAGGCTCTGAGACTTGTATTTATTTTCAGTAATGGGTCAAGCCATGGAGAGCGATTAGATGATTTTCAGAGATGGAATATTGGAATATCGAATTTTGAAGTGTATCCAAGATATACAATAGTGGATTAGGAAAATTCTTCTTTTTTCTATATTCACTTCAAAAAATATTAGTAAAATTTAATTTATTAGTAAAATTTAAAAATTAGTAATTTGGATTTGATGAAATTTTACTTGCAAATATGAAAAGTACTTTTCGTCTGCAGTTCGAGAGGTACATTGTTAGTGTCTGCATATTTAATAGCAGAAATAGATGTTGAAGATGATGTATTGTTGGTGACGCCAGTTGATAATTCTTCATTACAGACAATTTAATATGACAGTTTAGAAATGATCCCTTGTACAGAGACCATTGCTTCCTTACATTGAAGAGTCATTGAGAACACTTACCCGGCTTACATTGAGAGCATTTAAGCGGTACTTATAAGTCCAATCAATTAGACACTCATAAAACTTGGTAATACAACTTAATATTTGGCAATTATCAAAATTAAAATAGTTCTAACATCGTAAGATGTAAAAATAGCTTGTTCCGAAAGAAAACTTGTTTGTTTACATTAAAGGCCACATGGAATCCTATACAGTATATATGTTTAAACTCTTCCACTAAATGGTGAATCGATTAAGCTGTCTAAAAATTAAACTGTAATAGTTGACTAATTCAAAACTACCAATAGTTGAAATTTTACTCAGTGTAATTGATTCACCATTTAGTGAAAGACCAAAACAAAAATATTGTTTACTTGTGTAAGTCGTATTAAATAGTCGTATATTGTTTACTTTTGTTGTAAGTCGTAATAAATCAATGCTATTTTATTTTCCAAATGTTCAATTAGTTTAACAGTTTTTCTTCAGTGCACTTTTGAAAATTAATTTGTACATTTCATTACTTCAAATGACGGCAAAGTGTAAGAAGTGGGAAAAATGTTGGAAAATTTTGATGAAAAGTAGATTAAAAAGATTTGATTTAAATGAATAAAAGAGTTGTTAAAAAAAATCGATGTAATTCATGCCACTTCATTCTTAAGTTGTTTGGTGACTTAAAACATAGAAATTGCATATTCAGACCCTATATAAATCTAAGCTTGAATGTAATAATCTGAAAGTAGTATATACTTTGAGTTAAAATTAAAATGTTATAAACAAATTGTATTATATAATATAAAACTCTTACACTCTAAAATGCTTTTTAGGTTGTACATCATTGGCAGAAGTAGTTAAGGATGCAGTGTTGATTCAAGAATGTGTGCCAGAGAATTTGGATTTGAAGAAAAAATTATATACTGACTTGGATAAAGTGGTTGATTCTAAATCGATTATTTCAAGTTCTACTAGCACATTCTTGCCATCTCTTCTGTCTGATGGAATGAAGCACAAAAGCCAGTTTGTTGTATCCCATCCTGTACGTAAAGGATGATTTTAATTTTTCTGAAGTGATTATTTTTGTACCAAAATGATTAAATATTGTTTTTGATGTTCAAATACTTTTGAATTTATTTAATATTTTTATATGCAATAAATATAATGTATTATATGCTTGTTATTCCTTTTATTTTTATATATGAGCCATAGAGACTAATAAAAATTGAAGAAATCTAAGAACATGCAACTCGTTCTATTAATAAAAAATATTACTTTAACAGTGAACTGAATATATTTTCAAAACGATTTATGGGCTTTTTGTTTGTTTTTCTTCCATCTAGGTCAATCCTCCATACTATGTACCTCTAGTGGAAATAGTTCCAGCTCCATGGACAGATGCTTCTGTTGTGCCTAAAACAAAAGCCATTATGGAAGAAATTGGGCAGGTTCCTGTGTGTCTCAATAAGGAAGTTCCAGGCTTTGCATTGAACAGAATACAGTGAGAATGTTTATTATGAAAGATTTTGAATGAATAATCTATATATTCTGGCAGTAATTTTGTATTCTAATGTTTTGATTTTTCTGCAGATACTGCATTCTGAATGAAGCATTTAGACTTGTAGCAGACGGAGTTCTAAATGTGAAAGATGTTGATAATGTCATGTCTGAGGGATTAGGAATGCGTTATGCATTCTTAGGGCCTCTTGAAACTGCACATTTGAATGCTGAAGGTTAGCATACTTTTATTGTCAATTTGATACTCTTAATATTTTATATACATTATAATTTTTACTGTTTTGAAGAAAGTCATAAAAAGAAATTAGCTTCTAAGTCAATAACTTATTTCAATCAAGTTGTTCATCCAGTTTGTCTGGATCAATTGAACAAATTTTAAGATCCCTTATTTTTTTTCTAGACATAAATGTAGCTTCCCTATGCACACAGTTTGTGTAGCAGACCTTATGCTTGGTATGGAAGAAATAGAGTTGGGTTGTGTTTTGCTATTTTATTAGCAAAAGTTTTAAATCAAATGTGTAGAATTTGTTTAAAAAAAATTGGGATGGTTTTTGAGAAAATTATTTTTTAGAATTTGCATAAATCTCAAGTGCAAATAACGTGAAAGCTACTCTTTCTAGCAATTGTTCGTGACCTTTTTAAAAGAGCTGATTTTTTTAACAGCACAGTTTGTAAGAAGCAAAAATCTTCAATTTTGTAGTTTTGAACATTTTGCAATTTTCGAGAAAGATAGAAAAAGAAGAAGAAAAAAACACTGATAGTTTACCAAAAATTGGTCTAGCACCATATATTTTTACTATCCCTTATTACCAGGGGGCGGATTTTGATGACCTAAAACATTGCCTAAAATGACTTTATTTATAGTAATTTTCTACATTTCAGTATTTATCCACTTTTTCTGTATTGGGACCCCACAATACAAGCTTTCTAGCATTATATAACTTTCTCTGTACTACATATATTACTCTGTCTACATGTATATATATGAGAAAGTAAAAATTAATGACAGAATTTCTCAGACAAAAATAAATGAAGGGGAAAAAAGAAAGGAAGAAAAAAAAAATTCAAGAATTCTTAAGTAGTGTACATGCAATACTATTGTAGGTATTTTGAGTTTTTGGCCGTACATCTGAATATTGACTATTTTTGTGGTGCTTTGCAGAATTAAAACTCTACAAAAAAAGGAAAAAATTGAAAATGAACCTGATATCAAAATTGTTTCTTGTATAATTTCTCAACAGAACATTAGAAAAGAGAATTTAAAGACTAGGATTGTATGCAAGTGCACGATTTCATTTTTTTCTGGGAAACAAAGGACATACTCCTATATTTGAGTAGAACAGGCTTATGAGTTATGATTTTGTTTCTTTTTTAATTTTTTCAAATTTCAATTGTCAAATTTATCTTTGCAGGAATGAAAAGCTACTGCGAGCGCTATTGCAACTCTATGTGGAATGTATGCCAAACATTTGGGCCTACTCCTAGATTTGAGGGCCCAGTTGTTGATGTTATGAATGAGCAGCTATGTGCAATGACTCCTGTTGACAAACTCCAAGACCGCAGAGTTTGGAGAGATACTTGTCTCACTCATCTTGCTCAACTCAAAAAGAAAATGAATAATTGAATTAATTGTGTACAGTTATATTTGAAATTTACATTTTAAATGTTTTAAAATAAATTAACAAACATTACAATTTATTTTGTTATGTCGACATTTCTGTTGAAATTTATGCAATAAACTAAAATACATTGAATTTATTGAGTCTATTTATTTAATTTCACAAAGTATGTATTATATTTTGCATGTTTATTGTATCTAAACAGATGTCTGATTAAAATAGATTGATAAAAATACCTTAATCTAAATGATAAATTCTATTTGTCCACGTGAAAAGTAACATTTAAACATCATAATTTAACATATATAAATCAAAGATTAGAAAATATTTTCAAACTTGCTTTAAAACCTTAACGAGTTTAGAAGAAATTTAACAATAATTTGTCAGAAAATTAACATTAATTATTAAATTAACATTAATTATTAAATTAACATAACTTATTAAAAAGTAACATTAACTCCATACATCATTTCTCACTTATGTTTTCAAATGAAGTGAAAGAATTATCTGCATTCAAAAATTCTATGTGATCTGATACATCATAGTATTCATTTGGATATGAATTAGAAGTGGAAGATTTTGGAGAAACATTTAAATTTTTTTCCTGAAAATCAAAATTAATTTCATTCAAAGACTGTGAAGTCACGGGGTCCCAAATAAATTCTATTGAATTAGTCTTGGATGCAATGGAGTATTTTGATGGTGAAATTTGTGAGTTTTCCATCCTTGACAAATAAAATCTATCATTAAATAGTTCATTATTTTCATAATCAGAATTATGATCTCCAAATGAAAATAACTCATCTGTATGTATTATTAATCTATTAGGTACATCTTTGTTATCATCAGACTCAAATTGGTTATGCGAACATTCCCGTATTCCATTAATTTCATTTTTCTTAATGTCTTCTGTCTTAAGAATTTCTTCCTGAATAAAGGGACTTTCCTTCTCACAGCTCTCATTATATGCAATTGAAGAATTTCGTGGAAAACCATTAAGTTCTGAGCAATTGGCTGAATCTTCAATAAATCCACTTGTTTGTAATGCTTTACTGTAAGTACAATGAACTGTTTCAGAGGCACTACCTATATTGATATTAAATACATTTTGCTCTAGGGCTGAAAATACCTGCTATTTCTAGTATGAGGATTTTTTAACCACATCTTGATTGATGATGATACAACGTCATGTTTTGTATGCCTTGAATATTGAGAGTATGGATAAGTATCTCTTTGCCTGCAAAATGCAATCATTGACTTTCAGAAAACACAAGTACTCAAAATTACAGAAATAAATATACACTAACATTATTTTAGCTGAAACTGATAAAATATCCTCTTGAGATTTTGATGGAAAATTAAGTTGTTTTTTTTCATGAAATCTTGTTTCTGGATCACGATATGCAGTCTGAGATATTAGCATTCTAAGTGGCAGCTTCTGGTACCTACTACTGGATTTGATTTTATCAACAGGATAGTCATTGAGAGAATTAGAGAAGTGTGTTTCTCCCTGAAATAGTATAACAATTTTTCTCAAAATTAAAATTCTATACAAATGATTCAACAAGTTTCTAGAAAAGGGAAGGAAAGCAGACCTTAATACTTTCTCTTCTGGCCGGTTCAGAGAAAATTATCATACTTGGGTCATGGCCTCTCTCCCTCAGAGCTTCATAATGGTCAGTTTGATGCATTTTTTCTTCGTTTTTACTTCATAACTAAGAAAAACTAAAAGTAAACTTGTCTTCTTGTTTATTACGATTGCACAGTATTATCTCACTTTCGTACAAGGCGCGAATTGGACACTTTCGTTAATAGAAGAACGAAATGCACACGAGCAGGGTTACCATAACTTCATCATTTCTGAGCGGATCGTATCCACTTATTGTTTTAAATTGTTTCACTAGTTTACCAGCTATAAATTTTACAATCCAATGATAATTATAAAAAAATGTGAAATTGGGTTCCGTTTGTTTTAGTTATTTTGTTCCGTTTGTTTTAGTCATTTTGTCCACACAGGGTTGCCATCGATTCGGTGGTTCCATCACCGAGTAAGCAACAATTTCCCGATAAGAGAGTATTAAAAGATGCCAGAGATTGTGGAAAAGGACAGAGAATGTATATATTCGGCAAAGAATAATATTTGGGCACAGAGCATTCAGTCAGTTTGTTGTAGTTAGTTTTTCTATGGTTTGGGGAGGGTAAAATGGTAGCTGGTGGTAGCACTACATTGAAAGTGGAGTAGCGAAGTTTTAAAGTTTTTTTCTGAACCATTCCAAACTGTTCAGTATGTAGTGCTTTTAACAGTGTGGTTGCACTCAGGAGTTTGTTCGACTGTTTATAATGTCATATTGTAACGTGTTTTGAGAAAGATCGCATGTGTACCACTTTCTCGGAGATAGCATTTCTTTAAGAGCTTGTTTTCGAATTTTATTAGGAGTAAATAATATTTTTGGAATATATCTATGATATCAACTGTTTAAATATAGACAATTAAGTTGTATATTATTCTTGTGAATATTTGCTAAAATGTACTTTTTAGTACATAAATACTTCTAAAACCTTGTCATTGACGTTTGAGTGTTGCTGCCTGTGCTCTGACGTTTGAGCACTTTGTATTGTAAGCAAATTTAATTAAATTAATAACAAAACATTGGTGCGACGTAAGTGGCATAACTTCACAAGTTAGATGTATTCGTACAGATAAAATCCATTGACATGGCTTTCTAAATAATTACATAAAGTTGTGTGAAGGTTGCAAAGAACTATGGCTCCAGTGCCATTAGAAGGACATCAAACTCCTGTGGGCAATAATGTCCCACAGGAGGGATCAAGAGGAGGTTCGATTCCATTAGCCAAGCTTATAGATTTTATAATTCAGCGTACATACCATGAATTAACAGTTCTAGCTGAATTGTAAGTAATAAAAATATTCTAATATAGTGTTTTTTTCTTTTCTATATGTATTGTTTTTTTGGTAAAATTTATTTTTATTTATTTACTTTTAAGACTTCCCCGCAAAACTGATATGGAACGCAAAATTGAAATACATAACTTCTCGGCTCGAACTCGCCAATTGTTTGTGAGACTTCTGGCGTTAGTAAAATGGGCAAATAGTGCTTCAAAAGTTGATAAATCTGGGGTAAGTGTTGTTGTTGTGAATTATTAAATGCGATAATTATTTTGGCTCTCTCAATTTCTACTAAAAAAAATTGTTGAATTGCAGCTTATAATGGCATTTTTGGATAAACAGTCTATGTTGTTTGTGGATACTGCTGATATGTTGGCTCGCATAGCACGAAACACATTAGTACATGCTCGTTTGCCAAACTTTCACATTCCTGCTGCAGTTGAAGTTCTAACAACAGGAACTTATTCCAGGTTACCTGCTTGTATAAGGGTAATTAATCTTCATTATCTTTACTGCCAAATTTGGTATTAATTAAATGATTGGTCTTTAAGTGTATTTCTGTGAAACCAAAATGCTTCATATTATAGAATTACTTCACTGGCACTGTAAGTATGTACATCTGGTAAACTATGTTATAATTTACTATTTATTACATTGAAAGTCATGGAAATGGAAAATTTTGTGAATTAGTGATGTTTATTGCAGGAACGCATTGTGCCTCCAGATCCCATTACTCCTGCTGAAAGAAGAACCACTCTGCTAAGATTAAATCAAGTTATCCAACATAGACTTGTCACTGGCAATCTTCTTCCTCAGATGCGAAATCTGAAGGTCTGAATTTACTTCATCAGATGCATTAGGAACCTAGTGTTAGAAGAGCATGTTGATGTGCAGGTCTTATTAATCCATTTCTTGTGTATTGTGCAATGTAAAAGTTAGAGAGTTCTGTCACAGTACCATTGATAAAATCCCCTCATTGATATTTTAACAGAATGGGAACATCCCCGTTTCACTTATTAACATTACAGGATATACCTTATTGGGAATGATTGTTGAAGAGAGGCAAAGTTGTGGCAATTATAATCAGAAAGAAATCTGAGACAAGTGTAAGATTACCTCAATCAACTACACTCATCTTACATTCGTCAGGAGATGAAAGTGGAACACTGTAGATAAGACGAAGACAGTTTAACTTTTCTATTCAGTGTGATTTATCAACCGTCAATACTTCACAAGAGGACAATCTCAAGATTTTACTAGCTTTTGGCTTCCAAATTCATGTGATTGGTGGACTCAACCATCTGCATCACTGCAATTAATTGCACAACTTCAAACTCTTGCTTGTGTAATCCACAAGAATCAGAGCTTCTACAACCTGTTTTTGATAATCTAACCCAACTATGAAATAATTATAGACGTCATTGCCAACAATAGTATTTAATATAAGAGCAGCTTTCGATGGCTTAGCCATCCCTAGGCAGTAGTTTCGTACAACTGATGATGATGGCTAAGCCATTGAAAGCTGCTCTTATATTAAATACTATTGTTGGCAATGACAATGTCTATAATTATTTCATGAAAAATGCCAACGATAACGCACCACAACACTTATATACTAACCCAACTAGTTACCCAACCCTCTCACTTCAGAAATGACCTAGCTGACTGTTCTCGTCCTCCTTTCTAATATTGAAAATTTAATCACAACTTTTCGACTTCTTCCACTAGTACTCAAATGTGACCCTTGGCCTTGGTTTCAATTCTTGCCTAACTCTCATAAATCCAGGAAACTGTAGTATATAAACTATTTTGTAGTTGATTACATAAAAATAAGTTCCCAGTTAGAGGTATTAGCTATGTAGTTGCTTACCTATCTAGTTTTGATACACCTACGAGATTAAGTCAACCATTGTCCTTATTGAAAACAGAAGGTGTTGAGTCTGAGTTACTTCTCGCCTGTCCATTGGAAAAAAACATTGGAACATAGTGCCACTGGGATCAATTTTAGAACCTCCTCTTCTTACTCTTTGTATAACTGATTTGAGCAATTTTATCCTATTCCCCAATACTTGGGGTTGTTGATAAAGTACTATGGCAAGCCTCTAACCACAGTTCTTTAATCTGATCTCAATGAGTTTATCTACTGAATGGCTTGTGACAACTTACCCAACTGAGTTCTCAGTAATGTGCATTGGAAAAAAGTACCAGTGTTTGAAGAACTACTTACAGTTCAACCTGATTTTACCATTAGTGAATACACAAACCAATTTGGATATTCAAATTTCCTTGAGTTTGAAGTGGAGAAATCACACTAATTTCATAGCCAAGAATAATGGTGAACTATTTTATATAATCAGAAAATCAATCACTTACAATTTTTCGTAAAACTTTACCAAAAAGGCCGACCGAATCAAACGCAATCCTTGCCATTAATGGCAATGGCATTAATGCCTTTAATGGCGATCCTTGCCATTGAATACATCTGAAGAGTTCCCTGGATTGTTGATGGGAATGGAAATGACGAAAGACAGTAAGAAGCAGCTTAGATACAAATGCAAAGATTATGTACAAAAAGATCTCCTGTCTCCTTTCAAAATGTGATCAATTAATGATGGAAGTCACCACATGTAATCAGATGTTATTTATAATTGGCCATTCCATGGAAAACGAAGTCATCAAAACTTGACCTCTCAAAATTAGCAAATTTTTTTATGGCTGAAGTCTAGTATAAGGTACAACTTACTGAAGTCATTTAAACCGGCACTTCATGCCGCTCTGGCGTTAACTTGGCAGTTTGAATTCTGGAGGCCTTCTTGAAAAGTGAATCGGTAATTATGCGGTGGATAGACTCAAGGATGTTTATAGTGAATGCAAGGGCTGAAGGCCCAAGCCTCACTGTGACTTGGATCCGGGCGAGCAAAGCGAGAAGACTATCTTTTGAAAGTAAATTGGCATTACAATGCGGTGGGGACAAAGCACATGCAGGGCGAACCATGAAAATCGCCTATACATAAGCTTTATTCATTTCTATCAGAGCATGTATCATATTAGGGCTTAAGGAGACCTCTCGCCGCCACTCTTCTCTGAGGGTGTACAGTGTACCCTACTTTACCGTTTTTTTTATATTTGATTCACTTTAGAATAAATGTGCTTTCTGTGAAATATTAATCAATTATCACCCATTGATACATCACAATGGATGGTAAAAGTTCTACACATTTGCGTTTCTCATCTATATTATTTATTTTTTCCTGATAATGTCAAAAGATAGAATTTGATTTTTATAACACCATTTGTTAGAGTACAGAGAGACAAATATTTTCACTGTATATTGTTATTTTGTATACATTTTTTGTTAATAATGAAGTTCAAAACATTAATATATTAATAATTAAAGTGCAATGTTTTAATTAAATGAAAAACAATCAGTGAACAATGATGGATATTTGTAGGCAATCCTGAAAATTTCAAGACGGGACATTAAAAACTATGACAATAAAAAAATGAAAACTTACCGCGACATTAGTGTGCATCTCCCTCACTCAATGATGAACCGTGCCGCATCAGTTCTGTAAGCTTGTTGATGAGTCCTCATGTTGACATTTGCATCGAATCACAACCTCTCTGGGAGATTCAAGCGAGGAAGAAAAATGTTGCTGAGAAATGCAGGTTTCATACCACACTGAAGCGTCGTGTTCCTGGGATAGTATTTAGTTCCGCAAACCTCTTTTCTAACATTTGAGCTTCCTCTTCATGTTCAACTTTCCTTCTGAAACGAAACATAACTCCTTGAATATTGCTATATTTCAGTGGCCATGTATTTTCGTGGTTTTAATAAACAATGGGTGTATTATGGTTTTAAGGATGAAACAAAGCACCATGACTTTACGGTAATAATAACAACTTAAATAAACAGATTTCTCAGAATTTATAAAATGTCACTTATATCATCCTGGTTTTCACCCATTCAAATAGAGTGTAGAATGGGACAATGCTGAACAGAAACAAGTATTCTTGTCAGCATTCTATGGAGTAACTAGGAGGAATAAAATTAGAATTTATAAATCCATAGTACAAGGCATCATGCAGAGCAGAGGTAAGGGTGATTACAGAAAAGTTGAAGTCGAAGTTGAGGATTGTAGAGCTGGCGTTCTGGCAGAGATACTGTAGACTGACAAGAATGGATAGAGTTAAAAATAGTGACATCAGAGGAGAGACGGTTATCAGTATTGATACTATTAAATCGAAGGGGTTAAGGTGGTATGGGCATGTACAGCAAATGCCCAATAATTGGCGGCCAAAAAAGGTAAGCAATTGGATACGTCTAGTAGAAGAAAAAGATGTAGACCAAAAACACCTAGCTACAAGGAATCGGGAAGACAGTTGGAAACGGAAGTCTCAGAGAAGGTGATTGGAATGATAGATGGGAACTAGGTTTTGAGAGATGGCTTCCGTCACAGTCAACCCGTTTTTATTAGTATATTACATTGACTATATTGCAGTCAAAGTGAACCAAACAATGAGATTTATTAAACTGATGCCAATTAAATTTTGGAATTAAGAAAATAGCATATACATAAGTAAAGGCTGCAAGCATCTCCATCACTATACTTTGTGTGAAGAAATTCAGAACACAGAACAGAACTATTGGAACATTAAAAAAAAAAAATTATTATTATTAATATTACATTGCTTGAGAACTTTATTTCTCTATACCTGGATTGTCTTGTGATGATTAGATTGTAGCTTTAGCAGAGCATTAGTATCGTACTGAAAGTATATTGATTACATTTTTTATATAATCTTCTAAATAACAAAATTGTTAGTTTATTACTAATTTCCAAACTGCCCTGGAGATATTTGAATAAGTTTGATATTGAAGAATCAATAGTATATTAAGCAACTACTTTATGATGTTATGGTTTATTGTATACGTTTTGAAAATGAGTGAGTTTTCAAATTTGTACAGTTGCAATAAAGCAACATAAGTCCCATACACTAATTTTTAGATAACAGCATTATAAGTATATGAAAGAACCAAAATTAATTTTGGAAACAATTTCAAGAGGCAACTTTTGTTGGGACATCATGAAATAAGGATGGTCAGGAAGGATGACTATGCCATAAAATGTCATTTTGTAAACGATTTTGGGTTGGAAAAATTCGCTTATGTTGCTCATACACACAAAAGTGTTTCTCTAATCCCTAAGTTAAAAAGTAATTTGTTTTCTTTTGTTCCTTTATATCTTATGTGGAGGATTATTAAAATTTATGATTTATTATCTTTAAATAATGATTTTGTTAAACAGGTTTAGATATTTATTGCGAGACCATAGATCTAGTGTCTGTGTTATGTGAATAAACAAAGAAATAAATAATTAAATAGATATTTTGACATTCAATTTAGTCATGATTAATCCTTAGAACATAGTTCACACTGTTCATTAGTAGAGGAAATAGAAATATTTTATGGAAGCATGTAAGAGTATGTTCACTATTTTTTTTATGTTTTGCAGATTGAAAGTGGAAGAGTCACATTTACAGTTGAGCATGAATTTGAAGTTTCACTTACGGTGATGGGAGATGGTCCAAACATACCATGGCGATTGTTAGATATTGATATTCTTGTGGAAGACAAAGAAACTGGAGGTATGTCTTCAATTTTTGGTATTTCACACTTGTGTCTAATGATAGTATTTTCCTTTAACGCTTCTTTTAATGTTATGTTTGCAGATGGGAAAGCATTGGTTCATTCCTTACAGGTGCAATATATTCATCAGCTAATTCAAGCTCGATTAGTTGATAACCCCAACCCTCTCACAGAAGTTTACAACTGTTTACATTTTTTTTGCCAGAGTTTGCAACTTGAGGTGCGTATTTTTAATTTATTTAGCATTGTTGTTAGTGTGAAAGGATAGTACTTGCTCACCAGAGGGTATTTTTTATTTTCAAAAATATGTTATTCCATTCTTTCAAACAGTTATTGTTATCTTCATATTTAAAACGCTGAACAACTCAACCAAATTTCATGATTTATTTTTCTTCTTTTTCTCCTCTCAAATACATGCTAGTGATTCCTAGATGTGTTTTCATATGCTCTTATTAATCGCTTTTATAGAATGAGACCTGAATATTATTTTAAAGTTCATATGTCATCACTTGTTCATTACGTTGTTTAAGATTAACTAGAATAGTTGATTTTGCTTCATTTTTGAAGTGTGAGTTGCAGTTGATCTTTTAAAAGCAGTTGCTATTTTAGCGTGTGGCGAGAGCAAACTTATGAGTGTTTTGAAATACAAAGGCGAAGAAAGTGTGTTAATACATGCATCCCTTTTCAAAAGAATTTGAGTAATTACATATGTAATGTATGCATGAGAAAGTGAAGATGGATGGTAGTATTTCCAGCTTTTGAAAGCAGGAAACACCAATGCAACAACCATGCTTTTTGGAGTGGTTTCATTTCATTAACTGTCTCCCTTAGATGTGTTTTCTTCAACCATTGGCCTTGGAATGATTTTTCTCCAACAGTCCCTCTCAGTGATGCTTTCCACTTTTCTAACAAATTTCACAAACCAGCTTTTAAATTGATAGTCTTCCAATTTTCATATTCACTTTCACAACCATTATTAAACCAACCTTCACTATTTTCCCTCTATTCAGAGAATATTTTTAAGTAAAACTTGTGAACATTGGAGAGGAGATCTCTATCTTCATTTAACCAAGATAAGCCTACTAAAACAAAAACCCTCACCTTGGTGTTTAATTCTGTAGAAAAATGTCTGTTAATTAAGGTGATTGCTTAATCATGAAGGCTGTGCCAGTAAGTATCCTCTCTCTCCAAAGCAACTGTCCATATACCTCTATCCCTGTCTTAAACGGTATCTTTGTGCAGCTTCTTGCTGTTTCTTGATTGTTTGTTGTGAAATTGCAGTTCAGTAGGTAATTACCCCTAGTAATTACCCTGCAATAATTCAGTTAGATGTGCTGTTATAGAAAGGAAAGGTGGAGATTTTATTGCTATTATCAGGAATTTAAAAAAGGAATAGATTTTGTTTTAATCTTATGTGAATTATAGAAAAGAAAAGTGGTTAAGTCTTGTTTGATTGTACACAAATGGCAGAAATATTGTTGTGGATTTTTTTCAGTGTTGAAATTTGTGTGTTGTACTAGGTAACTGATTTTGGCATGTTTTATTTTCCTTTACATTTTGTGCAGGTCCTTTATTCACAGACACTGAGATTGTGTCGAGATCGCTTAGATGATCATATACATGTGGATGAATACACTCCAGGAAAATGTTTATCTATTTCCTACTGGCGGTAAGAGTTGATGCATTAAAATTTAATGTTATTTTATTACTTGATAAATTCTTATAAAGAAGTTTTCTTCTTTTTAACCTAGTGAATTAACATGCCGGGACCCGAGATCAGAACTTGGTTATCGCCTAACTGTTCAAGTTGATACACATGACCCTGCTCGACCATTGGCAGTTGTTCATGTACCTTCTCTTGGCAATAAGGTAGAGAAATATTATTCTATTTCTTCAAGAATAATTGTTTTTCTATTAAAGTTTTATTTTTACTTTGTTATTCAATGTGATTAATTCTTAATTATTCTTTGCAGGAGAGTGAAATTGCTGACCGTGCTATTCGTTCCGATTTATTGTCTTTGGAAAGATTATTGGTTCATACAATATATGTACGAACTCGAAGCAGATTAGCTGAATTAAAGCAAGAATTGCAAAGCATGCTAAAGGATGTTGAATGTGAGCTCATTTATTGTTTTTGTGTTGACTTAATTATGCTTTGCTTTATTTGCAGACCTCTTGCTTTGCTTACTTTGCTGCCTCTTAATGCTAAAGTACTTTTTTGTAATATTTTTTTAAAGTTGAAATAATTGAACAAGCTAAGTTAAAATTAGAGGGCTGTGATAGACTTTTTTGAAAAATGAATGAAGACTTAAAAACATGTAGATATGATTCAACCATAAATATGATTGACCTGCCGGCAGTAACAGCACCATCATAAAATAATGGTCTAGTATGTTTAGTAATGTTTTTAGACTAGGGTGCTAATGATCTCAGACAGATCAGAGCATCTTGTTACAACTGCTGTGTTAGTTCTCAGATCTGCCGTTTGCATTCTAGATTAGCACACTGTACAATGGAGATATGAAATGTTGTACCAGAAGTAAACAAACATCATTAATTTCTGAGGGTCAAATATTTTTCTGGTTTACCAATGAGGGTAACTCGGAAAACTTGTGTTGGTCGTTCAATCAAAAGCATTTCTTTTAATCTTGCAAATCATCAAGAAAGTGATTATTTCTAGAAGGCAAATATTTAGAATATATTTGTGTACTTGCTATAATATGTTATGTATTATTCACTATTCACCCAATTATAAAACAAGGCTTTTTCCTAAATATCTCAGTCAAAAAATGCTGAATCGTCTTATATTCGCAGTTTAATCCCAGTTGGTTAGGGTTTATGCTTTACCTTGCCTTTCCACGTCATAAAACTATATGACTAAAAAAATATTACTACGAAACTAAAAATATTGCACGTATCTACAATATGTAATTATATTCTCAGATGTATTTTCGGCAACCACTGCATATTAATCGGACAGTTCAGATCACTTATTTGGAAGGGGTGGGTAAAGAGAATCCGAAATGAATGTCATTTTATCAAGTGAAATTCAATGTGAAAGTGAAAGCCAAAATTCTGTTACATAATACAGGTTCGACGAAGCCATGCAGAATCTCTGTTCCTGGGGAAGGGGAAGGCGAATCTGCATTCGGCATGAGAGGGGGGGGGGAATCACATTGATAGACATTCACATTTCTCATATAATGCAAGAAAAGAATAATAAAAAATATATTTTCTTTCCAAACTTGAAAATTTCCTATTTTCTCCCTCTTTACTAAATGTGGGACAGAGTTGTATGTGTTTGTAGTTCACATCTCGATCACACAAACACTAAAATATTTTCAAGTTTATTCTGGTAAAGAACATGAAAGAACTTTAAATGAAACTGGCCATTAACAGGTGTGGGTCAGGTAGAAAATATGGTGACAAAGAAAGGAATGTTTTTAGGTGGCATCTGATGAAAGACAGAACAACGCAAATAAAAAGGGCAAAAGTTTCAAGCAGGGCATAAAATGTCAGATGTTGCACACCATTGGAGGAGGACCAAAAAGAAAGAAACATTGATACATGAGAATATGGTTAAGATAGTGACAAAGCAATTATTATTTATTGATTTTTAATTTTTTCGGGCTTTCCTCCAATATACAAATACAGAAATGAAACTAAGAAAAATATGACTTGTGAATGTCACGTTACAAAAATACAGATATTACACAAATCAATGCAAAATCAATACAAATATTATACAATGCAAATAACCCAGAATACAAATACGCTGTTCACTAAAAAGACATTCTCCCGGACTCCAAATGTCGCAACCTTACTCATTTACTGTCACTGGCAGATCCAGGGGGCGCCATGGGGGCTACGGGCCCCCCCCCTCCCCTCCAGAAGTCATAGTTTTCGTTTACCTATATTTGGCAAAGTTGATTTAAATATTTATATTCGAATTATTTAAACAATAATATTGTATAGTATATCAATAGTACATAAATAATATACGGTATAATAACACATATATTTATTATTTAACAAAAATCTACAATGGCCCCCACCAAAATGATCGGCTGGATCTGCCCCTGTTTATCATTCTAGTGATAGGATTACTTGCAGTGTAGAAATTTGTATTGGCCAACATGGAAAAAGTATCTTTATTTCTCAAACATCTCAAACTGCCCTGGCAATAATTGCATAAGAATTTTAACTTTCTCTTTTTCAATTCCAAATATTTAACCTCAGAGGCTGTCATATCCATGCAGCTAAGGAGAAAGTCTCTGACTACTATTGCAGTTGAAGAACTTCTCATGCCTCATGTCTAAAGCCTGCTCACACGTAGCACACAAGCCAGTTGTACCTTCACTTTGCATTAGTAAGATGGACCTTCAGAGCGGCCTTCAAACGTCCAATCAGACACTACACTGTCTTTACTAGATTCAAACTATGGCATGCACCTTGGCGTGTACCCACCACGCGTGCAGTATGAGCACTAGCACCCTCCAAGTTCAAAATGGGCACTGCACTATTCTTACTAGACTGAGACACTTGAGCGTGTGTTTTGACATGTACCCCTCCGTGCAAAGCAGCATGAGCACCAGCTCCTTCCAAGTTAAAAACAGGCACGCTATGATGATTTTAAGGAATTAGAATTGATAGTTCAGGCAATAAGTCTTATTCTCATCTACAATGCAATTTTCTAGTCAATAAGACCATTTGCGAATATATTTTGACTAAACATAAGAATTACTTAAAAATTTCTTAGAAGTTTTCAAAATTAGGGGGTTGTCTTGTATGCAAAGTCGACTTATATTCAGGTAAATACTATAAATTATGTTTTGTATTTTATTATTAAAAAATGTATTTCAAAGTTTCTAAATTATATACATGTTAAATTAGACAATAATATACTCTCTGAAAAATGGTTGCTTCAGAACTTGAGGTTTTCCATAATATTTATAGTGTGATAGAAATAAGTTTTTGGAGGCTATCAATACAAGTTTTTTACATGAAACAATGATTTTTGTTAATACAAGCTCTTTTTGTACTTTTTAATTGGACTCTATCTGATAATGTGGGTAAAAGTGTTTTATTCTTTCCTTTTGTATGATGCATCTTAATAATATGAAACAGAATACGTGCAATCTTTAGTGTCCTACAGACTGGTAAAGAAATGAAAAACATTATTTTGATTATGATCTTGAAACCACCCCTTGCTTCTTGCCAATAAGCATGTCATGAAGCAAAATCTTTTGCTCAAGGAAATTATTATAATAACAAATAAATATTTTCATTATTTCTCCGCAAAAAAATAAAGGAGCACAAACTCGTGCGTTGTAAAAAGGGAAGGAAAGTCGCAAAGGACCAGACATCCATCCTTTGAATATGATACTAAAAACAGTTCATTGTGTCAAACAGATACTGGTTGCCCTAATAAGAGAAGATTCATGGTGTGTTGTGATTTGTAATGTGAAAAATGAGTAGCCTTTTCATGTAACTGTGTATTCAAGATAAATGTTATCAAACTGCAGTGTATTTGAGATCATCAAATATTGTTGTTTTGTATGTTGTTGTTATTATTATTATTATTATTATTATTAAAAATTATGTCTGAACGGATTAAATAATTGATTCTCTTAACCAGGAATCAATCCCAAATTATCATGGGTAGACTCAAATCCTCTACCACTTAAAGGTATGGAGACACAATTCTTGTTCAGCTTTGTAAAAAACTTGTAAGATTAAGTATTACATACAATTGATAAAGGGATGGAAACCAAGTCAGGCCAATAAATTTTATAGGAAATAAATATGATGGTCTGCACATATTAATTACTTAATGCCAATTGTGGGCCCTGTATTTTCTTTACAGGTCAGTTGCAGGGATCACCTGCCATTCTCTCTGTGCCAGTTTTGCAACCATGCCTTCGTGCTGAACAGCTTCTTGTAACGGTAGATACCCATACCGGCATGCTGCAATGCCACGTACCTCAGTATGATGCTCCTTTGGTTCCTGAATTGCAGGCAGCCTTGAATGGAGATCATTCACGATTACCTACTTTAGTTTCGGAATTGAGGTATAGTGTTTTAAGATTCAGCAACAAAATAATATTGGAAAGATTGAGTCCAACAGCATGGGAATAATCAACTAAATTTGTCTGTAGGTACTGGTTAACACAAAGGCGTTGTGAAAAAACCTTGCAACATTTACCTGCCACTCCTCATGAAAGACTGCCACTCTTACATCATCCAGACCATCCCATGGCAAAAATTGGTCGCCATCGTATGTTTATTCGGCTTCATCGTCATCCAAATGTTATCTTGGTAAATATTTGATTTTCGTATGTTGAAAATATATTTTGAAATATTTAAGAATTTAAATACAATTTTTATTTTCAGATTGTGGAATTCAAAGAAAAAGAAAGTTCTCCTTGTGAAATAGATTGTTCTTTTTATCTGGCTGTTGTGAAACATTCTTCCATTGATGAAGATCCACATGATGATAGTATAGAGACTGAAATTCCCAAAATGTACCTGAAAGTTCTTACATTAATAGAATTTGATACATTTGTTATCACTCATGGACCATTTACTAGTGTGGATGGTGAGTATGCATGGATTTTAATTCAATGTAATTTATTTTAATGGTTTATATTAAGATTCACCCGAAATTAATTTAATGTGTAAATGGTTAGCACTTGTTCGGATGCAAAAATAGAAATAATGCAATAAACAAATCAATAAAATCTATTTTTGAAAGCCAAGATAGGTTATGTTTTTGCTCTAAAGGATTGAATTAAAACTTGGCTCTAAATTAGATACCACAGAAAAATATGAAGTATTGTTTTCATGATATGTTACATGTATGAACTTGTATCTACTAATTTTGAGGTGATGTCTTATAATGTAATTCTCAAAATATCAACATTGTAATTGGGGGAGAGGGGATATGTATTTGTCGTTTTTGACTGTACGACTTTGCCGGCTAGCTAATGGTGTCTCTTATGCATGGGTCTAGTTTAATTCTAATGCTTAGGTGTTAAGGAGACATGTGATAAACATGATAAATGTGATATGTTATTGTTGTTATAAAAAAATTAAAGCAAGACAATTTGAAACCAATAATAATGTGAGTATGAAATTCAAATGTCCACATAACCAAATTTCACTTTCCAACAGTTTTAGCTTTTTAATGTTTTGTTTATTCTTTATCTTTGTTAACTTTGTATTACTTTATTTTGGTATTTTGTATAAAACAGCAAGATTGTGATTGTAGTAATATGTGAGACCTTGATAGGAAAACGAAGGTGAAATTTTCATGTGACCTGTTTGGAAATTCCTGCTTTCACTTGGTCAGTAAAGTAGTTGTATACTTAGTTGTATTAGTTTTGAATAATTAAGAATAATTTCATTGGTTAGTGCAAAGTCCAAATTTTAGCTTTGGCTATTCACTCACATTATTTTGGTAAAGGTTGTCGGAATCTTTCCTTGGTATTGAAACCATATGAGGATTCTGCTTCAGTTACTTTCTTATAATTACTTATAAAATCTGCATTTGATTATTTTATGAAGCTGTTTCATTGAATTATTTTATTTCTTGTCAGTGGTTTCATGCCATATAATGGTTACAGTTACTCACACTTGAAATTTGATTATTTTTTTTTAATGACTAGATCATGGAGATAAAACTCCTAGTAAGAGGAAAGCTGGAGTAAGACAGGAAGGAGCAGCACGACGAACTAAACATCCTGCATATTTTATCCCAGAATTGGCTCATGTTGTTGCACTTTGTGATGAAAGAATTCCTTTTGTGACACTTGCTCAAGAGGTGAGTTGACTGTATTTTAGTATTAGTATGTAGGCAGCTGGTATTTTTACTGGTGTCATCAAAGATCGTTCTAATTTGACATTTGATAATGCAGTCATTCAGATTTTAGAAAATAATTTTTGTTATTTAGTTTCTCTTCATTCTATTTTTAGTTTAGAGATGGCAGATGCTTAGCTGGATTGCTAACCATTGCATGTTAGTCAACTTTTTTGGATTAATGTTTTGAATAAACTAAAGATTCTGTATTATCTTCAATATAATAATTACTGTATTTACCCAAATATAAGTTGACTCTGAATATAAGACAACCCACTAATTTTGAAGAGGCCACGTGGAAATTTTAAAATTTTCAATGAATTCTTACTGTTTAATCAAAATAAAATTGTTAACTGTCTTAGTGACAGTTAACACAGTGTTACGACTTATTGCTTATTATATCATTTTTTGGTTCCTTAAAATCATAAACATGGGTTTTTGTGACTACCCTCATCATCTTCACATGTAACAATTTTTCTTTCTTTTTGATCCTCCTTCCATTCTGTTACATCTTCTTACTTTTTAGGCTCCTGTGAAAGTTTTGCGATTTAAATTGGCGTTGTACATAGACTCTCGTCTGATGCCACCTATAGACATTCCCTTGTGTCCCCAGATTTTCTAACCATCCCCCACTTATTGATGGCCTCTGTTTCTTCAACTGTCCAAAAGGCAGATTCCATTCACCGAGGCATCAAATCAAAATTCACGCAGCCTCATCGAACCAGCCACTTGTAACAAAATCTCTGCATTCATTTTGACATTAAGTTTCATTTGATACAATGCCATTCAAATACCTTCAAATCGAGTTTCACTGCGTATAGATTGTTGTCCAGAGAATGAATCACCTGGGTCGGAGATGGTAAAAATACACAGGGGTGACGATAATATTGTGTCCAGGACGACCTGCCATATATTACTCTGCCTTGTTTCCTGGTTTTGACGTTTGTTCCTGGAGAGGAGGAATTATACAAGTCCTCTGGCAACATTTGTTCTAGGATGTGGGCGCTGCACATGTTCATAATTGTTTGTTATAAACTTCGGTATGCACCAACGGGCTTGCTCATGATGCTTGACCTAGGCATGGGCATGGTTTACAGTGGAGGTTGCGCACACTCAATATGTCTGTAGTGGCACTGATCGCTTTGGAAGATGGCAAAAGATCACAGGCTACACTCAGATGGGAACATCATTCTCCATGTGTTCTTGGTTGCGTTGTTCCTGTTGCTCACTCTCAACTTCTATGGGGATGTCTACAGACTGTACCTCGGGTTGGAGCTCATTAAATAGGTTTAAAATATCCTCTATGTTCTCCAGAGTACAAACGCAAATAGAGATACGCATGGCGTATACTTGCGATGTATTTACCTTCTTTGTAGTTTATTGTTACATCAACATTAACTAGTTTTGTGACATGGAATGGCAATGAAAAAACTTAAACCACCGATTAGGCTTAATCTGCAATTATAAGATGACTCCACATTTTTCAAAAAACAACTTTTTTTATATTTGGATAAATACGGTATCTCAATTTTAATTCTTATTTGTTCTGTGTATGTGTGTTCTGTGTGAAATTTTCAGCTTACCTATTGAGTTTACCTGTCAACTGATGTCATGAACTGCACATGATATTTCCTTCCTCGTCCTGATCTCTTCTCCCCCTACACACTTGAATACACTACCATACATGTTGTCACTTGTGTGGTAGTGTATGTGCTAATGTGTGAAACTCCTGATTGGGACCTCCATTGCAACAACCTCACCCATCGCCACCACCCCTCCACTGCCACCTTCACCTCCAGCACCTCCGCCACCACCAACATAGCCACTGCCACCTTTTAAATAATTAACTACGCCAGACTGGTGTTTAGTAAAATTATCAATTTTCTTCTCTAAGCTAATATTGTTTATTTTTATTTTAATTACCTTTTATGACTTAGTGTCATGTATGAGAAAAATAATTATGTATTCCTGAGATTTTAAGAAGGAAGATATTTTGACATTATACATTCCTTTAAATTGAAGTGATTCACTTTTACATATCATATCTTATGCTAGTGAAGAAGTGACATTGTTTGAATGGAATCAAAATACAGTAGCAATTTTTTTTAATATTCATGAATGGAAAATCCTTATACAGTCTTCGAAAGATGCTTAAGAGTAAAACTAATGAGTCACATGGCTCACCACTTGAGAAAAATTATAGTATCAACTTCTGATTTTTACTCTTGTGGTGAAAAATGTTCTCTAGAATGGATCCCTTATAACTTGCATTCTACTCGCAATGTCTAAAAAGTCTTTGAGTACCCATTCACAAAAATGAGATCTGAGAGCGTGAATGCCTCCTGATATGAGCAATTCACTGAACTTGTGTACTACTATTCTCTGGTAATTCAGTGAAGAAAATTTTTATGTGTAAACTAATGTTTAATTTGTAAAGGTTTTTCTATATAGTGAACCAATGTAATAGACATTGTGTAATATTACTTATGACATTAATTTGTATTCTGTATTTTTTTCAGCTCACAAAACGAGAAATCGCACATCAAGGTCTTCAAATAGAGGCAAATGCTACAGCATTAGTACTTCGTTTAGTTCAACTTCCTCATCCGCCAGGCCCTCCCATTGAGCCTTGGGGTTGGCTTTCTCTTCTGAAGAGATTGTTGTCTGTGGCTATTAGAGTCCAAGGGAAGGCCAGTAAGAGCTGGATGGCAGAGTTCATTTTTCATGGTAGTCCTCTTGCTAGTACTCATCCAAAAGAACAAGGTATTGATTACAAATATAAGATATTTAAGTTGTCTATTGATAACCAAACAGTCTTGAGTATATTTCATGAATGAAATTCATGAAATTGTATGGTGAAGACAAATTAGGTGCTTGACATGTAGAAGAGGAAGTGTGAGCACTTAGTCTAGAGCACTGGTTCTGCTGCAGTTTTGCACTTGGCTCACACTGAGTCCTAAGAATTAAAAAATATAGAATAATGAATGCTTAAAATTCATATTATTTCTATTGTTTTTGAAAATAATAGAAAATTGATATTTACAACATACTTGTAGGAGTTTGTTGACAAGGGAAAGGACTGAATTTTCAGTGTGGCATCTGAACATCCAACTTTTGAAACTATGAATCTGTCCACCTCCAGTTTATAGAATTTATATGGTTAATTATTGTCCTCATCTGTCAGGGTCAGACCCTCTGCCGTTGTAGTCATTTTTCTTATGTGATAATCCTTTTGTCTCCTCTTTCGTTATAGTGAATCATCTCATCCATAAAACTCAGTATTTGAGTGTGAACTCAAAGTACAACTAAAACTAATCGAAATAAGACATCAGTGTTTTTGATTATTATTGATGTTAATGGAATTAACGAGTGTTTTGCACGAATAAAAATATAACCTTAAAAGTTATCTCTTGACCGGCTACTGTGTTAATTACACATTTAAAATGGTTTTCGTAACAATGTATTAGTATTTCTCGTGTAAATAATGTTTGAAAGTCTCAAAAACAAATAGTGGAAGGATTTTAATAAATTAAATGGTATTAGCTACGGGATGTAATTAATTACATAGTTCATTCTTACCTAACAGATACTTCCTCTGGTCTTATTTCTTCTAACATTAAATTCAATGTATTATATGGAGACTTATAGTAATTAGAAGTACTGTACCTAAAACAAACAACATTATTTTATCAATTGAATTAGAAGAATGCCATCCTCATAAAAAGGTTGTTTAATTATGTTTTTATAGCAAGATTGCTATTCACAACTGTGATTACATTTAATTGTGCAGTAAGTGCATTGATTTAAGTAATTAGAACTTTGAAGATCAACTTCAATTCTCTTCCATTAGGTGTGCATTTGAAGTATGTCATAATAGACAAACAAGCAATGCAGATTATCTATTAAATCACTTTAACGTAGTCATGCAATACTGATAAGAATTATATAATTATGAGAGGTAATTTTGCAGAATTATTGTTAGGGAATTATCAATAAGTAATTCTTAAAGCATTTGACTGACTGAAACGAAGAGTATAACGATTATATTATAAATTATAGATAATGATTTCATAAAGTATCAAATAATATAATAAACTTCCCTCCAATAATTTTGCCACCCACGATGGTAACAAAAAATGTAAAGCTAGACACGAAGTCCTTGATACACTCCAATTCTTCATCCATAACAGCAAAAAAAAAAAAAAAAAAAAAAAAAAAAATATATATATATATATAATATATATATATATATATTATATATATACTATATAATTTAATACTATACTTATATATATACCTATATAGCTATCACTATTACTATACACACACACAATAACATACATATATACATATAATAAATAAAAAATGGATGGATTAAAACTAAAATACCAAAATGTAAATAACTGATCAAAGCAATGTAAGAATAAGGAATTTCACTCACAGCACTACAAGACATGAAATAACTAAAATTAAAACAAATAAATGGAAATGATAGTGCAAGTCACTCGAAATAATGGCAATCGATCACATTATAGATGCACGGTTTAAATGTTGGTGGAACTTTCAGAAGTAGTCATTTTTTTGTTGCAAACATAAATTTATGACAAGTCACTATTCGCTTTATTATGATATATATTGGGTAATTCTTATAATGTTGGGAACAATTGCTAACACAAAAAGAAATGAAAATACCCTATATCGCTTTTCAGTACATATGTCCATGCGACTGTAACATTTTACATTAAATGAAAAAAAGGAAAAAACTACTTATTTATTGAAATTAACAAAAATGCAATAAAATGACATAAAAATGGGTAATTTTGTTTTGTCATAACATAAAATGAATTTTTATACTAAACATGTTCCAAAGTGAAAAGAAAAAAATTACATTTCTTTAAAGTCCACCCCCTTGTCATTAGAAACGGGGATGTTTCCCTCCGAGTAGAAAAAAGCTGTCATCACACTAGTTTTCTACAAAGGAGACTACCATTTCTACAGCAAATACTTGGAACTTCTAACAGAAATTAAATATTTGCTGTAGACTTTTGTGTTGAATTGATAATTTGAGTGATTTTTATTGATAAGACTTTGTTGATAATTCTTGATGTAGATTGTTTCAATTTTGTTTAAGGATTAAGGAGACCAGTGTATTTTCAATATGATATGGGCACTGCTGACACTATATCCAAAACTGTGGATGCATTGCTTAGTGATTGGGCTCAGATTGTTCATTTGTATGTTGTTGTAGAGGAGCTAGCTGAATATTTCCGACTGGGTATGTAGTTCTTTTCTTTTTAGATAATTCAAGTAAGAATGCATTTTCATGTTTTTTTGATAATTTTTCATTAATGCATTTCAGAAAAGTACAATTTATCCAATATGGTGACAATAAAATCATATAGTTATAGCCGTCTTGTTATGGGGTATGGTCCAGATAGAGGAGCAACTGTTACTGTTCAGTGGAATAGTGCTGAGAAAGCTTTTCGTCTAATATTTGGTAATATTAAATTCATCATTTGACGATGTGTATTGTGACTTGTTCTGAAAATATAACATATTTAACTTTTGCTTTGCAGGTGCAACAAATAATTGTATGAATGCCCACTCCTTAGTTCGAGAACAACTTGAAGCTCATTTAAATAGACATCGCAATTTAGCACAGATTGTACATTTATTGCATGAAACATATGAACCTCTTCTTTCGATCAGTAAATTACCTACTATCCCACAACTTGGTGTACATAATTCGGTATGTTGTTAGATGAAATGCATGTATGATGTTTTTGCTCATATAAAGCTAAATATCATTTTGCCTTAACATTTCTTATAAGTAAACATGTTTTCAGAGACCACAAGTTCCAGTACAAACATTCACTATAATGCCTCAGTCTCCAACGCTATTACGTATAGCTTACCAAGGAATGTATTGCTTGGAATTGAGGTTGAGAGGTGGAGGTTTGGTGAGCTTGCGAGATGGTGCTTACAGTCGTTTTGATCGGAGCAATGTGGTGGATGAGTTCCATCCAACTCCAGGGTTGAAGGTATGCAAGTTAATTTAGATTTTCATTGTTATTGAAGTTTGGTGGGTATATTTTGAATAAATCAGTTTTAAACATCATAAAGTAATATTTCATTCTTGGGTAATCTTGGTACTGCACCAACACACATTGGAATGGAAGAACTAAACTAGTGGTTCTACAGATGTGCACAGACTTTCTTAGTTAGTTTTCTAGCTTTTCTGTCTTGCCTCATACTTTTGTCAATTGCCCTCTATCGCCACTAAGTAGACATCGCACATTGAAAACTAGAAAATGCACTTTATCTTGAGCTGTAGCTTGAGCATCTTACTTGAGCTGTGGGCACAATGCATGTTGCCAAGAATAGAGGTAGCATCACAATCATTTGTTTATATTACATCGTCCTTCACAATTTTACACTTTCTCATTCTAAAATTGAAGTATTTTTTTCCATCCTTTAATATCCTTAATCATCAAAGTATGGAATTCTCTGTAGGTTTTTAACTGTAAATTCATTTCATGAACCCTCTCTCCATCATTACAAACTTCCTTAAACAAACATTTTATTGAGTTGGGGAAAATGTAAACTTAGCATCTTCTTCTTTTAGAAGTGTTGTTCAACATTTAAAATTCACTATGCTTTGGTTAATATGTCTTCGATTTCTGATGTAAATTTTGGTCAGATTTCTATTCGACCTTGTAATATCATGTATCATGTATTATGTATTTAATACTGTATATTAATGCAGATTATAATCCTTATAAATTGTATTTATCTAAATACGTTATACTGTACTCACACTTCCAAAGAAAAAAATTGTTTCCACAATTAACACCATTTTCCCTGGAGTCCCAAAGTGTAAAAGAGGGGTTTTACTGTATATACGAAAAAATTACAACAAATGTAAGACTACCACAGGGATGCACATTATCCCCAATACTATTTAACTTATATGTGAACAACATAACCAAAACATTTATTTATTTATTAGTGGTGCCAGCAACAAGCTGTTGTACACATCTTACAACAGTGTGATAATAATTTACCTAAGTAGAGTATCATTGTTGTAATTAAATCACAAATATAGATCACATACGAGATAAGACATAATTATCAACATTTAGTTGATCACAAAGTTATGACTATCCAGACTATCCATGAAGGTGTTCAGGGTTTTCTTTTGTATTCAGTATGCAGGAAGTGCATTCAATGAATTAACTACTCAGTGTACAAAAAATGAGAACATTGTTCTGTCCTTGTTCTTTCTTCTATTATATATCTTGTTTTTGTTCAGCTTCATTAAATGTCCTCTAAGTCTAGATTTCATGGTTTTTGTGAAGAAGTTGTTAAATTCAGGAATGTTATAATATCCATTCCAGATTTTAAAAGTTTCTATAATGTCACCCCTGAACCTGTCCTTGGAGGACACGCTCTGTAAAGGCATGGGGTCTTGCTAGTGTTTCCAATCGCTACCTGGAATGTTCTGTCCAACAAGTATTCTTGAATCCACATCAGTAGTTTGTCTCATATACCCAAAGACGAGAGTTTGTAGATGAGATGTTGATGTGGTACTTTATCGAAAGCTTTAGCATTATCTAGATAAATGTCATCAACTGACTGTTTCTGATCCATCCTTCTTTGGCACATACATCCAGTGACTGCAGTAAATTCGTGGATGTTGATCTTTCAGGGATGAAACTGTTTTGTTGTTTAGTTATAAAATAATTTTTAGTTCATTATCTAAAAGCCGTCAGACTATTACTCTTTCCATGATATTGCTCACAGTGTTTGACTGACTTATTGGTCTGTAGTTTATTGGTGAATTATTGTCTTCTTTGTAGAAAACTAGTGTGATAACAGCTTTTTTCCACTCTGAGGGCAACATCCCTGTTTCTAATGACAAGAGGGTGGATTTTAAAGAAATGTAATTTTTTTTTAATTTTCACTTTGGAACAATGCTGTTTAGTATAAAAATTCATTTTTTGTTATGACAAAACAAAATTACCCATTTTCATGTCATTTCTTGCATTTTTTGTTAATTTCAATAAATAAGTAGTTTTTTGCTCCCCCCCCCCGTCATTTTTACTGCGTTTTTCACTTATTTTGTCAATTTTAATATCATTTTAACAGTACTTGCTTCAAACAACAATTATGAAGTGCAACAAATGTTCACTGCAGAATTCCTGAATCCTGAATAGTCTCTTAGAGTTCTTCACCCATATATTGTCATGTCAGCCATTGTGAATACTAGGTAATGTAAGGTTCCTGTGACTCTTATTGGTGCCATTGTCAGTTCAGCCAATTTCACGATAAATAACCACAGAAATTTTCTTTTAAAGAACCGTCCAAACCCAAGGTTGCGAGCTGAGTTCATTTGAACAAAAGTAAGAAGCCTCGATTTCATTAACAACATATCCATCAGTTTGAGTTGTTCATCTGAAGTGGTTTTGATACAATTTTATATTTCATTTTCCTTTGTTTTTAGGGCATTTTTAAAGCATTTTAAGAGTATTTTATTGAACATTTTTGGCAATGTTTTAGGTCATCAAACTCTGCCCCCTACTAATGGCTGTCTGAATATTCTGTTCAGTAAAGGAGCTAGTTGTAGTTTACAATTTTCAGGTACACAGTGGGAATACCATCAGGACCAGTGGATGAGCTTGCATTCAATGTGCTCATTATCTGGGCAGTTTCGATATCTGAAAATTCTATATTATCAATAATTCCAGTTCATTTCTCTTCACTAGTCGACAATGAACCTTCAGGTTTCATGTCATAATAATCTCCAAATTCATGTGGAAAGCATTCCCCAATTTCACTTAGATTAGTTATTACAGAATCTCCATTCATGACAATCGTAGGAGAACCAGTTTTACAGTTAGTTTGTCTTTGTATATAACAGAAGAATCTTTTGCCACCATCCTGGAAAACTTGCTCTTCATATTTTTGTTTACACTGTCTCATATTAGAGATGAGATTGTTTGAATTGTTCCTTTAGATGGTGTTACTTTCATCTGTTCCATTTCTGCTATGATTTGCCCACACCCGATGTTTAATTCATTCTATTCCTAGTATCTCGCGAGTGAGTATTTAAAAGACATTTAGATATTTCACAAAAATTCTCATAATTGGTTTCAACACTGTTGTCAGCATCTTTGTTAATATCCATATTTAGTAATGTAGGGTGTCTCGTTGTGTATTTTGCTTGAAAGAAATTCCGTTTGAAGATGGACTTATATGAAACACTGTTATTCATGGGTGATTGACTTGTAGCAATGTGATAGTTACCAAATAATCACTTTAACCAATGTTGGGCCTTAGGATTGGAGGTGTAATGATGTATTCATCATTACTTAACACTATATCAAGAATTGCAGGAGTTTGATTTACTTTATATCTAGTAGGCTGAAGTACCTTCTGGATAAGATTTGAGTCTACATACTGTTTAATTATTTCTCTTTCATATTTCATGTTAGCAATAGCTCCATGTGATGGTTGGAAAATTGCAATCTCCAAAAATAAAAATTTGGATCTTCATGTCGAGGTTCATGATCATCCTCTCAAGTAATTAGATATCTGATTGCCATGCCTTTTATATCAGGTGTTGGTGACCTTTATATTCCTCCTACAGCATATAGTAGGTTCCCATATTCTAGTTTCAACCAGAGTGCTTCCACATCAGGATCCTGTATTTCACACCTTTGTCACTTTTACAGTTGTATTTCCAATCATTTGTTTCACGTACATTATTACTCCCCCTCCTCGCCTATTCAACCTGTCTCTCTGATGTATGTGAGAGCCAGTACATGTACCAGAGAGTCAGGGATATTCAGGTTGAGCCATGATTCAATAAAACTATTGCATCTGGGTACATGTTGTTGACTTCTATAAAAAATTGGTCAAACTTTGGAAGGAGGGTGCATTGTTTTTATACATAATTTTGTATTTATGTCCAAGTTGCTTGTTACTGCCTTTTCTCATTTCCCTTCCCAACTACAATCCGAGGAACTTCCCTAATGTATTTAATGACAAGTTTTGGGTTTGATTCTTGTCTGCTGTTTAGTTCTTCACTAAGAACTTTTCATTCATTTCTCTGCATTGGGGTTAGGTCGTTTCTAGCTTTTACTCTAGTTTCTACTTTACTAGCTGTGGAAATTTCTTTAAAATATTTTTGACAGAGATAGATCTCTCAAAATTGTTTTGGTAGGTCTTCATCAAGATTCTTCATCATCTGAGTTAAGTTTTCCCAATCTGATAATATATTCGACTATTTCCTCAGCTTATATATCTAGTTCTTTCAATATTTTTGTAACGATGGTTAGGTCATGAGATTTTCAAGTTTCAGCTTCATCAGTTGATGGTTCCTGCATGCCATAAAGAATCTCTCTTATGATCAAAGAATGAGTTTTCGGGTTTGCTCCACGAGCCTTAATATTTTGTTTTCTTGTTTTGCCAAAGTTTCTTCTTCTTGATTGAGAATTTAATCTTGACACTTTTTTCAAGTTTCTCCTGCCCCTCCTTGTAAGATTGAATGTCTGCTGTAAGTTTACTTACTGCCTTCACAATTTTGTTGACATCTGTCTTGATTCTTGCCATGTCCTCCACTTGGTTAGTTTTGTCTTCAAGCTTGACAAGTTTATTACTCAACTCCTTAGTAGTTTAATCTGTTCTCTAAGAAACTTTACTCGCTGTTGATTCATAGCCAGCTCACAGTTGGATGAACAGCTATCAAATATTTCACAGTCTGGTTTTCCACTTATCCTTAAACCACAACTAGGGTGAAACGTTGCTTAGCATGTCACGCAAGTTAAGATAGCCTTGGATACTGTTTTGTTGCAATTATTACAGATATTCATTCTGTTGTTTTCTATTTGATTTTCTATCTTGTTTAATTCAGTTGTATAACCTTTAATCAAGCATTGGAGTGGTCAAGTATATCAATCATAACAATTTATAGTATGTTCCCTCATCACTATGGCCAGAATCGCAAGATGTCATGTCTTGCGCTGCAAGGGCAAAGGCATGGGAAAGCAGCGCTACATACATCCAACCTCATCTATCGCCACACTAGAACTAGATGTCATCAGGTGTCTTGCACTGAAGAGGCACTAGCAAATTAGAACAATACAAAGAGCAGCTCATAAATAATAAGAAATAGTTCTAAAAAAAGGATTTATGAAGCAATTGTTGAAGGAATTGCCCTATGTGGTAGCGAGACATGGGAAGTAAATAAAAGACGATGCAAAAAATTACAAGCTTTAGAAATGAATGCCCTTCAAGAAGTAGGATCTCCAAATGAGAACATATCCCAAATGAAGAAATAAAACAGAAAATGATTATAAGCAGAGATACAATTGATAGAATAGAATACAAGAGACTGATGTGATGGACGGACACCTAAGAAGAATGAAAAAGGTGCGATGGCCATTGAAAATATGGGACTGGACACCAGCTGAAAGAAGAAAAAGAGGTAGACCAAGGAAAACTTGGAGAGATGCTATATACAAAGCATCCACATACATATATGCAATGGCATCCACATACCTGGAATAGTGGATGTGTCAGACAGAACAAAGTGACAAAAAGGATGCAGGAAACAGCAAATGCTGTAATACATTCTTAATGTAGTAATGGCTGCACCTTCTCTATTGTTTAGAAGTGAATATTGGACTGCAAGAGAGAGAGAGATAAACAATGTTAAAATCTGACAAAATAAAATTTCTGAGATCTGAAGACTCATATCAGACAAGAGAATCGGAAATGAGGAAATAAAAACAAGATTAAATGTTCAAGAAATGACAAAGTAATTACTTATAAACAGGAATGGCTACATGTTGAACAAATGGAGAAGACACTCATTCCAATGCAGGTGTTTATGTGTAGTTTGCAAGGTAGAAGAGACCCAGGCAGATTGTTGAAGGAATGGCATTCTTAAAAGACGGAACAAGTCTTGGACCTATTGTTGAAGTGGAGAAGAAGAACATTAAAACATTGTCCTCTTGTGAGAAATGACTAGGATGACAAATACTTGCATAACTGAAAAAAAAAAAAAATTGGTAAAAATAAGAAACAAGAAAATTAAATTCACAATATGAGAAAATTATGGTAGAGTGAGCGAGCGAGCATTACTAATTTCCACAGACATTGAAAGAAATGCGCGTAGAAATTGAAGAAAACTATGCAGCCTCTGGCTAAGTGTGAAGTGTTTCCCAGGAGCTCCGGGGAAAATTCAAAAACAATGAAACAGTATCGACTTAGAATGAAATTAGAAATATTTGATTGTGTTATTGACCTTTTCTCATACTGCATGTACTGACTCAATTCTCATACTTGGTGCATCACTTCTTACCATAATACTGATGTTATACCTCAGAAAGGTTCCATGGAAAGGACATCCGGCATTAAATATTTAGGTGTTGCATTAGGGAACAGCAACTTTTTTGATATTCTTGGCATGTAAAGAGCTGTTGGACTGTTTATCCATGCTGAATTACTGCAATGTTTGTGAAGACTGTTTCTGGTAAAATATTTAATTCATTTCAGTGTTTTTTGTGAGTGTTTTATTTGTTGTTCTTTAGCAGTGTGTGTGTGTGTGTACTTTTTGGAAATTCATTTTGTGAAGATTTGTTCAGCAACACTGTTGTTGCTTTGTCACTAATATCAAACTAGTTTCATTTACGAGTTTCTTAAAGTTAGTATTTGTAATATTTTTTTTATGTTTTCAGGCATTTTTATCAAAGTATGTTGATGAAACTGCTGTTTTCCGGAGACGATCTCAGTCTGAAGATGATAATCCACCTTCTCCTGTTACAATGGATGCAGAAGGTGGACCAGTTTCATTCTTGGGATCTCATCACAGAGGACCTCAATCTCCTGCTCAACAGAGGGAAGGTGGTTTGAGATTCCATCCTCCTTTGACTCCACCATCTGGCAGTAATCCTCATACTCCTGCAAGTCCTCACCCTGCCATTTCTCAGGTAAAGAAGGAAAAATTGTCAGGTGTTATATTGTAGAGAGCCTAAAGATCAAAAAGATTCAATGGTTTTCAAAAAAAATTTTCTTATTCCAGCCAAGTCAACATCAGAGTTTTGGTTCAAGCCCTGCAACATCTTTCAATTTAGCATCTCCACCATCTCTTCCACCTAATATAAATCCATCACCCTCAATGCTACCACATCCTTCTCCTGGAGGACTCCTAGCAAATTCACCTTCTAATCCATTGCATGTGCCTAGCCCTGGTTTAATGCCAACGTCCTCTCCTGGTCCTTGTACAAATGTCCAAGTGGGTCATTCTCCAGCCAGTTCTTTCATGGGACAAGCAGGTGAGTGCACCAGATGGAAAGCTTTGTTTTGTAAACACTACTTTTATTAGTGTAACAATGAGAACGAGTTAACTCTCCTGGGAAAACACAAATGCCTCAGTCTTAGATAACCAAAACATGCAGGAAACACTATGTTCCGAAGGGACAGTGTGTACTATGTAATACAGTACAATACATTCTTATATTTGTTCCAGCAACATCCATACTAATTAAAGTGAATTCAGTGGCATGTAACAGTCATCAATACTACAAAAAATTGTGTATGAATTGATAAGAAATTTTTTCAGGCTCTTCGTCAGGACTGCACAGTGTCCTTACAAAGTTGGATAAAGATTAATACAACGGAATTGCTGAAAATAAATAATTTAAATTATATGTTGGAAGATGCACCTCAACCATGCACCTCTCTCCTAAAATATTCCGCAAGAGGCGGATCCTTGGGGTAGTCAAAGTAGGCACTGCCTATCGTGCTGTGTAGTTTAATATATTTCATAATAATAATAATAATAATAATAATAATAATAATAATAATAATAATAATAATAATAATAATAAAAAAAGACTTACACAATTTTAATATTGTGTGAGTATTAATCATATGGAATGTAAAATGAATATTTCATTATCGTGGCACAAGCCACATTTCTATTTAAAGCGTTTGTTTATAATGGGTTGTGTGCAATGCCATTGTGTCTCGTCTCTTCCCACAGAGACATGCACCCACTTGCATGTCTCAGCGTAGGCCCATGCGGGTGCTGCCTAGCTTCGTTCCATATTCTGAGAAAAGCCCCTGTAGTGAGCATGCTGTGTCCATACTTGTCACAAGCACGTTATGTATAAGCTAGCAAATTTGCATGCTGTCTGCGTGCAAAGAAGACTGATTTCCATTCATGTAAGCCGCAACTCATATTTCCACTAGTGTTTACTTTTGTGATAAGTAAGCAGAGTAAGGGATAATTATTTAGGAAATACTTACTTTTTGTTTTAAATTAGTATGCTGCTGATTATTAGTGTTACGAGATTTTTTTATATTTAAATCTGTTTTTATGTATAGCCACAAAACTCCTACAATGTATCAGAAATTTAAGTTATGTAGAACAACTATGTGAACTAGACATACAGTCTTTATCTTTTAGGAGAAAAAATACTGAACGGGCTCTATGATGCTCTGGAATTGTTACACTTCTGTGTGTTCGCTGCTACCCTCAACCTGAGATGTGTTGTCAACCAATGTTGCTGACACAACATTAATCTAAATTCAAACATGTCAACTTCAAAAACATCCTAACGAACTGCATAGTTAATTACTGGAATAACCTTCCTTAAGAGATCTCTGCCAGCACTGTTTACTAATTTAAAAGACTTTACTCGCGTCTCAATATGTGATGAGTATTACAAATTATTAGCATTTATCACACTGTAAACTATATGAAACCTGATAAATATACATCAGTTACAGCTATATCAGTTTTCTGCGGCCATATATACAAATAAAAAATAAAAAAACTCAAAAATTGTGACAGATACAGTGAATGAACTACTGCATACACCATTTTCTCATCTTAATGATATAGAAAAGAGACAAATTTTGGAGAGTAGCTGAACTACTACTATGTTGACTATGGTTGTACATTGTACTGACAAGAAAAATGCTAGGAAATTCAGTCCATGATATGATTCACACAAATGGCTAACAGATAGTGAAGTGAAAGCTAAGCTTGGCTCTTTCTTTAATTATCAATTAAGGAGAGTACTTGAAATAGAGATAGATATTTTGACTTGGAAAAATTATTCAAACTATGCAAAGATATGAAATATCAAAATATTACATACGTAATTCAGTGAATCTTAAACACCAGAAAAAACAAATTGAATCCGATTTCTGAATTATTATCAGAGCAACACAAACTTTTTTCAGAATCTGAATATCTTAAAATCACGTCTGTGTGTGCTTTATGGAAATAATGCTCTGGAAGGTAATCATATCATTGAGACAATTGTTTTGAATAAAATTACAAAAAAATTGGATTGACATGGGGTATGTTCCCCATGATCCCTTCCCAGGATACGCCCTTGTTTAGTAATCTGTTTTACGTACCCTGAACATTGTTCAAGAGCCGCCACTGCCACTCAGTGTGGTCAGTAGTGGAGCAGTATAACTGAATTCTAATAGATTCTCTCCTAATATATTTTGCTGGAGGCCAGTAACAGTGTGTAAGATAAGATTTTGATCTAATGGCAAATGTTGTGTAAAATAAAAATTTTTTTAGTATTTTATTAAAATTTGAATCAATTACATTAAAAATAATAATCTTAAAATGTTGTGGCTTAAATAAAATCAATCTTTTTCTTCTTTCACAAAGATTGCATATGAAGAAAACTCGGCAACGCCGGGTATTTTGTGAGTTTTCAATATTGTCTATAGGTGTAAAAATATATTAAAAAAGAAACGAAGCTCTAGCAATGCTGCAGAATGACAGACGTTCTTGTACTAATTAATTTCTAATTTCTTGTGTCTGGCTAGCATTTCTGACTTACCATATACTCTTGGCAGCTGCAATCTATCACCACCCAAAGTAAATTTTTTTGAAAATTTTCTCAATTTTTTGGTTTCTTAAAGGTAGAACTGCAAACTTTGTTGCTCCTTTTCACAGAAAACTTTTGAGTTTTCCAGCAACTTAATTGAAAGTCATTTGAAGCCCTTCTTACAAATGCAATAATGTGAACAAATTGCTGGAAATGTGCATAACAGCATAAGAGATGTTTGTGTAATTTAAAATCAACGACAATAGAATACAACAAAAAGACTTTTATGTCATCTTAAACCGTGCAATTAGCCATATTAAATGTTTGAAGAAAAAATTAGAGACATTTTTAAAAAAATGGCATTTCACTGTTTTTAAAAGCATGAAATTTTGAGCTCATTTTTGCAGAAAACTATTGAGTTTTCAAAAATCTTTGTCTGACATCATTTAAAGCATGTGTGCTCATAAATGCAATAATGTAAACAAATCACCTCTAATGCAAATATTAACAATGTGAGAGAGATATAAAAAAATTACATTGTGTAATTTTTGAAAACTAGAGAATAGAGCAAAATTATGTTTCTATCATCTTAGAGAGTATATTTAGCACTACGTGTACAAAAAGTTTTTTAAAAAAATTGAACTGTTTTTGAGAAAATCATGATTTTGTTAGTTTTTATAATTGCACATCTTGCATGCAATTATGCTAAAATATGTATATGACCCTAAGTATGTGTAAAAAAAAAACGTGCATGTGCGTAATGAAAGAACTAATTGTGGAGAACAAATTTCATATGAAGGGAAAATCTATCCACAGTTTTGTTGTTGTAGGAAGATGCTGAAAATATTTTTATCTTTTGCTATTTTTGAAAATTGAGATTTAACAGTAAAAATCAGACCAATGTCACCTTTATAAGCGTATTTCTTCTATTCTTAGAAGAAATTTAAAGAAAAAATTTGGAACCATTACTGAGAAAATTTTGAGAATGCCTTGTAACTTTCTCTGTACTAAGTATATTACACCGTATATACGTACGCATACAAGAAAGTAAAGAGTAAATTTTATTTAAGAAACAAAAACTTTGTATTCAGATAAGTTCATGCCTGTTTTGCAATGTAAACTTTTGTCTGAAAGAAATAGAGCAATGCAACCCAACAATATGATTATTATATATATGATAATTATTCCCCAAACACTGCCAAGAATTTTCAATACAGTGTATGTAAACTTGGGCTACATTGCCAGATATTTCTGCTTCATTACCAGATATAACATTTCAATTTAGCAAGTTTTTTTCTGAAGAGTGGGAATGATGTTTACTGAGAGATGTTATATCAGGTTCCTACGCAAAACATTTTTTGTAGTAGTTATAATTCCAATCACAGCATTGGTTCTATATTAACACACATGTGTGAAACAAAGGGAAATGAATTTTAATTATTGTTGATGTTCTGAGAGTTATCAACAGTCCTGCAGTAACACGTTCACAGTTGGAAGAATAACGGTAAAATCCCTATAAAATTCACATGAGTTTTTTATTTATTTGTTTATACAGTTTCTATTTAAAAGGAACAATTTGGTTTAAAAACACCCAAAAAAATTGTTGCTAAAAATGTTGAATTAATAAAAATAACAAAGTTTGGAAGACACTTCTTCCCACCTTCAGATACCAGAATTACCATTGAATTTACAGGGGGCTAAAATATAAATATTAGGTAACAAATGCTTGTACATTTTCATAGCTCATCTGGTTTGATATGTATTGTTTCCATATAAAACTATGCTTCGCATACCATGGGATCAGGAGAATGACAGAGTGTATAGGTTGGTGGATGGTCAGAGTTAGCTTTTCTCATAATGGATGCCAGGTAGTGAAATCGCAATGAAGAGGGTGGGGGTAGAAGACAAAGGGAGCAGTAATTGTTGACTTTTTTTTTTCATTTGGTAAAATAAATTGCCATGACTGTCATTTTGACATATGCAAATGAAGGAAGTAAATTACAAAAAATATGTTAAAAGAGTACATTTCTCAATGTTGTTTGCATCATTTTATTCAGGAAACACTAAATATTTAGAAAGTGTTAAAATCTCAAAATGTCTAAAATTCAAATTTTTGCTCTTTCTTATACCAAATTGTTTCTTTTAAATCCACATTTTATAAATAAACTCATTGGAATTTTGAAGGGATTTTACTGTTATTTTTCCAACTTTGAACTTATTAGTGCATGACTGTCAATAAACCCTATGAAATCATGAACAATAATGTAAGATAACATGGCAGTTAGAAGCAAACACATTAAGATAAAATGTATTTCTTTCAGATTCTTTGAGGTATATGTTAAACAATTTGCATTTATACCTTCTCTGAAATGCAATAACACAAAACCTTTGAGTATCCAAATTAAGCAAGGTGTGTTAAGGCCAGGATGCTAAGTGTTAACATTCTGCTACAGGTTCCATTATGTTATTTTTTTGCACATTTCTCCTTGAAATATTTGATTAGTAATGTTACTTTAAATATCTGAGAACCAGTTTCAGGAAAATAAATTAATTAATCAATTGTCATAAAGTTTCAAGGTCATTTTACACATACATATTGTGATTTCAGAGCAATATTAGTGTATGCAGTTTGTCTGTGTATTAAGGTATTAAAAATAATAAACTTGTGTATCAGGACACACCGATGGAAGTCCGTTCCCTTCATCTCAGAGTATGACGTCCCCAGCTGCATCTAATTGGCCTGGATCCCCAAGTGTACCACGGCCTTCTCCTGCTAGACCTGGTCAATCTCCTGGTACAGGACATCCTGCGTTACATAGTCCACAGGCAGATCATAAGCCAGGTAAATGTGCAAAGTCAACTAATGAATTGAAATAACTTCAATATTATTATTATTATTATTATTATTATTATTATTATTATTTTACTTTGTATCGTAACATGGGAATGGATCTTCCAACCCTTTTAATCTCTTATGCGTCGCATAAAACATTAATGTTTCTGTTGCAGGTGGTAGTCACTTATCTCGAGTTCTTCCTCAGCGTTCTTGGGCAGGAGCTGTTCCAACATTACTGACACATGAGGCACTAGATATTTTGTGTACTCCTAGTGCTCATCCCATGGGTCTACCTGGCCCTCCTATGTCACCATTAGAAAGGTTTCTGGGTTGTGTGTATATGAGAAGACAGTTACAACGTTCAATTCAAACTGAGGAATGTGTGAGTGATATTTTAATAACTTTTTCTTATTTCAAAACCTTTTGAAGTATTATTAATGACAATACATTTTGTTATATAGTTGACAGGAATTCCCACTAATGAACCGGGAGTGGTTCATTTCAAAGTAGAAAGTTTACAGTGTCGTGTGTGTTTGAACACACAACATTTCCAGTCACTGCACATAAAAATCACACCTTTACCTGATCATAAAGAGCAATGGAGTGCTGAAGAAATGCAGGTAAGAGGAGTTACTTTAAACTAAAATGTCCACTATTTTGTTTTGTGAAATGCTTGAACGATCATGCTGCCTGTTTTCCTCAGAAACATCTTTCAAAAAGTCTGGGCTTCCTGGGAAAGACTTTATGTGACTAGGTGACCTTTAATTCATCTTAAGGCACTTGAAAATATGGAATTAAATATGAAAAACACAAATATGTAAATACAGTGAAAGTTTGTTTATACGTTTCTTACCTACATGTTTTCACGTTTATACGTTTCTTTTAGTAGGTTCTGGATAAATTCCTATAATTTTCATGTTAAATTACTTGTTATGCGTTTTACATATGTATGTTTTTCACACTTGTACACTCATAATAGAAGTCCTTTTAAGACCGTATGGAGTTCAAATGATCCTTGTGAGGCATTGGGCGCCCTGCACCGAGGGCCCGGAACTTGTATGTTACTCAAGTTGACATGCGCCAGAGCGATCTGTCGTTTGGCCTGTGAGATGACTTTCCGCTAATGAAACTTGTAATATAGAAGCTCAACTCGGCCAAGCTGAGGGGCCAAGACTGAATGGGTTCACAGAGTGGTATCACAAAGTCAGCTCCCGGCTCACCTCCGGCAGCGAAACTTCCAAAAATTTCAGAGTTGCGTGCATACAGGAGCTCTTTGAAGATCTCAGGAGGCGACAGGTAGCTCCAAGGGCAGGTCAAAGGAGTCCTCTGAAGCAAGTAAAGATGTAAATGAACATTGTGACCATAAGTGAAGTTTGTGCACTGACTGTCCCTCACTCCGAAGGCCCTTTGGCTCACTGTAATATCATAAGAGATCCTTTCAGTAGCGGCATGGCACAAGTAGCTAACAAAACTGACTGCTTTTCCATATGGTGCAGCAGGTGTTTCCAAGCTGTGGGGGATTGCAGTTGTGCGCTTCCTGTCTCCCACATAGAATATCGTTCTTTGACTTACAATCTCAAGTAACATCAAGCTTGAAATCGAAGCAACCATCTGTGAGTTGCCACTGCCAGTTGTAGCCCTCACAAGACATGGCCTTCGTTTCCCGAATAAACGGAGTCGGTTAAGGTCATCATTAAGGTCTCCATTGCATGTCCGCTGCCTCCACCTCAGGGGAGACATCTTTGATGACGAGCTTCGACCGATGATAATTTTTCCAAACTGACCGGAGTTGTAATTTGTGGCTCTGAGGCCCAGTGTTTAAATCAAAATATAGTTCGTCTTCTATCTGGTTTTGTGCTCGTGATATTAAATGAAAAAGAGTGCTAGGAGAAGGTAACTCCTTTCAATATGAAATAAAATAAAACTTTTAAAAGTTGTTAGAGAGAGTGGCAATAAAAAGGTAGATATTACTAAAGAACTGGGAAAATGATAGTGTACAAATATTGAGTTTTAATTTGGCTCATAATAATCAATTTCAGTTATGGTTTTTCTCTCTTATACATTTTTTCCCTTCAGTCCCTTGAAAAACATAAATGAAGTTTTACTGTAGGTTGTAATTATGAACTCCATTAATAAATGCCATTTGCCATAATGTCATTTGCCAAATATCTATTCTCTTATCTTCACTGGCTTCAAACTGAATTTTCCATTTATTGGATATTTATTACAAAGATCATTTAGTCCTGAGACTTTAAAACCATGTTAATTTCAGAATCCTGCCGATTTTGAAAAATTTTTATCATGTGATAAATTAGAGATAAGTGAAAGTGATAAAAGTTCTTGGCAGACAAAACTTTGAAACTTACTTAACCAGAGAGGTGGGAGGATTGATTTGGGATGTTTAATGATACTGTTAATGATACGCTGTTAATTTGAATACAACCCTTTTTTTTTTATTGTCGGAAAAAAATTCTACGTACTAAATATAATATTCAAACACAATTGAATACATGCAAGCTTAGGCTTCCTTAGCTGGAGGCAATACATATTTAGCCTTCCAGGAGATGCCCTCTCCTTGACACAGATGCCAGTTTTCCAGCTATCAAAATGAGACCTTCCTCGAAGTGAAATGGGAAGAGGTGGGTTAGCGATATTTATTATAACCTCTGTGACCTTCCTGAGGGCAAAATGCAAGGAGATGAATTGTGCATTGAATAGGGATTGTAGATAGAACATGTGTGCAGTTGACCTCCACACATTTTGCCCAAAGGAATGTCACATACTGACAGCTTAAACGTTGGGATCTGTGCCTATAACATGGCATCTCCCCGACAACCAAGTATGCTTTTGTGTAGTAGGCTCTAAAACAATCCTGTATACTATGAGGATCATGATGACTTTTTCCACAAAACTAAAGACTGAACATTGCTTGTTATAAGAGAAAACTTGGTGTATGTGATAAACAAAGTATATTCAGGTTTTGGAATTAAAACAGTAGCCCAAGCCACACTTGGTCATAGGACTGAAAGTATTAAAGGTATTAGTTAAGGCTATTACACCAGTGGTGAAAAAGTTTATTTTATGTCTGAAGATATGTGTAATGTATTAACTTTCTGCACTACTTTTAAACTTTCCATATTTGTATTTCATTGGGTACTGATGTGACAACCTAAGTGTCCACGTTTTCAAAGCATAACTTCTTGTTATGAAAATAGTATTGTATTGCATGTCACTTCCCTCTCTTTATCTTTTTGGAAGCATATACCCATTCATGTTCACATGCCATTGAACTCGCTTGAAGGCAGTTCTAACTTTCTGTATAACATCAAGGATAAATGCTCATTTTCAATAATAAAGAGCAATAAAACTTATTGGGAATACAATGACAACAGCCATTGTGTAATACTTACTATAGAAAAAAATTATTCTTGGAACGAATTACTACAAAAAAATTAGTGGTGGAAAATGTATGTAATTGAAAAATGAGTGATATTGTACTGAGATAAACTGGATAAATTTGAATTTGCTCATGTCTTGGGAGATAAATAGTTCTTCATAACCTGTTCTGAATTTTGGCAAAGCTTGAGCAACACCCCTAAATTGAATTTGCCCACCACCAGTGGTAGTGACAGAGAAAATGTTAAGCTAAATTTTAAGGAAAGATAAGCTTTTGATGCTTCTGAATTAATGTGAAAAATATTAACAAATGCTTGTTGAGTGTGGATATGGTTTACTGAATGATTTAATGCTAAATATTTACCATTCTATGCTTTCTGTGCATTCACAGATAATAGAGAAGTTTTTTGATACTCGTGCTGCCGCTCCACCGTACAAGCCAAATTCCTTATCAGGTTTTGGTCGAATGTTGAATGTTCCATACAATGTCCTAAAAGATTTTGTACAAATCATGAAATTGGAGTTGGTAAGTAAAACTAGTTGTTATAATTGTTGGTTTTTTTTCCAATGTTTTTTTGTTTAATTGTATTAATTCGGTAATATATTATTTCAAATTATTTGCAGATGCCAACTCTAATTCAACAACAACAACTCAAATGGGCTGTTCAATGGAGCTTACGAATACCACCTTCATCAACACCTATTGTCCCTACTGGCATGGCAGCAGTTCTTGTTTGTAGAAATAAAATTCTTTTCTTTGTAAGTATTATAAGATAAAAATAATGAATGTTGTTATACTTGGCTGGCATGTACTGATCTCTGTTTTAATTTTATCCATAGTTACAAATTACTCGTGTGGGAGTGCAGTATCCAAATGGTATTGAACCTCCATCTCTAGTATTACCATTAGTTTATGATGTGAGCACCAATCTCACTCAGTTAGCTGAAAAGAGGGATCCAGGCCCAGCAACTGCTACAACTGCAGCTAGCCATCAGTTGAAGCGATTTGCTGAATTTGGAGTCACACCAAATGAGTGTTCATTATTTCCTGCTGTCCGAGACTTGCTGGCTAATCTTATTCTTCCATCAGAACCTCCATCCCAGGTACAAAATGTATAAATTCATGTTAATGGAGATTATTGTGGTGAAGTGGTGTATTCTTTCAAGTGATTTTCTTAACTTCAGATAATGGCTTACTAACAAAGTATTAAAGTACTCGTTGCATTTTTAGTATAAGTAGCTAAAATGCATCATAATAAACTAAAATTTGTGTGTACAGTAAAACCTGTTCAAACAGCCCCCTTCAATTAAGTGATCACTTTTATTAATGGCCATTTTTGTGGAACCAATTGAGTATTCTTAATGTCTTTAAAATTCCCTTTTTTAGGGGGTAGCCAGCAAAAAAATGAAGAACAATTTGAAATTTTTAAATTCTAATTTTCAATATTATATTAAATTTGGCCCAAGATGCAAAAAAAAAAACTCAAAAATCTGTAGCCAAGGAAGTGCTTTTGAATCATTAAAAAAATACCAGATTTCCTTTCTGAGGTCGCCGTTGTGTGCATGCAATTGAATAACAACCCCCCACTCCGTATTCACTCCACCCCCTCCCTGCCTCCCTGGCTTTTGCCCCAGCCGCCTTCACTTCACCGCCCTCAGTCGCCTTTGCCCCACCTTTGTTGCCATTCATTGCCCACTTTCGACCCTTCTGCTCTTTTCCTCTTGTGTGTGTTTGGTTTGAGGAAGAATTTTTTAGTGCAATAACTATTACAAATAATATCTAAAAAAAGGTTGTGTCAGAAATAGCTTCAAAAACACCTTTAAATGTTTTGCTGTAATATAGTGCAAAATTGTTTGATATTAGGGTCCCAAAACAATTACTATTTTGTCAAAATTGTAACATCCATGTTTTGTAGCATTAAAATATTTACTTTATACTATATAGATGAGAAAATAACAATTAGCATTAGACTTGCGTTTATATGGTAGATTGAATGTTATAGTAGTGTTGTAAATTTTCATCTGGTATTAAAGGGTGCTTTATAAAATGATTAGTCAAGCCTTGGGAGAGTAGGATACTGTTCGAAAAAATCAAAATTTTTCTGAACTTAAGTGTGTAATGAATAAGTCAAATTTTAGGCCCTTGTAAATCTGACAGGTCTTCTTAGTCCCACAAAAGAAATTGGTCAAATTGTTGTCATGTGCTTAGGGAGGCATGAATTCTGAAACTTCTGTCTGGGAATGTATTTACATATCAGAAGAGTGGAGAAGTTGTTTGTGAAAAGTTACACAAAGGCCAAATAATTTGTGAAATGTTATGGCGTAATTGTATGTTGTAATCGTATCACCATTTCACCAGCCTCTGTTCTGTAATTGAAGTGGATGTAGCTGAAGTAATACAAAATATTTATTCAGAACTTCAAAATAATTCATATTTACAATCCTTTCATGGCTTCATCCTTTCTCTGTTTTAATCATGAAATTTTCTTTGTAATCATGATTTTTATCTCTTGGTATGTGATCTGCAGGTTGCCTCCTCTCCAGCGCCACCCATGCAACAATCTCCAGCAATGCAAATGCATTCTCCTATGACTGGTGGTGTGGGAGGAGTTGTGGGAATGCCATCCCAACAAGGGGGACCAACAGGAGGGCCTCAGCAACCTCCAGGTGGCCTGCAATACCCTGTGGGCATAAGCATGGGGCAGCATCCCATGATGGGGCCACAATGAAATATCATTGACTTTGGGTACCTGCATTTTAAGTGCAAACACTCTCGAGACAAGACATTTCTTACTGTGAGTTTGTTTTTATTAGAATCCTTGTATATGAAGAGGCACATTACCAAAAGAGCCTTGATGTATCATAAATAAAGTATTTAATAAAATTCTACTATTATTGAACTTGGCTTCCGGAAGAGGGTTCATTAACTTTGCTGTCATGTTGGTAATTTTGTCACATTTGTGTTTCTGCATCAACTTGGATTCAAAAAATACTTCAGTGAGCTATTTTTATTTTTTTATTTAATTAGAAATAAAGGTCAGTGGTCTGAAAGCAGCAAAAGCTTCTTCTAAGGAAATAAATTAAAAAGAAAAGCAATAAAATCTTATAAGACTGCTTCTGTAGACATCACTGATGTCAGTGCTAGATATTTACATGTTGATTAGGAATTTAAAAAATATTCCTGCCTTAATTATTCAATTGAAGTCTTTGATTTCTGGGCTCCTGTAATCACATAAAAATGCATGTTCTTTGACATTTGTACACATATTTGTATCACGAAAATTTTAAGGAAATTCCAAATCTTGACATTTTGAATACAGGATTCTGGTTATGGACTTTGATAACACTAGCTTGAAAGAAGGATGTTATGTTTCCACACACAGAAAAATTACTTAACTCAGGTTTTTCATCTTTTTATAATATCTTGGAGTAAATGGTTTACATCAGAAGTGGCCAGCTACCACAGCACTGAGAGTAGTGTTTATGTAGACATTTTAAATTGGGATGGGGTTGGAAAAGTTAGGAGAGTGGTAATTTTTAGATCTTAATATATTTCAACTAGAATTCAGAAAGGTTACACAAAATAGATTAAGCTATTTGTTTATAAGTACTCTCTTTGTGACAATTTATGTAATAATTACAAACACACTCCTCTCTTATGATAGATCAATTTCACACTATTTGATTATGTACGTTGTGAATTATCGGTAATAAGCATGCCATGCCAAGTTACACGATTTCTCTTTTTATGGTTTCAAATATTCTCATCTATGTCTATTATTTGCATATTGGCCATTCATGACCATGCTACATGTTATTTTCCAAGACCCTGGATAGATTAACGAGTATAATTATGGGAAATAGAGTTTTTTGGATGTATCCCTTGATAAGACAAGGTTTTTACACCTTGAATTATGAATAATGAGGTGATAAGATGATGATTAGGGGTGAAGGGACTATCACAAATACGACCATGGCTACGCAGGACTCAAACCTGCAGCCTCTTCAGTGCAGACTATGGTTGCCGCAACGATCTGTGCTAGGAGGCCGGCTGTCTATTATATTATTATTATTATTATTATTATTATTATTATTATTATTAATTTACAATGTAAATAAAGGAATATATTTGTGGTTGTATATAAAAGTCATATATGGATTATTAACACTTTTTTCTTCTGTCTACATTTTTTGAAAGATTGGCTGACCTCACCCATGAAATGTAGTTTCCCAAAAATTGGGCTGAGGTACTAGAGAGGCTCAATAAAATCCTGGTTGAGGGCCATGATGTTGAGGGAATTGGAACATACTTATCAAAGGTTTAATAGTGGATGTGTCAATTTGTAAATATAATTTTTGCTATTGTCTTCTATAACTATAATTTAAAAATGAATGTGTTTAACCTTTGAACCATAAGCACAACCCTATCCTAAAACTCTCTTTAAGGCTGTAAACCCCAAAGCTCTGGTAGTTGGCCACCTCTGGTCTTTAAAAACAATTGTTACCCCTAGGATCATTGAGACAGCAAAATAAAGTTTGTGCTGAAACTGCCTCAAATGTTATAAACACAAGGATGTTGCAGTAGCTGAATTACTCTGCTCTGGGTTGTAAGAGTTTTCAGAAGAGAAAATAGGTATCAAGTGACTGTGAAGCAAAGTTTGTGCTGAAAAGCTTGAAAATTGTATTGTGTTCTTGATCTGTGATAAATTAAGAATTAAGTGAGACATTTTGCAACTTTGGAAGTGTTATGGTTCTGACAATTTTATCTCTTTACTGGAATTTTATAATTAGATAATGAACATAACAACTACTACAGAAAATTATTATTAAATAATTTGTACATGACTGCCTTAATGCAATGAAGAATTATATTATTGCCTGCAGATTTTGCATGTTCGCTCCCTCTTAGCACTCAAAATATTCAATTGTTTAAGATCAGCTGAAGTCAGAATTACTCATTTTTTGGGAGGATCTTAGGCTAGATGTTACCATATCAAATTTCAAAAATAATTTTAGTTTAAAGAAAATTACAAACATATTATGGACTACTTACATTTTAGGAGATGTTTCGCAGATTTTCGATGTGTTACCAGTGATATCGGCAATTTAAATGTACCTCTTCCAATTAATAGAATGCAGAAGTCTGCATCTATACAATAACCAAGATAACAACTTATGAAAATACCAGTCTTAGTGCCAGTAGTGAAAGTGTTTAACTACATGATTATTTACATGGGTATACATTACTTACCCATGTATCTATCTTTAGTCAACCTTTTGAAAGATTTCTAATGTATTGAGTAAAAAGTTAGTTCATGAATTAATAAAATTTAGTTGCATTGTACTTATAGTTGATATGGAAGTTTGAAAGGTATGTCATTACCATCAATTGATCATTTTGATTCTTCCCTTAAGTGAAACTTGTTTTGTTTTATTGTAATGAAATATCAGACTTTTTATCCTCCTAAGAGACTAGGCAGTAATCTCGCTGATGTCTTTGGGGTGAATGGAACCTTTATATCACTATGTAATTCAAAGATAGGTATTACATAATCCGGCTTCACTATTTGCGGATTTCAACATTGTTTATTCTAAAGTTTCAAGAATTATATATTTTTTTTGTTTTATAAGTAATAGATGTTATTGTTTCTAATTATGTAAATATTTTTTGTTGATGAAAAATACCCAAGTGTTGCTGACTGTCTTCACTTTTAGCAAGAATTTTTAAAGCCATTATTACTTTAAAAAATATCACAACTGATTTTTAAATACTCCCTTACTCCTTTTTGCATGTTCAAAATTGGGGTCAATGAAATTAGTTACATTACATATTTCTCTTTCAAGTTATTTAAAATTGTGAACTTGGCAATGCAATGCAATGCATAGTAGAAACAATGAGACATTTTGACAGACTGGCAATCACTTATAGCTTGCATCAGAATTCATGTAAGGTCACATATACACACTGAAGCAGCAAAACTTAAGTAATGGCTTCTATCTTCAAGCAAACTGACAATTTGGTGGTAAATGGTCTAATTGACCTATTGATCATAAATGAGATAATGAACATTTCCTTAGTATTTTATAATGAAAATAAGGATTGCTAAAGATTGTCTTATTAAAAGAATAATGAAGTTCCAGTGAAGTATGAAATGTAGAATAAATCGAGTTAATGTATTGTAACTCTTCAACCTGTTCAAAATAAGAAGGGGATATTGCAGGCCTGAAAACTGTTGTGGTAGAAAAGATGCAATTTTTACTATTAAAAACAAATTTAATACTCTACATAAAAGACAAAGCAATTGTATATACAATCTATAACTGCATTACTTTTTTCTCTGAATTTTGTTACACACAACATTGTGACATTGTGTGAAAAATTAACCAATGCATTCATACATTTTGATAGGAAATTAAATAGTGAGTATGCTTCTTAGTTCCAATAGCATTGGGCACAAGTTAATCAAGATATATTGTTGGGGTATTGCACATCTTGTCTAAAATGTGTTTGCTATTCTCACCATTTGGAGTTAACACAGTACATTGCAGTGCTAATAACCTGCTTACAGAATATAAAACTTATTTTGTATCTTACCACAAATTGGGAAGCATTCTACACTAACCAAACACTCAATTATAACATAACTAGGTTCTAAATTTTCTATGATACAGTATTAAAAAGCTGCACTTTTACAAGCATATTCAAAATCCAAATATGCAAACAATGATCAGCACTGAACACAGACTTACATATTTAGTATTAATAATATATATTAATGTATCAGGCACACAATTTCTTTTACACAGTTTGCAGTAGTAAATTAGTATTCCTAACTTCATGTAATCTCGATTTAATGATTTTGGTCCCATGCATCTGGTACAATGTGTCAAAATTCAATTTCTTCTTTTTTTCCTATTTGGCAGAGAGGGATTACACATCTGTTTAATAGGAACAATCTTCTATTAGTACCTGGATATTATGTTGAAGAAATTTTCCATTCATGAAATATTTCTCTTTACACTAAGCTTATTTTTACTTCACTCGCACATCCTTTTTTCCTTATGTACATTTCCACGGAAAGTCACAAAACTATTCTATCACACTATTTTAGCAACACACATTTCACATAAGAATATATACGGGGCTGAGATACACATCTTTCTCCACTTATATTTCTTAACAAAATTTGGTGAACTTGCATTTTCAAATTGTCTGCTGTTCCTTAAAAATAATTTCACACAAGAATTTACAACTTTATAGCAATAGCAAGCACAGCTTCACAAATTCAGGTACCCAGCTTTCAGTTTCTCTGTTGAATGTGACAATTCACCATCATTAAAACACTGTATGAGATTTGTACATCAGGTATGACACTACTTGATGTAACCATCTATTGAGCGGCACAGACAAAAAGCTAGGAATATTCCAAGAAGCTGAAGCAGTCCCAGACCAATGCCAACAGCAATAACAACAGTCATATGCTGCAGAAGCCAAGCCATGAATTTATCATAGCAGCCCTAAAACAAAACACAGACAAAATAAAACAATTCACAAGAAAATGCCTATGTCAGAATAGGTAAATAGCTTAATGAATCTTTCTCAAATCTTAATACTAAAAATAATTACTTTTGTTTTGTTATAATTGCAAATCAGTCTACAAGAAAAGTAACATATCAAAAAGTGGTATTTTGCAATAGAATAGTTTTATTTCATGAGGTGTTTATCTTCATGAACATGAGGTTTAGGCCTTTTGGCCTGTTCCTTTGAATTTTTCTAGTTTTTCCTGGTCATTCCCAGCGTTTTCCAGGTCTGCTTGGATCCCCCTATCCCTATTGCTTGAAATTGAATATTTTCCATGGGAAACAATTTTTGTTCATTCTTTTTGTAGGTTCTTGCCACATCCTTTGTCATTTCTCAATTTCTAAAACAATGTTTTTAGCTTAAAGTTTTTTCCAAAACTTTTATTTCCTATTTTCTCTCTTCTTGATGTTTTCAAGAATCTCTCTTTTCAAGCATTCAAATCTCATCTGGGCTGTTTTGGTTCCTTTTTGTGTCTATTTAGATATCCATGTTTCACAACGACATAATAAAGTGGGGTTGTACCAATATTTGGTAGTCCTAGCTTTGTCTCAATATTCTCAGCAACTGGTTCTATTATTTTATTTTCAATGGCTTCTTTTGTGCTGATATATTTTTACTTATTAATTAAAGACTTTTTTTTGTGAGTGATATTATCATTTTATGTGCCTTCTGTGTCTCTTGTAAATTGTCTTCAGATGTTGCTAGTAATACAGGGTCTTCTGCCCTAAAGTATTGTATTAATTTTCTGGTCACAGCTTCTAGAGCGACATTTCCTCAGATCTGTTTACTTCCCCAATGTGTTGGCTGTTGTTTTAATCAATGTGTTGCCTGACTTATGAATTATCTTCAGACATGTTTACTAATAAAAATACACAAGTTTTTAAACATATTTCTTAGATTATCATTAAAATTACCATTTTCAGGCATGTCTCTTATGTTGTACACAAACTATATCAAATTATTAAAATTCTTGACAGAGTTTTATCTGTGGTCTCTGAAAACCTTAGGATTATGGATTTATAAATTCCTTTCAAGCAGGGATTCTCCACTTTCTGAGCCTACGCCTCCTGTGCGGTCTGGAATCATATCACGCCAAGTTTTAAATGCATGGTTTGAACTGTTAGAGGTTAATTGCCAACTGAAAAGAATCAGGGAGCATGTCCACTTCAATTCTCAGAGGATTTTGTGTTAACCAATAATGGTAGGCATCTGGATTTCAAGGATACCGAATGCTCTAAAACCAAATTCTTCAACTATACTCAAATTTAATTTGTGATGAACCCCTGATCTTAAAATTAAGTGCTAATAACATGTGAAGTAATGAAACAATGCTTTCTAACATCCCTTTTTCAAATCAATTAGATGTGGCTGAAAATACTTCCTTGTCAACATTTCCTACCTTAAACTTGAAATACAAGCTTTCAAGTTTAAGCTCTAAAGTTTATTCTAAAATATCAATACAAAATATTTTTTATTAGTGTACATGTGTTTAATGCTTAAATATTTTAAGTTAAAAAATATAAATTAATTTTTGCTACTTACATCTTTCCAAGCCAATGATGGGGTTCTGGGACATGCTTCATAAAGAGGTTTGAAATCAGCTCTGTCACCTTGAAGCTCACAACATGCCTCTGGAACTACAAGACTCGTGTTTGAGGTTTGCCATTTTGAAGAAGCGAAGTCTTTGTAGTCATCCACACCACAGCACTTCAGCTGGAAAATATAATGGACCTATTATAATTGAATTCTAAAGAGAAAAAAATTGTTATTGTAAAGAAAAGCAATACTTCAAAATATTTCTGAGACCTTTCTAGCTTAATTTCATGTTAATTACCAATTTTAATGGACTGGATATACTCCTCTACTCTGTGAGGACAGATGTTAACATTTCTTTCATGTTTTATGATTCTGACCATACATGGCAGGCTCAAATAAGTTTCAGAAGACTAGAATGCATGCTTTTTGCTTTCAATTAAAGTAGGTTTATACAAATAAATCAACAATTAATTTTTTTTATTTAAATAATTTTAATTTGTAAATACTTTGCATCAGCCTTTAAAAATTTTAAAACACTCTTGTTCTATTTGAATTTTCTCTTGATATCATTAGAACAAAAAAACTTAAGTGAAAACCATTGCTAGTTAGTTCATATTAGTATAATTTTTGTAGGATGTTACCTCAGCCATGAAATAATTCCACATGAGAGTAACTGCATCGGGTTGATCTCGAGGTCCATAATAATCCTTAATAGAATTCTTCAAGAACGTGCGAGCTTTCTGTTCAGCCTAGAAAATAATAATAATGTTTAATTTTAAAGATACATAACAAATTATTTGCAAGAATCATCTTAAATACTGTAAGTTGGACACACCTCTTTTCTATAAGCAGCAGCCAAAGCACCAGCAGTTATTTCCATTAAAAGAATTATCACCAAGAAGACTCCGTACTGTAAATGAAGAGTAAAAAAATTTACTTTTTTCTTTGATTTTATTTTATTTTACCCAGAGTATATTTGTTTTACTTACACATGTCAAGAGGCATTGGGACTCTCTTAAAGCACCGCAATATCCAAGAAAGCTTACTAAGAACACCAAAGATCCTGCAGCTATCAGTATGTAAGATGCTTGTTCTATTACTGTTGGATAAGTAAATTGTTGAAACTGAAATATGACAAAGAATTATTTGAATTGTATTACAAATTAATGATAATATTTTACATGATCCAGATGTGTTGAAAAAATTACCTATAATTCAACATCTTTGAATATTATTATTTATTACTATTTTTATTTTTTTATTATTATTAGGTGATGAGGGGTGAAAGGACTAGGATGATAGTAGGTGTTAGGTGGGATAGTTGGAGGTGGAAGATGTTCATGGGATTTTGACACCATCCCGGCATTCCCCATGTGACTGAGGAAAACCACGAAAACCCCTGTCAGGATGGTTACCCTGGGGATTGACCCGGACCTTCTGATTGCGAATCCAGTGCTCTATGCGCAGAGCCACTCCGTTCGGTTGAATATTTTAATATATTAGTAGAAATTTAAAAATCAATTTTCATTATCAAAATTTGATTTTGATTGTTATATCAGCTAGAGGAGGAAGTAAAATTGCTGCTGAATATAAAGATATTTGGCTTTTTGTACTAGAAAGGTAAAGAGAAAAAATATTGTGATCAAAACACAATTGAGTTTGTGGTTCATGTGTGTACATTAATAGGAAAGCTCATGTTCAATTTCTATAAAAACAACAACAAACTAACTAACAAGGTCCTTGTAAATTGTGTTAGAAACATCTGTGTTGGGTTTGTGATCTACATAATTTAAAACTTTATTTACTTATTTATCATCTGAAAGCACTAAAAACCATAACACATGAGGGTGAATACATGAATAAAACACACTCTTCAAAAATTTTTTAATTTACCATTCTTTCTCCGAGTCCTTAATTTTCTTTATAATTTTGAATTGAAATTGATAATAACATGGAAATGGACCGTGTGATGTGAGGGCAAACAACTTTTGGATCTCAACTCAGTGAAATCCCTGAGTTGTGTGTCAATATATATCAAGTGAAAATAAAATGAAGTTCATTAGTTATACATTCAAAATTATTTTAAGTTCAGTCAAGCTAGAGTTTAGAGTTAACAGTAAAAAATGGATATATGCCATCTTCATAAGTCTATATTACTCTATTCCTTCAAAAATTTAAAGAAAAAATTAGGAGACATTTTTGAGAAAATTTTGAAAATGTCCCTGAGGCTTCATGTAAAGTCCTCCCAAATGTTAAAGAATGTGAGCTAGCTACACTTACCTCTTTTCGCAGGCTTTCATTATTAATGATTTGCGTGACGGAAATAAAGGAGTGCTTGTCAACGGCAATCCAAATGCCTACGCCAAGCACGGCTGAGCCCGCCAGCTGTAAAACAATAACCAATGACAGGTATGAACTACAATGTGACAGATTATACCTTCGACAGGTGACACCAAGGACAATTTAAATCTTGTTGGACCATTCGGAGCCCTTAAGTACATGAAATTACTGCTGCTGCACCCAAGGGGGAGGAGCTACTGGATCAGGGTCCCCACCCTCACAAGCCAACGATACATATTAAAAAAAATAGGGCTTCTTCTAATTTTCTATACTAACAGAAGTCATTCTATATAAAAATGTTAACTTTATGAATATAGAGGTGTATGCATATAGGGTGTTCACATTTGAAAAATGTCGGTCTTTTACTTAGTTTAAAAAAATAAACACTTGCTGTGATGTAACCAGTGACTCATTAACTTAAAAAAAAAACCAAATTGTCCAATACTGCCCTAGAACTTCGAAAATATACAAAATCGTTCCGAAGTCGTAGTTGATCAGTCCTTCAACTATCTAAAGATACATTTAAGAATTCAAAGATATTGAAAATTGTTGTACAGTACGACCTAGTATGCAGAAAGGAGGTCCAAAAATGTGGTTGGCTCTTCTCTAGTCTTAGACAGCACGTCCCTAAGGTTATACCACTTTGGTATTGCCCTTAATCATTTTACAACGCGAGGACAATGTATGTGCAAGCGGTTTCGTGTCCCTCGACCATTTTTAAGGAGAGAAGATTAACTGTTAGTGATTCCGGGCGCGTCATCGACTAGGCACATTAGTCCCGTAAGTGTATTGCATGTTTTTGCTGGTGGAGGTGGTTCGCTGTCTGTCGAGACTCGGCACCGACCTATGGTCGAGTTCGGTCAGTGGGTTTTCCCTAACCAGGTACCTTCCACGAGCGGGGCACCGCCCCAGCCGAGCAAGCGCTGTGCTCCCGACCGGTCTCCTGGCATGTGTAGTAGATGTGTTATAGTGTAGTGCATATTTGTGCAAGGGAGACGTCTGAAAGATCGCACGCGGTCTGTGACCCGTTTGTTATAGGGCACTGCTCCGGCATTCACCTGGTTGATCGGAGAAACTACGGAAAGCCGCAAGTCAGAGCAACTGGTCACCAGAATTCTTGTCAAGACAGCGACTGAATTCGACCTAGCTATGTAGTTCGTGTCGAAAATCCTGCCACCGTGAGGACTGGACCCCTAGGACCTCCCGGTCAGAGGGACTGCAGTGACATCAGTTGGTGCCCTGAGCCATCTCTCCCGGTAAGGAGAGAAGAGAGGTCGCTCTTTACTCAAATGTACTCTCAGAAATTTTAAAAATAATGTAACAATTCAAATCTGGCAGAAAGGAAAAACAACGTTTCGTAACATTGCTCGTACCACTGTTTTCACAAGGGTTTTATTGGGCAAATACTAAATTAATACACCAAGTATATTGAACACTGTTACCCGTTTGAAGTTAGTCTTTTTGTTGACATTTATTAATATGTCAACAGTCAACTATTAAATAGCAATTAAAAAGTGTTTTATTACCGATTACTTTTGTCAAACTATATCGATGTTTTCGTTAACTCCTGCCGAGAAACCCAGCTGATATAGGTATACCTAAATGAAAACATCTATTTCACGATTACAACCAAGGTCAACCTATTATTCCAATGAGGTGAACTTCGTTTACACTGTAAGTGCCTTTCGTCCGTCGACGGCAGCGCCATCAGCTCCCGCGTGCGTTGACCCGGGGTGGGGGTGGGGGCGCTCATCAACTCTCCACTATACTTACGAAGAGCACGAAGTTGAAGATGCAGAGCAGGTACTTGGCAAGGGACGTGCCGCAGTCGTAAGCCATCGCGGCGGCGGCGACCTGCAACCCACGCGGAGCGACATGGCGGTCAGTTTGATTGAGGCGAATTAGGCGGGCGCGCGGCCAGAGGCCATCTGGAAGAGAAGGAGGAGTGCTCCCAGCCCTCAAGGCCCGACCCAACAACCCGGTGACCCGCCGCGGGCACACGGCAGAAGGCGGCCTCCCGCGGCGCGCCGAAATTCACGGAATCGATTCCTCGCCGCACGCGCACGCACATGCCGTCGTGCGTCGCACGGCGCAGCTCCCTGGCCAAGCGTGGAAGAGGGAAATTTGTACAGACACTATATTCCAGAAGCACATCTGCTTTTAATGAACATCCGCATCCGGTTTTAAGAAATAACCTTCATTCCTTTTTTAATTAACAGTACACGTAAGCACAACGTGTTTAATTACTTCCTCGATTTGAACGGTACTACAGAAACATAAACCAATTGAATTACACCATTTTACTCTTCGTCGGAATGCCTTTGAAGAACTATTTTGTTGCTTTCTCAACCAGGTGAAACGAATGCAAGCGCATACGAGTGAGAACGCGCGGCATACCAAAACCTTCGCTCCTCTTAGTTTCACTAGATGTTACTGAACAACTCATTTTAAAAAAAATAATGAAAAAGCGTAGTGGTGCAACAACAGTGCTTTCTTGCATTATTTCTAACTGCTCCGCTATATTACACTACTACATAAACATGCAAAAGAGTTTTCAACAAGCAAAAATTATTTTCCGCGACTTGCGAGGAGAAAACTTAAAAAACTTGAAGCAGTTTTGGAGCAAAAATTGTTTTAAAAAAAATTAAAACTGCCCATATTTCGCGCAAAATTACACGATAGCTGTGCTAGACAGCTGACCAGACCTTTTGCCGTCAATCGATGTTTCGATATCAAGGACCTACAAAATATTGATTCTGGCTACATCTCGTGTTAAAGAAAGTGATTTACTCTACACATTTATACACTTTTTTGTTTCTAACGCGCGTCAAAAAAGTTTTTCTGCTAAAAATTCGCTGTTTTCCGGTGCACGATTACAATACTTTATTAAAAATCTAAATTTGGGGGATAATTTGTATCGAGAAAGAAATCTCTGACTTAGAGGTGTAGGAGAGTTTCGAAAATGCATTTTAAATTTGAAATTTTCAAAATTTCATAAGTCTTAGTCAAAATATGAACTAAAATACTCTTTACGAATGTACTTTCGTCAATTCTAACAATAAATTTAAAGAAAAACAGTGAAGCTCTTTTCCAGAAAATTTGGAAATGTCTATAAACTCTACGTAAACTACCACCAGAATTAAAATATCTTAGTGGTCTTCGGAACTGCACAACCAGATCTTTCTCCTGACGTATTTACCAAGTTTCAGCTCAAAAGCTTGTAATCTGACAATTACGCAAAAGAT
>BOPP01000193.1:1311685-1341085 GCA_017312745.1 Gryllus bimaculatus | reverse complement strand
ATATATATATATATATATATATATATATCAACATATAAAACAAAGTCGGGGTAGATACATTTATAACTCAAGAACAGCTGGACCAATTTTTAATTATCTTTAATTTCAATTATCTAGATGGTTCTGTAGAACAAAATTAAATATCCATGTCAAATGCAACACGCAACGCACTCAGCAGAATTTTAAAAAATCTATATCGTTAAATAACTCCTAAACGAAGTGTTCTAGAGCATTAAAAACTAAACTTTCGAGGCTGAAGGTCTCAAAGAAATGTTTCTCACACTGGAATCTCACATCTTGAATATTCTATTACATTTATTACTACTGGATCGGCGTTTCTCGATATTACCCGCAACTACATGTGTATGAGAAGGACAGACAGACAGAGAGAGAGAGAGAGAGAGAGAGAGAGAGAGAGAGAGAGAGAGACTGAGAGAGAGAGAGAGAGAGAGACAGAGAAAGAGAGAGACTGAGACAGGGGTAGAGAGAGAGAGAGAAACTGGAAGAGACAGAGAAATAGAAAGGAAAGGAGAAAAAGAGAGATGAAAGGCAGAACAACCTCTGCCGGGTTCCGCTAGTATATACATACGAATATAGGTACGTACATACGTTCATATATACATCGAACGCAAAGTTGTTAATCATTACTGACATTTTCGGGAATTCTAGTAATTATTTGACTGTGAGGGGATACATGTTGAATCTTTAGATTACTTTTTGTTCTCTTCTTTTCAGTATTATCAAATAAACCGATACAACAAAAAGTTCATATGAGTTTGCATTGTACATTAAGATGGAGTGTAGACCCTTCCAGAAACCTGCTGCTATTACCACCACTACTTCATATCCAAGATCAAGTAGAAAGTAGTAACTTAGGAGAATTGTCTACGCGAATGAGTCACCAAAGAACTGGATGTGACGCACGTACATTTCAGAGAAAATCATTGCATCTCAGTTACGTCTTTTTGTGCAACTACCGGTCGTGGAACACGTGCGCGCAGTTGGACAAACCTTTAAAACCGGTTTCGCCAAATACGGCAAGTAAGAGCATATGGTTCTACGCAAGGAGCTCGAAAGTTATACAGTTGAAAGCAAATACAATGTATGGTATTCACAGAGAAGAATCATTTTGATGAAGAAATACCCATCATTGTAAAAAGAGTTACAAGTAAATAAAATTGTAATTACAAAGAATGGTTTTTTGGGAAATTTGTAAAGAAGAATCGTCGATTTCTGAGGACACCTGATGTTAATAAAACCAGAATAAAATAATACGCAAAGCTGTCAAGTAAAAGTATCCTCCAATAGGAGCCTAAATTATGTTTTGGGAAGGTTTTTGTAAATGAAGCATATTTCCGCTGGAATAACAAACCATAGTCAATCATCACACATCTCAAAAGACATCAAATAAAGAAAAGCAATGTTGTAATTTAGCAAAATATAGGGAAACAACAGGCTGAGACGGCCGCCGAAAATATGAAATACTGAATGCACTGTATCTTTTTTCGGAAACCAGGCGGAGCACATGATAGAAGTAGAATGATAATTGTGTGGTACAATACAAAAGTGGCACTACTACAGCACATACTTTCCTGCATTATTTCTAAATTTGAAATTTGCAAACATTCAGAGATCAACGAAAATTAAACCTGCGCCTTTCTTTTTAGTGACTCTTTTTATCCATGGGAAAATTAAAAAAAAAATTGTGCTGTTTCTGAGAAAATATTTTTTTTTATAAATCGCATCGATTTCAAGCAGAAATTACACAAAAATGATTAGTTGTTTTTTCTTTCAAAAAAGTGTTCATAGGCTTTTTTAAAGAGTAGATTTTTAGAACATAATTTTGAAGGCAAAAATCTTCAAGTTTGTGGTTTTAAAATCTTAACTTTTTGCAAATTTCTAAAATACAGCGTTCGTTGGAAATGAGACTGGCTTCATTTTTTTTACCGTACTTTGATACGTAAGGCGAAACAATTTAAAGAAAAAAATGAGTTTTTTTTAGAAAATAATCATTTAATCAATTATAAGATTTTCGTGCTACTACTATTTTTAATTGCGCGATTAAGCGCTTTGCTCAACTTATTGCAATATCGATTTTTAACCGTTTTGAAGGATTCTTTGACTACTGCATAAGACACAAGTAGTTCTGGCCTCCGTTTACGTTGAGCAAGGGCGGGGAGGCAGGCGGGGTCCGGCGGGGCGGGGTCCGGCGGGTCCGGCCGCCGGGTCACTGACCAGGGGCGCACCTGTGCCCTCGCTCCGCCACAGCGCGCCGCGCGGACCGTTACTGGCGCGCGCAATCGCCGTGAATCCGTCTCCCACACCCCCGCGCACCTCACACTTGCCCACGCCCGTCACACGAGTTGGGATCGGAAACAGAAATCGGACTTCAGTAATGCGGCCTAAAATAAGTCGTAAAACGTGACACATCTCATTACAGACTAAACGAAAAAACTGTGTAAAGACTGGGATGGTCGACAATTTTGCGGAGCCAAATATTCTTCTCTTTCAACTCAAAATTTTTTAAAATATGAAAAATCTTAACTCGTTAATAAAATAACAGGGTGTAGTTTTAAATGTAATAACGATAAGTTTATTTACTTCTATTTTGAGATCGCTTAAGTCGTGTCTGCCCAACAATTTGACTAATCAGACGACACCCTGAAAAGAGCTTTAAGAGATACAAAATTAAATTAATAGCGTTTTTAATGGTTACTGTTGCCCAAGGCAACCGTCACCGCATTTGGGATATCTTCCGTTTCGTCTTGCAGCGCGAATGACAGAACAGTTTGATGTTGATCAGAGTTCCGCGTTTCCAATGCGACAAAACGTCAAAGATTTCCTACTCCAAAAATAGAAATTGCAGAGTGAATGATTTCTCAAGTAAACACATAGTGAGCGCAAAGTATATACAAGGTTTTGTTATTTCGCCACATGGAATTTCATGAGAGATTCTGCGAACTCTGAAACTAAAGGCTTGCCTTGGTCTTAAAAAAAAATTATTCCCTCTAATTCTTTCAAGTTTACATAGTCCAGGCGAAAACAACATTTTCAAGATCAAAAGAACGGCTTTTGTGTACTCCAGTTTCAGCCTTAACGTCACCTTAATTTTAAATCTAAAATATACCAGTATCAAGGACATTCGATTCCAGGAGAGCCGCAACATTTTATTTTTATATCAAATCCAAAGCATGTTTTTGGCGATAGGAAATGAACAAATTTTTCTGATCTTTTTTCTCTCTCAATTCACCCTTCGAAAAAATTCATGGTATCCGTCAAAATATTAGCCTTTCTAAAATTTTCGCAAAAATAAACTTTAAGCCAAATATATATTTAATTTCTCTTGATGAAAAATGTCATTTTCATTTTCTACCAAGCAAATCAGTCTCGCCTTCCCAGTAAGTTTGAACGGTTAGATTTTATAGCGCAAGACATGGAGCGCCTGCTTCCCCGAAATAGGACTTCCTTTCATTGCAACACCTTCCACCTTTTCGTTTTCGGCGGAAACTGGACGAGTGAAATTTGGCGTCGATCCAAAGAGTCGATCCGCCCACCCGCCTAAAAATATCCCAGGGAATTCAGGATAACGAAGCCCTCGTCGGTCGAGGACCGACGAGGTCCAGGCGTTACAGTTTCCCAGGCGCGTTCGCAACACCATGAAGCGGCCGCGTTCAGAAAGGCTTTTAACGATCCTAAATCAATTCGGAAACGCGGCGGAAGGCGTTTCATAAAAAATGTCCTGTTCCGGGGAAGGAGGCCACCCGGTGTCTCGCGCCAAATCGTATGGAGATCAATCGAACCGTTTAAGTTTTTGAGGAATATGAACTCAACCTTGCTCTGCACCTCCTCGCCGCCGCCACCGCCCATTTGGGTGTGTTGACACCCTAACAACGGAGGCCCTGGCAATTGCCGGAATATCGAATTGAAAACTACAGTAGGGAGGAAGAGGATTTGCACGTGCATTCTTTTAATTTGAAATGTTTTGCGCTGCTAGTCTTCGAAAAGGTTTATAAACGTTTAATGCCAAACTAACTATTTCACAGATGGTTGCTGTTGCAACCGCTCTGCATTAAAGTTTGGGTATTCGAATCCCGTGTCTGGCAAGGAAGGCAAGGGAAAATCATCATGTGCCATAATCATCATAACTATCGGTCACTATTCCTTAGCCCATTATCAGGACTGTGAGGTTCGTTACCAAAATTACAGATGTGGCTGTAGTTGAAGAAACTTTTAATAATTGACGTAACTTCTGACTAATTTATTGCTCCACGACACGTTTTCTTTTCTCTGTCTGATGTGGGAGGGAATAACAACTTGTACTATTTAAATAACTGTTAGTGCAGTGAAAAATAGTCTCCACAATGAGCTCACCATAATGAGCAGGTTTATGGTCTCAAGGGAACGGAAAAGATTGTGATCAAGTGTAGTCGAGTAGACCTGTAGGTCAAGAAGAAGAAATCGAGCATGGTCAGTTTCACACTCACATTTTACGTTTTGCTCTTGTGTTTGTTGAGTCTGGCAAAACCACGGAATCTTGATCAAAGCGGTCGACGGACAATAAAACGGAAGGAATAAACAGTAAATTCGAACATCCAACAGATTTCACACAGGGAAAAAAGTCTTAGGGCGTACCTTGAGAAAACAGAATTTACCTTAAAGACTACAGCGCGCAAGAAACGATCGCAACTTCTCAGCCACCTAACTGGAAGTAAAATAGTGCACGGATATCTTAGGAAAAGATGAAATCGCGAGCCAAACGAAATGACCAATAAAATTAAATTCAAGTTTTATCCACGTAAATAAAAAGTTAAATTAGAAAGAAGGCCACACATCACCATTTTCCTTGAGGCCCTGAGCAAGTTCCTCTCTTATGGTTAATAAAACAAATTAACCACAAGAAGCAGTTTAATGTGTTTTCTCGCTGTTATCACGTTAGTATCTAGCAGTGTTCAACTTCGTCTATCGAGAAATTTTCTCTTATATTGTAAAACGCTTGGAAAATTGCAACAAGGGGACAACTGAATGCTTGCCGATAATTCTAAAGTCGCATTTTCCATCCGTTTAATCAATTTTCTCTCACAATTTTTTGAGTCAACAGTTCAAAATACTACATACTGAAATATTTTGAGTAGTAAATACGACCAATTCGTACTTTGGCCGAATGCAAGTGCAAGTCCTCCTCGTTACTCTTTATAAACCTCTAGGCTTCCTATATTTCGTTCTCTGATTAATTTTATACATGGCTATGATAAGGGGTTGGAGTCTTGGTATAAAATGCAGTCCATCGCCACGTGTTCTCCGCAGTCGCGTCCTCCAACACCGCTTTCAAAAATAGCTGCTGCGCGGCGCTAGCAACCACCGCCACCGCCGCCTCCTCCTCTTCTTCCTCCTCTGTGGACGCCTTTCATAGGCGGTTTTTGTAAGGTTCCTTGAACACATGTTCAGTGTCAGCTGAATACCACGGGGCAGCGGCGGAAACAGCAGAGGCGCCGGCGGCTGGGAGCAGCGAGGGGCGGGGCAGCCAGCCTCTTCGGGATGAAGGGGATCCGTCTTATCATGATTCAGACATGCCTACCTTGCCTTATTTGAAGGTAACCTCGTCAATAGGAAACTAGATGTAATAGTTCAACTCGTAAATGCACAATTGTGCCTTAGTTTATTAGAGTATTCATTACTAAAAACTTACTTTTTTATTTGATATTTTAAATGCAAACACGGATGACAGGTAATTTTGATATTAATTATTTTTTGTCCGAATACTTCACAATGGTCCTGCGCTGAAGCAAATTACTTCCGGCACAAACCGCAAATTTGAATAATTATTTGTTTCTTATAGTAAACTATCAAATTGTTTAACAATTTTTTTGCGGGTGGGGGGTCATGACCCCTCGTGATCCCGATTCGAAACGCTTGGGAAGTGGCATGGTGCGCTGTGGAGTGACGAGGAAGGGTGGGGTGGAGTGGAGCGGAGCGGAGTGGAGTGAGCTGGAGCGGGAGCGATGAGTGAGTGGGACGGAGCGAGGCGGAGAGGGACAGAGAACAACCGCGCGCGGCTCTGCCGCGCTGTCCCATGGAGATGCCGATGGCGTGGCCCCAGGCTGGTGATGGAGGAGGAGGAGGAAAGAGCGCCCGGCCTGGGAAAAGGTCGCGTGCGCCCCCAGGAAGCTACGCAGTTGCGTCGCGAGCTGCGCGTGTGATGGCGCACGACGACTCATTAGCTTTCAGCACATGGCGTGCGCGCTCTAATGGAAAGTGGCGTATTACCTCATACCTCAGTATCTCTCAACGGGTGGCAGGTATTCTTTTATACGAGCTGCAGGGGGTAGAGAGGTCATTCAAACACACATTAATGAAAAAAGAACATGGATTCATGTTAGGGTTGAGCTGTTGAGTGGTTTTGGAACTCTCGGCACGAGAAAATATCCAAGCTATTACGTGGCGGATCCCGTGAGGGGGGGCATGCCCCCCTCCCAAAGACCTAGTGTTTTCGCTTGTTACCTCCCTTTATTTCGCAAACTTGGTTTAAAAATTTATGATGGAATTATGTAATTACTTAAAATTATATTTTGAAGTATCGCACATACACTACAAAAATAATATGCAATAACATTACAATACTACATTTATTGTTTAACAAAAAAAATTCCTACCCTTCTCCAATAATCCACTCGACCCGCCTTGAAACTACTAAGGGGTTCTGTGTTCTAGCCAATCAACTATGACATCGTCTGATCTCTAGACGTACTAGACTACTATAAAAGAATCCCATACATTATGCACACAAAAAGGGGCATTTGTTTCTTTTGTTTTTTCAATTCCTCATGTTCTGCTGAGCTATTTCTGATATGGGCTCTTGCTTTGCTTCTGGTCTTTAAATATTGCATGTCTTCTCCCCAACATATCACATACGATAAATCAATAATTAACGAAAATTTACGAGTTCTTTTTTCTTTTAAAGGAAACTAAAATTTGAATATTTCAGCATGACCAAATATAAGATAACACTGTAATAGACCACTGAAGTAAACTATTTCTAGGAAAATTATATTTAAATTTATGAATCACGATCGGGAAACATCAAATTGGCCAATTCTTGTCCCGTCGTTCGTAAAGCCTCCAGCAATCGCATAAGCCTAAGGAAACAGTAAATCACTGTTTATCGTAATGACAGAATGAATGGGAACAAGAAATACAGTGGAGGAAGCAGCAAACTTAGAAAAATACGTGATGTTTATTGCCATAGCCCGCTAGTATGCCTAACAATATGCATGCGCCAGGCGCGAATCTAGAGACAAATTTTGGAAGGAGAAATTAAAAATGTTTTCTTCGAATGTGTCATATTACAAATTTTGTAAAATGTCGCAGGCTGCTCTCAGCTCATGCTGCGATACAATTTTATTCGTTTTAATGATTATCCGAAAATAGTTTTGCTTGAGTTTCGTGACAAGTTAAAATTAATAGTTCCTGGAAAATTTTGGGAGGGGGGAGGGATTTGCCTCATTTTTCTCCCCGTGGATCCTCGTCTGGTCTACGCATACTTGCGGACTATGTTATAACGATCGGTTACTTCATTACACACTGAAATTGTGTAAAAATTAATGTTTGAAAAAAAAGACGCATAAGCTATACGAAATAAAACCATCACGCTTAGCAATTCAAGAAATCAAACTAGATTAACGCAGCTGCAGATTACTTGCCACATTTTCACATATGAATTAGTCCTAGGAAGTTTTCATTGACTCTTCCCACCCTAGGGATGGATATTTCTTTAAGTGTTTACGCAACGGAGATTTTATGAGTCGTTCGAACAAACGACTGTCGACCGTAAACAGAACCATTACGGTGAAACACGTAAACTTTACGCTGAACGTTAAGAAGATCAGCTTCTCCACTAGAAAAAAAGAAGAAAAAAGCGTGAGAAACTACCTGTTGAGATCATTCTCAAATCAGCACCATCTGAGTCAGAAAACCATGCACTTAAACGACGTGAATGTATAGTGTGTATGTTGCGTAGTTGCAAGATCGGAAAGTACTAGTTTAGAATCTTTACGGTCGATTCTTTGTACGAGCTAAATATTTCGTCGGACGATGCCTCAGCCAGAATCAAGGCGAAAATCAAAATTCTTATATAAGATTCCTGTAAAATATCAACTTTTCCCTACATATGTTAAGAAATTCACGAATAAATTTTCCAGAGACAAATAAGTTATCCATATTACTAATTTGCTAATCAAGCTGAAATTGAAAGAAAGCTACGCCGCCTCCTCCGTGTGAGAGGAGTCCATGGTTTCGTATGTTTGCAACTGCAGGCCATTACAAAGCAGATAGTAAATAAACATGAAATTTGTGTGGTAAAAAAAGTACAGTAAAAACGGATTTTTTAATAAGTTTATAGTAAAATTAACAACAATACTTAAAATGTTAATTTAGAAGAAAATAATTTGAGTACATTTCCATTTGTTTCCTCGACACTAATAAAGACCATTTTATAGTTATATTATTATTATTATTATTATTATTATTATTATTATTATTATTATTATTATTATTATTATTTTTAATGCAATCTCGTTAACAGGTTAAATCCGCCCCTGCTCATTCAGTTTTAGATGAGTGACAAACGCAAATTAACTGAAAAATATAATTAAAATGTTTTTATGCATTATGCGTTGCGTTAAAAGACTCTGCTTTAACATGTTATTCAAGATGTTAATTATACCTTCCGCACGCGGTGGACAGCTTCGCATGAACTGCCATGAACTTTCTCGGAAGTCGACGAGCATCAGAGAAAAATATTGAACAATCACACCCGAGTACTTCAATTCCCACGGTCGAAGTTCTTTTTCCCGCCAAGTCCGGTTTTGTGTGGGGAACACCACACAACCCCCAACCCATAATTCATTTGCACCATTGATCTAGACAGACGACGGCAGAGAGGAGACGAACGATCATGTCCAATTCTTCTGATGCGTGTGTTGGTCTCAGTGGTCCGATAATGGTTTTAGTTGCAGTTCAGTTAGTATTTCACGAATTGCACATGCTAGTTTGTTGTTACTGAAATTTCTCTTCACGTTGATATTAATATTGCATTATTTTCCAAACAGGAGTTGTGAAATGGAACTAGAATATTCAGTGCATGTATTAACATGTCAAAAAAGGTAAAGCCTATTAATAAAAATCCATGAAGAGAAAAAAACTAGTATTTTTCCTGCCTTTTCATGTCCCAAAAAATCCTAGTAAATTTCCGACACTTCAGCTTGTTATACACCCCACCAGATGGGAATTCTAGAGTCCGGCTGTCTCGATCGGTGGTGGACCTCCTCAGAGAGATATGGTATCCTCCGATCATTCAGGATGCAGGAACAGTGTTAGGTGCAGGAGTGTAAAGCACAGACCACACACCGTTTGCGTTTCTCCCTCCTCAAATCCGATCCCACTCCCATCCTTAGGGCAGGACGAAATTTGATCAAAATTGAATTTTCCCATAAACTAGAAATTCTACAGTAATACTGGGTATGCACGGATGCCAGGCCAAATTAGGATCGATTCCTTAAGAATAACAAATATCGCTCTATTGCTGCATAACTGAATAGGGAGAACATGAAATGTCCTTTTGGACCTAACGCCAAAGGTCTTTTACACAGCGGACATCACTACTGCTGCAGGATTACTTACAAGGCTGTCATTACGAAACAGAATTATTTGTAACCCGAACTTTCCGTCCGACAAGAGGGAAACTATTAGTTACTTGCACATTACTGTTAAATACGTAAATACAATAATGATTTTTAAAAATAATAGTTCACTGTTACCATCGGCCACCATTGTATGACATGGTGATGCCCAGTAGATAACATAGCCCAAACTACAACGTATTGCAGTCATGCATTTGCTGTTCATTGCGTAATACCATTCCTTAAACGTACGAAGCGAGGTGAAGTCTACTTAGTATGAATGTGACCTTGGCCTAGTATACAGGAAATATTTTTTTAGTCTTTAAAAAAGATCACTGTATTCCCAATGACAAAACGCTCTCAGAGAGATATGGTGGACTTTTTACGAGGGTTGCACTCAGGGGAAATAATTTCATGAAAGCCTAATACGTCGCAGAACAAGAGGTCTTAACTACTTTATTTAATATAGTGCATTTCTATTAGTGACGCAAGCTTTAGTGTTCAGCTATCTTTTGTTTTTATACGCAGAATTTTTCATTTGCGGTGAAATAACTTTTTTTTAAAAAATTTTTTTCGCCCCTTGGGTAGCTCATGGACAGCGTACTAGCTTTCTTTGAGGAGGACTGGGGTTCAATTTCCGACAAGGGCAAAAATGAAGCTGCAAAATTTTATACCAATGTATAGCTGTGTGACTAACGAACGTTCAGACAGGCCAAGTAAGCTCGAAAGGTGATGTGAATTTACGTTTGCTCGTTACATGTCTTCCTTACCCAAGCGTGAATAATAAAATATAAACACGGCCCCTGTCTGGAAACACCGCTAGCAGACAAAAGTTGGATTAATATGACCCTAAATTCCAGATACATACATACATACATACATACATACATACATACATACATACATACATACATACATACTATACAAATACTCATTACACGTACATTTTTATTTTTTATTTACAATTATTTATATGTATGTCAATCAATTGAGATATTCAATAACTTCCGTTACTTCAAAAAATTAGTAAAAAATATTCGTGAATGTTTGTCATCAACTTCGAGGGAGAGACTGTACCCCATGAGCCGCCACCCCTTCCTTTGGTGTACCATTGATTTAAACAAAAATAACACACTGAGAATAAGTTGTACATTTACGCCTGAGAGTGCAAAGCAAGGGGCCATTCCGGCATACGCTTTAAGCGACTGATTAAACCCACAAAAAACTCAACGTGCCTTGGATGTGAGGAACATTACAAATAAGAGTTGGCTCTGGAGGGAGGGGTGGCCCCTCTGCCGCGCCCCTAGTCTCCACGCGGCTGCTGGCTGTAGGGCGGGGCAGAGCAGGTGCCTCCGTAGCCTCCAGCGCAGCGGGGAGGGGCGGCGGGGGCAACGGCGGGGCAGCCTGTGTGAAAGTGCTACAAAGCGATGTAGACGAACGACCGCGCGCGCGAGCAAGCCGGTGGCGGCGGCGGCGGCGGCGGCGACGGCGGCGGTGAGTGCGCCGCGCAGCGCGCGAACAAGTCTGCGCGGCAGCGCGTGGGTCGCCGTCGACGCCACTACACTTTCTCCGGCCACCGAACCGTCCCCCGCCACCAGGCGGCCGCGTGGGGGTCGTAATATTGGGTCTCCACCGGCGCAGAACGCGTCTCGCCCGCTGAATAGTAATGGAACGATAGGTGAGTAGAGAGCAAGAAAGCAGTTTTCGTTTGCATCAGCGCTGACTGCGCAACTCATTCGAGATCGAGATGGAGGTAACGGTTTGTTTGTAGGTGTAGAAAGAATGGGTTGTAAAGTCATTTATGTGATCGGAGTAACGCCGGTCGAATTTAATATTGCATCTGTGTGTCATAAATTTCTTAGTAGAAAAATTATACCCTGCTGAATGGAAGACACTTTTGTCAGGCCGAAAAAGCTGCTGAAGCTTGTGAGAACGCACTTGCTTAGATGCGGAAGTTGAACAGTGTTTTCCAAAATTCTTTCCTGATTAGATTACTAAGACATGGAGCTTGAATGCTTCTAAGTCCTACCTTTCTACCTCGAGATAACAGTTCTTTCCTTCTACAACCCAAACTTATTTTCCTTCCACCAGCCTTTGGTTCTCAGTAAGTTTTTATCGAAAGCGTGCTCTTGTTTCGTTGTGCTGACAAATCCTTCTAGATCGACTCATGGCTACACCCTTCTCTTTTCTGAAATATCAACTTCAATATGGAAGTAATGAAAAGAGACACTTCACAGTATCACGAATTCCGATTACATTGGGGCTGTTTGTCTTATTTCTTTCCTGACGTTAAAAAAAGGGTAAACACGTTCGTTATTTCCGCAGATACACTTCTCGTAGTTTCACATGACCTTCAGCTGAGACACTGTTGCAAATCTGCTTCTCGACCACTACTCCAAATCAACCACCTACCGATTTGCAATACCTACAACCCCTCACCAAAATATCAACACGTAACATGAAATGTTACGTTATCTGCCAGGTATATAATTATCTATGGGAAGGGTCATTCTTGGCTACATCCTATTTAATGTCGTGCAATACTAAGTACTCATTATCCATGAGTACTTAGCGCAAGGTCTTTCTCTTATCGTTGAAATTAAAACGTTCGACAAAATTTCCTAACCGGGTTTCGCGCAACGATACGTAAATAGGACTGCCAGTTGTCAGTCTTCGTCAGTTGAATATTCTTATCTCAAACTTTTCCAGAAACAAATTTCTACTTCGATACATCCTCCCCATCCCCGATCAATTAATAAATTGCAATTGTCATAATGTCAAACCATCCGTTTAAACCAATTTCAAGCAAGTTACTCCTGAACAATGTTTCGCTCATGAGGCATTTCTCTCCTGCCGAGAGATCAGCGCAGCGGCGCAGTCCCAGAATCGCGGCTGAAGGAAAAAGGCCCGCTTGCGCGGAGGGCCGTGAAGCGGCGGGCGGGCCGCCCGCGGGTGGGCAGGCGCCTGAACTGGGTCGAGCGTGTCCGCCGAGTGCCTGGGGCCGAGGCCTTGAAGCGCCCAGAACCTGCTGCCCGTCCGCCGGCCCCGCCCGGCCCCTCCCTTCCCTTCCCCGCCCCTCGCGGCGGCGCGGGCGGGCAGGCCGGGCGGCGCGGCGCGGCGCGGCGCGGCGCGTCTTGCGGAGGCGGGCCCAACGACGACGCTCGGCGAACGCTGCGATGCACCCCGCTCCAAACCAGAGTAGCGATGCGACATCGTTAACAAAACATCGATGTCAGCAAGCATCGATGTTAAAAATACATAGACTACAAACCGTCGATGGATACTTGGCTGTCAGGGATGAGTCGCGTCTCAGTCGATTGACCTAACGTTTCGGCCATCGTGTTATGGCCTTCTTCAGTGCTATACTGTTCAAAACCATCTCAAATGCCATCAGTATAGCTCTGCAGTAGGTCACAATACGATGGCCGAAACGTCAACTCGATCGATTGAGACGCGGTTCATTCAGGACAGCCAAGTATCCGATGACTCCGGCAGCGGAAGCCTAAATACAAATCATCCATGTTTTTAGACTGATTTAGTTATCTCGAACATTAAATTCGTATGCATTAAAATGTAATTTGTCAGTATTCGTGTTTGTTAATTCGCCGCACAGACCCTACGCCCAAAGCGTATTTGTTGATTATATCTCAATCTCTCAAATGAATATGAAGAGCAAATACATGGACATGAAGGTCATCATGAGCGAGAGAGTTTGGTCGATGAAAATAGTGCAAACTCCTTTGATTCCACCACATGACATTCTACCACATGTTACTATCAGTTATTATTTCATATTTTAACTTTTACAGTATTATGATCATGGCAATTTTTCATTCAGAAACAAAACATCGGAAAAGAAGAGAACATCGATATTTTGAAAACATAGACATTGTTTTAATCATCGTCGGCGCCCAAGAATACTGATACGTTTAAAAATGTTGTCATTTCTGCACAAGGTTTTAATGTGAGCGGAACCGTTTACTTCGCGGTCGAAGACAATGTTGTACCGGCTGTCTTGTGACCTACCGTAATGAATATTTTACTATAAAAAATACTATTTTCTAACAACATTTCTTCATTTAATACAGAATAACGGCATTTCGGAAATGTCACATTTCTGGTGCACCGTCCATAGTATTTGAGCACGGCCCATGGTGTCGAAGTTTGACGGGCAGGAGAAATCAGGAGGTAATAATGAAGTATAACTACTGTTTAATTAACCAAGAATTGATGTTCACTTGCATGTCCTCCTTGCTGAATTATTTATTATTATTATTTAAAAAATATCACTACTACTTAATGCCATTCATATTCATATTCTATTTCATATTTATTCAAGCTTACACCTGAAGGTCATCTTAGCATTTGAGGGACTTTAAAATTGAGTGTCTTGGGCATTAGTGGCAAATGTGGTCTGCATTCTTGTGTTTCCAACATCGTGAATTCGCACAAACGGAGTTATTTGTATCCACCGCGGCTGCTACTTGCGAAAGAATCGTCAGAGAGGATTCAGATCGCATCAAGATGATGTGGAAGTTCCTCTCACTCTTACATACAATATTTTATCGAAGAGTACACTTACAATCTAAGAACACAGCGAGGCGCACAATATTGTCAGCGAGAATGGAGAACCGCCTGTTGCAAGGGCAGGTAATTGTACAACTCCTCGCATACCAAGGGCATTTGCGGGCCCAAGTCGCAGAACAAACGTATTCTGCCTGCGATTACACGCAAGTTTGTACTTTTTTTTCTTTTTGTTCGTTTCTTTTGAACACTTGCTACTGCTATGCGTTCGTCACAGTGTTCTGATGCTGGTCATGTATTTCTCAGTTCAGGACAACTGGCAATTGTATTGAGAGGTTCTAAATCCTGTAATCATCGTTGAAGACCGCGTTACAATCGTATCGTTGGAGGCCGCATTTCGCTTAGCGAAATGTATTCTTCCACAAGCTGACAATGCGTCAAAAGTATCCGTGAATGCAAATTCGAGGTGAGAGATAGTTTCCACGAATGATATGGTTGATACGATAGCATCCCTTAAAACTATTGTGTGTATTCATACAAATGAAATAGAAAAGCACATGACAAATGAATTCTCTCATAGAGATATTGAAAGTTATGCCACACACTTTGATGATAAAACGGACAGTTCACAATCACCGAATATAAAAGAGCTCGCGCTAATCACATTTATCACAAATTCAAGCAACTCGTGATACCCCTACATTTAATCAAGTAATAATTCATTACACTAATCATTATTTAAATATATTTTTTGAAATACTTCTTGAATTCTATCAACATGAGTCGTTTTATGCGCACATTTGTCGGAATGACAAAATTATAGAGGGGGTCAAGCTCCAGCGCAAACATTAGCCAAAATTGTTCGTGAAATGAAAACAAATAATATCTACTGTTACTCACCGCCCCCAAACATAATTTGGAGAAAATAAGTGTCAAAATAATTGCGCACGATACTAAGCAGTATAAAAATATTGTTTAGCTAAACGTAGCTTTCAATCATTTGTGACCTTTTGCCAGCTTTTGTAAAAAAGAAAAAAAAAAATAATATCAAAAGTTTAAAGATTCATTTAAATTCGATTGCAGATACATTACTTGTATTTTCTTTCGTTGTATTAATTTAAACATTTCCGGGCTAACTTAACGCCAGACTTGAAATATCGCCGTTGGGGGAGGGTTATTCACTTCAGTCCACTACGCAATATTTCTCTTCTAGCGACAAGGTAAAGATTTGAAGGGGAAATGTCTGAGATGTGTCTCCCTACAGTTTGCTGTACTCCACGAGTAAAGTTTTAATGCGAATATACGCCTGCTAAGGTCACGATTAACCCACGCCATTTACGATTTCGACCTTTTAAAGCAAGTAAATTGGAAAAGAAATCTTTTCATAATGCATTCTCAGGATTTATTCAGACCATGTAGCTTTGTTTAACTCGTCGCTTCGACCCCCTCCCCCTGGAGAAAATTGTTCATTCACACCCTGGTTGGTGGAGAGGCCTGGGTCAGCGCGGCGCGCATGCGCAGAACGCATGCGCAGAACGCGAGTGTTTCCGCCAGGGACGGAGCTACGGGACGCCGCCATTCACCGCGCCGCGGATCGGTTGATCCAACACGCAATAAGGCGACATTGACACCGGGGTGCTGGAATGTTATTACACCGTCTTTGGCAACGCGCCCGCTCTCAAGTAGGCCAAGAATTCTCGAAGCACCAACGCGTAGCTGCGCTTTATACGTGTGATGAATGTATCTCCAAAAAGAAGACGGTGGGGGGGAAGAATATTCAGCCATTTTGTTGTAATGTCACTAATCCAATCCGCTTGTGGAATATTTCCAATAAGAACATTACCCAGTAAACTTTTGTTCTCGCCTTTTCATAAACTGTGCTCAAATATTAAATGGTATTGAAGTTTTGAGAATTGAGGAAGAGAGGGGAGTAATTAAGAAAGTAAGAAATTGGAAAACCCATGTTTAGACGTGTTGTAAGAAGGGCACGCTTTAAAAAATTTAATGAAAGGTTGGCGCAGGAACAAGAAGAGGAAAGGAGAAGGTTCGGAATGCTGACTGATACAAAAAAGGGAGAGAGCTAGTATGTAGTTAGAAGCTTAATATACACACTATTGTGGATAAAACAAGTCCACTGAAATCTGTCCTCAAATAGATTTTTAAAATTAAGATGACATTTTAACAGTATATTTACATTTCCGGATTTTATCGAGAGTGAAGACCGTTTAACCCAGTAACGTAATCTTTACGTGAACGAACAACCATACTACCGTATTAGTAAATGGAACCACTCAGTTTGATGGACCTGACCTTAAACGAGCATGCAAACAATTCGTGAACGTATAAGTTTGCAAACTCTCAGCTTCCACGTTACGTTAACACGATTTGAGAACAACACAATGACGTTAAGTACAGGAGCCTGAAACGAAATTCTAACATTTCCATTACAGGGAAGCAAATAAAATTTACAGAAGCATGTCATCGCTGATGAAACTATAAATGAACTTTCGAGCTCAGGATAAAAAAGAAAATCGAAGTCCTTTGATAACATTTCCGACCATTTTGATAATAGTTACTTTCGTTCGATAAAATTGAATTTTTATGTTTAATATTTATCGCCTAGACAGGTTATTATATAGATTATTCCACACGTGAAATTAAAACCATTAGTTTAACACATATAAAATGCCCCAATAAGGCCGGTGTATCTAAAAAGAATTATCCCTTTATCCATTCGTTTTTTTTCTAACCGCTTCTCCTTACAAGCCAATCATAATCTGAATCTCATCTATCTTAAAAGGCGGTATAGATTGGTCGCTAAGTCGATGTCCAATAAACTGCGTATGTATGATAACATTACCTCTTTCATTTTAACGTAGCTTTCAGATATTTTCAACTTTTGGCGCATTTTAAAACTCTATTGGACATAATTTATTTCGTGGAATAGTCTTACTAAATACCATTCGTGCTTTGGAAATTCTCAGATAAATCCTCTCCTAGCTTCGCAAGTCGGGGATTTATCGACAATGTCCAAAGCACTCGTGGAATAACCTATGATAAACAAACGTCTCCACATTTGCATTTGGTACACAAATGGCACGATCGTGTCGTCCCATCTACGCTAGGGTTGCCCTTGCGAATGAGGGGAGGGGGCGTCTCGTCGCTCTCCGAGTTCGTCTCGTCCGCAGAGAGCCGATGATTTTCTCCGCGGCGAGCGACCGCGCACCCTTGCCAGCCGGCTTCATTTCGAGGCGATCGGTTTGCTGAGCTCTCCGGCGAACCCGAAGCCGCCGCCGCCGCCGCCGCTGCCGTCGAGGGGCACGGCATTACGTGTCGGCCGCGTCTCCGCCTCCTATCTCGCGGCTCCCTTCGCGTTTTTTTCCGTCGACCGCCGGCGCAGCAGCAGCAGCAGCAGCAGCGTCCCTCATTACATCGGGGCCTCGCGGCGCACACTGGGTTGAAGAGAGCCCGACCAAACGCAGAGGCAAAATAAATATTTAAACAGTCATTTTTATTATGTATTATGAATCCCTAGTAACGTTGAAAACATTTTAAAAAGTGTTTAATCATTGGCAATATGATCAAGCCGCAACGATTCATGTTATCCCAAAATAATAGTGTCTTGATGTGTTTTCGAGGACTTAAAAGACATTCTCCAAACATTGTATCTTGAATTCTTCCGGAATTGAAGCCTAGAATGATAGGGCTAAAAAAGAGTCAATTAATTCGTGTCCAGAGGACTCTAAAGAGCATGTACAGCTGTCTTACAACCACCACAAATCATTTCTGGCGCTTAACATGCCCACCTATATTTTTCGGAAAATACGCATGAAGGATTTGAATGAAAATGGTTGGTTCCAACCAGTTGACCCAGACGCGTCGAAAGGCATCTCACTTGTCCCGAACGAGGGAGAAGAAAAGGTCTAACGCACTGACACACGCAGGTACCCGATTACAAGATTATCTTTAAAATGTATAAATTATCGCGATGTAAAGGCATTTTGTAGTAATTTTATAGAAGTGGATGTGTTAGAAAATTGTCGCACTGCGTGAGAGCTGCTTATGCGCGTCTTTGGATCGTTTATTGCTATATGAAAACATTTTGTAGTAATTTTGTAGAAGAGGGAGTGTTAGAAAATTGTCGCACTGCGCGAGAACTCCTTATTCGTGTCTTTGGGTACTTTTGAGCCACTGTGTGGCACGGCGCAGAAGCCACGCCACCCAACGACCCTCGCCGGTTGCCACGCCGACGCTCCCGTTCCTGGGAGGCACCCCCCCACACACACACAAATACATACAATGATCCGGACAATCTTTCCAAGCTTTTTCCCGTCGACTACGAAGGTCCCGAGTGGAAAAGAGAGGCTGGTTGTCACAGAGGGAGAGCGATACCGGAAAGAGTAGGCGCAGGCGGTTATAGTTATGAAATTACGACGAAGTGGCGCTGGTGTAACTTAATGAACCGCGAGCTAAAGCGGGAAGAGGGTGAGGATGTCGCCCACGAATCGAGGAGAAGGGTGGTGTAACATGACGCTCCTCTCGTAGGACAGTGGAGCACTCCCAGCCCGCACGCGGCATCGAGGGCCCTGAGAGAGAGAGAGAGAGAGAGAGATCGCTCTACGCGGGGCTTTCGTTTACGCTCCAATTGTTGCGCTGGAGTTGAAATTTTGGGACTGGTCATTTCCATTTAAATGTCTCGGTTTCCATCCCTGGGCTCTTTAAGAGCGGTTTTGAAAGATAATGACGAGGGGAAAAGTGTCTACATATTTTAAAGACTATTTCTAATCTCTTACTTGGCATTCATGGTGAAGAGAAAAATAAATAGTTATTTTTATTTATTTATTTACGTCAAAAACAGTTAAAAACTGTATTACGTGCTATGGGGAGAAGTTAATTTGAAGTTACATTTATGTTCAGAAGCAAAATAAGGGGCTATCTCAGCATTTGCTCGAGGATCAGGGAAACTGGACGAAAACCTGATCGAGATGGGGGTCATTGACCCAGAAGCTGAAATATAATACTTGTTACAGATTCTTTAGAATTACCTATACAGTGCAAATAGTGAATAATGCATTAAATGCCATTGTTAAAATTAATATTACTTTATTATTGGTTGCTCGGTATAGTCTCCAATTGTATAGAAACAGTTGTGCAGCATAAAAGATTTTACTTGGCACTTAAATTTTTGTATCGAATTTAATCGTTTAATGTCACCTGGCAAAATGTAAAATATTGTACATGTATTATACGTGAATTTTTTGTAATGAGCTGTTGATACTGGTACCTGATGAATGTGATTACTACGTCGAATGTTGTAGTTATGTTAAATAATCATGAATGTTACCTGTCCCACCTGACATATGGAAAGGTGTAAATGTAAATGCTATGTAGGAAAGTGTTGGTATGTTCGCCGGTGAGTGTCAATTGTTGCATTTGATGCTGATACTTCATGAAAACATTTAATACTTCAATGCTGAATAAAGAAAATCATTTTTAAGTACTTAGTAATAGCCGTGATGTACAAAGTTTTGCCCCGAACAACACGACTTTTTAACCCATCTAGTGTTATTGACCGTACGATTCAAGTGGCATCGTTAAAAACGGTAGGGAAGGTGTTATTCTAACCTACGGGAAGGCAGATATTACTGATTACAGTTTGGTGATGCTATTTGCAAAATAAGTCTCAAATTTAATATCTTAAATCTTAATTCTTTGATTCATTCTTATTAATGTTACTATTACTTCTCCCACCTCTAAATTCTTGAATTTCCTCAAATTTTTATAGCGCTAGGAGTACGTTTGAAAACACCTTTCTAATTATGGCAATAAAAACGTTCCTGGACTTTCCTAACCTTAAGAACGCTATTTTAAAATAAAAATCCCAGAAGTGCTATTTTTGTGAGTGTTACTAAGTGTCGGGTAACACAATTGATTTGTCTATTGTGTAAAACTAATTGAAGTGCAACGAAAAATTACATTGCAAATTAACCTTGCGCTCTTAATTAAGCTTACAACCTCCAATCAAACAAACAGAATTTATTGACCATTTTAATATTTGAAAAAAATTGGGAAGAAGGTTGAACTTATGAACGTTGAAATTTTAATGGAAATTATTCAGATTTTCTGTTAAATATGAGTATTTGTTGTTGGGCCATCAAAGTACCATTGCACTGTTTTAATCACAAGATCCGTTAAGGCCGCCTCACCCCACTAGTCGTATGGCGTAGTCGTGAATGGCGTAGATAGTTCTGAGCGGGACCAGGGGAAAATCAGCCACCTAGAAAGAACCTCTGAACCTTTCGGTAGGGTTAGAATTAGGCGAGTCAAAAGTTTTAGTAGAAAGGGCGGCAAGTATTTTTACCATATATGCCGTCGGTGAGTCTCCAAGAGTAAGAAATCCTCGATTTTTTGTGTGTGTGTGTGGGGGGGTGTTAGTATATTAATTGTTTTGTCAGTGATTACATATATTTATTGAATTTTATTAAAGGTTTATATATAATTTTTATCAGAGCTGATTTTGACCAACTTTGGCGATTTTTATAGATTCAGGGGCTGCAACTCTATCCTTTTGCACACACCAGGTCTTTCACTTTCAGGTCTCCTGGATTTTTGTTAATGTCTATGCCAAGGTCGGCTTCAGAAAGCATATTATCAAATATTTTTAATTGATATCGTATGATAATATTTTTCATATAACAAATTAATTTTTACTTTACTTTTACTCTTTTTATTAACAGGTTTTAATATTAATAAATCTGATTTACATTTTTATTATGCTATCTCGTTTTACTTTTTCTTTAGAAGCAATTTAATTTTCAGCGCTCCACCATACTTTACCATATTTGTTTAAAAAAACACGTAAGTTGATAATATTAAACGTATTAAAAGAAATTCACAAAGCTGTCAGTTCTTTTGAAGCATTTTTTTGTCAATACTATCCCCCCTCCCATTTTCGAAGGGGGGGGGGATTAAATAACCCCTCTCGAAGCAGTTCTTGGCGTCTGCTTAGTTAAAGTATGTGGTATGAAGGACACACCGCCGCGACTTACGACCCAGTGCTTAATGTGGCCCCTATTATGGCTTCTGCAGAGAGCCTGATGGTAATTAGCTGGTTTGTAAGGGGGCGCCGCGAAGGACGGGTCGGTGGCTAATGAGGGTGGGCACACTGCGTGAGAGGAGCAACGGAGGTAAAATATTTTGTTTTCTTTGGGCCTCCTCAACTATCCAGACAACGCTGGGAGACGGTAAACCAATAGTCATACAATTCAGCACTGTGTCACCTTCAAAACGCGACTTTGTTTGGCAGAGAAAAACGTATTGCATGGATGCGAGATGTGATAAAATCCATTTCACGTTTGTTCAAGTCATAAAAGTTGAAACAGGAGACTCGATAAAACACTGTTTTTAAGAATTACACAGAGTTGTGAGCACAGGCGTGCCCAGAACGGGGTCAAGAGGGCCTTGCCCCTCCTCCTGAAAATTCTGATGTTTTCTTCATGTTTTCCTGTACACACTGGAATTGTTAAGCAGTATTTGGGGAAGAGGCTCTAGAAGCCACTTGGCAACCTTGTAAACGATTCAGTATAAAATCAATCATATTTAATACTAGTATCATTTAAGTTATAAGTTAATAACTATTTCATTCTCCTTATGTAATAGTACTTGTATGTGTAAACCCCTTGGACATTGGTCGGCGAGAATAAAAATAATTGAGAGCCAGGAGGGCTTGAAAAAGAAGATCGATAAAAAAAGTTCGACAGAGGACGTTTTTGGCAGTGTTCAAAAATGAACAAATGTTACGCATTAAAAAGAGTAGAGTAATAGAACGGTATTTTGCGACAAGAAGTGAGACGGGAACTTCAATAAATATAATTGAGCGCTGAAGTTCGCGAGGAAAACTTTGCGTCAAATGTGAACCAGAAAATCTGAGAAGAACACAAGATAATTCAATGCATTGATATCATAAACTGAAAGGAAGAGTAATGTTTTTAGTGCTGAAGAAGGCTTTAAAAGGGTGGGACTAGTAATTCAAATAATAGTTTCTTTTTTTATGTAAATAAATATTTAATATAAATTTGTTTATTGAACACAGCCATGATATTTATTTTTTGGAATAGAAATTAGTTTTTACGATTTTAAACATTATTTCACAATTTTGTCCAATGTTTTCCGTATGGAGCATTTCAAAGAACAAATCCATGTCCTAAAAATTGGTAAATTGAATTATTTTGGTGATGAATTGAAGAGAAAAACACGGGCATATCGATGGATATATTTCGGTACGTCACACTTATAGTATATTTACTTATTTAATAGTAAAATACGTCATATGTAAATAAAGAAGTTCAATGACAAGGAGCCACAGAAATGTAGTTCCCACTTTTGTTTTAGGCTGCGCACGCTTACGCAATGAGTCGCGTTATTTATCTTCGATTCTGTCACCTCAAACCAACAACAACGAGATGTTTCCGTGAAACACTGCAGCGTCATAGAGCAAAGCAATGCCTACTGGATGCGTTATCACGGTTTATTTTCAAGAGGTCACGAGTCCAACCGATAGATTCAGAGCTGAAACATAACAACATGCTGCTTCTGCCCGCGCGGTGCGATACCCGCTCTATGCTATGTTATGCAGTAATAAGAGTGTTGTAATAGAACGGTATTTTGTGACAAGAAGTGAGACGGGAACTTCAATAAATGTAACTGAACGCCGAAGTTCGCGAGGAAACGTTTGCGTCAAATGTGAATCAGAAAATCTGACAAAAACATGAGATAAGTCAATGTATTGATATTATAAACTGAAAGAGAGAGCAATGTTTTAGAGCTCAGAAAAGGCTTTAAACTGGTGGGAATAATAATTTAAATAATAGTTTCTTGTTCTGCTTTTTAAATATTTTCTTTGTTTATGTAAATAAATCGTTAATATAAATTTGTTTATTCAACACAGCACATATTTATTTTTAGGAATATAAATTATTTTTTACTATTTTAAATATTATTTCACAATTTTGTCCAATGTTTTGGAATAGTTGTGAATCAGTGCTTCTGCCTTTGGCGCTAATTGAAGCCTTGATCTGTCTTCCATGTAACTGTAGTGGAGCCGTTCTGGATGGAGGAGTGGGGAATACGAAGGTTTCGGGGAATCGGACCCTAAGGATGGAGGCACGGTTAAGATGAGGAAGGAAAAATCGGGCGCAGTCTGCCCCCTTGTTTAAGATCTCATTCCAACTCCCATTAGGGATTGGTCACAAGCGGATCCAGCCGATCATTTTTTGTTATATCATGTATTATTTTGTAGTTGTATATGAAATAATACAATAATTATTTAAACAAAATATATAAATCAATTTTGCCAAATAGTTAACGGACGAATACTCAAGGCCTTTTTTTCGGGGGTTGGGGGCATAGGGGCCACACCCTCCCCCTGGGATCCGCCACTGGTCAGATCGCCTTCGGCCCAGAGAGCGGCTGACTTTAGCTTTAGAGGCAGCTCGCTCTGCAGCGACACCGACAGGGATAGTCTAGGCTTCGACTCCCGATGGTGGTGGAGTTTCCACATTACTAGCTCGGGTTCAGTCGCTCCCATCTCGAGAAGTCTAACGAGCAGCTGTTCTAATTGGTAGTTTTTCGTGATTTCTCTGATCAATACCAGGTGAATGCTGGAGAAGTATCCAAACAAATGGATTAAGGACCGCGCGCGATATTTCTTTCCTCTTCCTTGTCCTATCATCACCCCCCCATACACACACACGTACACGCCCTACACTACCACACATGTCGGAAAGCTAGTCGGAAGATTAGAGCTTGCCCCCGGCTGGAGCGTCGCGTCGCTGGGGGAGATATCTGAAGAGGAAAACCCTGTCGCGTAGGTCGGCGCCGGTTCTCATCATTGAGTGGAAAAAGAACACCGCCACATCCAGGGATAAAACTTTTACCACACGAACTTGATTATTGATTGCAGCAGTCGACGTGCCCGAAAACAACCAACTGATATGGATGAAGAATATAGCTTCGTCTCCCATCGGACGTCGAACCACTTTCAGTTGCAAACCCGCAGTTGCGGTATATACTATGTTAACGCCCAGTTAATAGGCTTCAATACTTAACAAAATCTTGATTTCGAAAGCAACTTCAGGGACAAATCTCAAAGGTTCTTTATATAGCACTGATTCACGACGCTGCTGTGTTCTTTGCTATACAAAATTAAACCATTTGCTTACAAATTCAGAGGGTCCGTATGCATCTTGCGATTTTATGTCGAATTCTTGCATTAAGGCAGATTATAATTAGACTTATTAAACCAGTGCACCAAAATACCTGTATAGGTTAATTTTGATGTTGGTTCTAAACGAGTTGTTCTAGAAGGCAATGTCAATGGCACCTCCTGGTCAGCGACTTGTCGACCTTCGACGAAAGTGGTAGTGCGTGTCGTCGTTCATTGCCACCAACGAATTCCACCTAGTTTCATTGCTACCATTCTGGAGTTCCTCCTAGAGATTCTTGGAGATTCAAAGAAAACGATTATTCTGAATTAACGTCAATACTCTCACTGCAAAACGTATCAACGTTTATGGTGCTAGCTCTGCATGCGAAAGACCACACGCCACGCCAAAGATAGTTGGGAGAGAGAAGTTAAGCGAAAATAAATATCTCGCACAATATATCTTGTATTCATGTGGTCGCGGCGACTCCATAGAATATGGTGTAATTGAAACAAAATAATGGATTAAAAATAGATTTACATAATCATAAATTCGACTGTGTTCCAAAATTTCATGCATTATTTGTTAATATTAGATTTGTGATTAATATGATTAAAATTGTTTTTTATGATCTTTTAAATATTTCAAATTGTTCAAACTATTCGTAATAGAAAAAGCTGTACGAGTAAGAAGATTCATAGAAATATTGTTTACATGATTTTCTAAAATTTTCAAATAGTTTATGAAATACTCTCACAATTAGAAAGTAATGTATAAATTACATCGCTGTAATTAACTTCACTTTAAAAACTGTTTCCTTTTATCTTTTTAAATGATCCCTTATTCCATATTCTAAACCCGTTGCAAAATAATGCATTTTCTAAACCCGTTCTTGCAAGATACGTGCGCTCCGTGGAATGTGTTTTCATTTTTGCCACCCTGCTCTACGAGGATGTGACTATCTATGTGGTGGAGAACTAACGTTCTACGATCGCTATGAATATTGCCAAGTAGTGTGGTAAGGGTTTTTTTTGTTAAAGTTAGTTTTCATTGCGAGACGTCCCAGAAAGCTGAAAAAATGTTTGGAGATGTGGAGAATAAAAAAATGCCTAACACTATTTTCCCCTCAAAGTACGAGTAAATATAGTGAAATTTCGGCGCAATGTGTGTGTTTTATTTGCTAGCTTGCTTATTTACAAAATGAAGAAAGTTCTCTTCTGAAAACAATAGTCTCATTGAAAACCTTTATTATATACTTGTTAAGAGAAACATACTAGTACTTTATGCAACTAGTTTATAATGTTAAGCTTTAATTCATGAGTTAATGTTTTGAAAACGAACGACGTTAGGAGCGAGTTTTCAAATTTGTACGAACGCATAAAGCAACATTATAAACGAGTTGCATATGCTATATTTTTGTATAACTGCATTATAAATGTATATGGTAATCAAACTTATTTTTGCTAAAAATAGGTTTCTTGTGACGTCTCGCGTATTTGACATCTGTGCGAGAAAACTGTGGTCGGCTGTTCCGTTTACTGCAATCTCCCCACGATTCTTGTTGCGATTGTCTGAACGTGTGATGATGCAATCATTGTGCTGTAAAATGCCCGATTACGAACGATTTCTTGCAACAAAAAAGGTCATGTATAATACAAAGAAAAAAAATACTCTTCTGAATGTGAATTTTTGTTTCATAAGCCCTTTTTCTATAATAAATTATTTTTTTTGTGAAATACGTAGTTTTTTATAATGACGATCGCTTAAGCATCTAATTCATTTCACTTTGATACTAGTTGTAACATAATTCCCTTACACTCAGATCAAGACATGTCACCTGTTGGGCATCGTACACTTAAGCATCCCGAAATTCAGGCCCTTTTTAACTACTAATGTCATACTGCGACCGCTGTAAGTAACATTGGGGGAAACGGTAACGATATATGGACACACGCAAACATCCCCGGACGGGATACGAACTGGCGACCCTTTAGGGACGAGGCAGCTACAGCTCTTCAGCCTTAACAACCTCGGCTATCCAGACCGACGAAAAATTCAGGTCTGTTTATAAGGACGGTTTCTAATAACGACGAAACTCCTATTCTGCGTTGACTCTAAATAATAAGTGAAACTCGGAGCACCGTCAACACGTCCCGGGGGCGGTAATGCACCTCCGGAGCCCGAAGCGTGTTGCAGGCGCACGCAGCCCCAGATAAGCAAAGCCGAGACGTTCCGCGTGTCCTCCGACCGCACGCGTCCAAGAACCTCCTTTGCGACACCGTCGTAAATAGAACCACGCACCGCATCGTCACGAGGATGTCCGCCGCCACCACACGCGGCGCGCTCTCGGAAAACCGGAGGCGTTCGCTCATCGCACGCGCCTTCCCCACGCCGCTTTGTACCCACGAGCGGCGATTGTTAAGGCGCTCATTAAGCTCTTTCGCAAGAGGAGCAGCAGCGAACCTCGTACGGAAGAATTAAGAAGTGAATTCCTGCTCGTCATCGAGGGATACTATTCGTGATAAAAAACAAACTTGGAACGTATTCCATCCTTCTCGTGTTTGATGAAAGTACGTTTTGACTCTAATTCGTAAAGAGACATCACGACAGTTAGGGCAAAAAATGTTTCTATAGTAAAAGATAGCGTTCGAATATGTATTCTGAGCCCCAAAGAGTGGAGTTGCTTAAAAAGTATACAATCCATTTGGTAAATGGTGAGTTGGTAAATGGCATTTAGGAAGTGCTGAGAAGGCCCCTTTCTTTGCTATAGAAGATAAACTATTCACTATAAAAGTGCGCTATACGAACGTTTGAAACTTTACACCTTTTCATTTATTTCAAACTAATTGAAGTTGAGTTGCAGAAATTTACTTCTTAGGTGAAGTACGTAGTGATTCAATGCTTTTCAAACGAGTTCCGGCGAATGTTTCATAGTATAAATAGTGCATGCTATTACATAAATAACTTCAATGATTAAAAAAGGAAATTTTATTTTTTCGTCGAAATACAAACAATTACGAAATGTTTCTTGTTGTAGAAGGACACTTTGCACAGAACTTAGTTTATGTAAAACATCATGATAATCAGTGTAGTATGCTAACGTTATTAGCTGAAAGCTCCTTATGTCTTGTTATATTATAAATTACCAAACAAGGTGCGTCAAAACTATAAAGCACTTCCTGTTTGAAGCTCACGGTAATGGGTAACTAACTCTGTCCGTTGTGTAGAGTATGTCGTCACGTTCCACAGTACTTGCTCTAATTACCCTCAAACAACACTTCATTCTTCACGGCACGATAATTTTAGTTATCCACACGGCCGTGTCCAAATACGTCGTTGGAGGAGTTTCTTAGGCCCCTTTGTGTTAAAGCTTGGGACACTAATAAAATAAGAATTCATCATAAAAACACGTTCTTGTCTAAAATATAAAGTTCTTATTTCTGGAAAGGAATAAACGCGAACTTAATCCCACTGAGGTGGCTCGGGGGTCACCTGACGACACTGCAGTGGCTCTGATAAGCAGGTCCTAGGGTTGAGTTCCGACGGTGGCAGGATTTTCGACTCTAGCTACACAGCTAGATCCAATTCAGACTCTGTCTGGAGGAGAAGCGGCTGGCGGCTCTGATCGGTAATTTTACGTGGTTTCTTCGATCAATACAAGGCGAATGGCGTGAGATTGTTCCTTCCTCTTCCTTGTCCTATATTCACTCCTACTCACACACACATGCACTACACTACCACACATGTCGGGAGCCGTGAGCTTCTCCCGGCTGGGACGGTGCTCTGCTAGTGGAAGAGACCTTGTGGAGGGGAAAACCCGCTAGCCTGGCGGCAAGTCTGCGCCGGATCAGCGGGGGAAGATCTCCCGAAGAAATCCGAGGATCTTAGTTGACGCGCCCGAAAACCCGAAAAAAAAAAATCAAATCAAACAATGTGAACTTAAGATTTCGAACAGGATGAGATTAATGGAGACAAGAAGCCACCAGTTTTCTTTCATACATACATAATAAAATTTGTTATTCTCGTATGTCTTCGACGATTCATTTATCTTCGTGGTCTGTTCTGCTCATCACTCCCTTGCCGCACGATGACTCTTTGGAGGTGGCAGTACATCCCCGAAACCAGACTGTTTACGGTTATCCAAAAAATTAGGAATAACACCTTTTCAAAACAATCCTTTCTCTCTAAATGTTGTTTCCACATCATTATTCGTATCTGAATTTGCGATCTACCATTCTGAGACGCGTCATGTCACGTTGCGTGCGCGAATGCACAAGCCAGTTTCGTAATGCTTTAAAGACGTTGAGAACGTGACAAACGGCAATGATGCATTTAGCATGTGCCCTCATGTCGCTTCCTAGTTGCGCATACACGGGACCTACGTCCACGGAGGTGATTCAGTGTAACACACACGGTGCTTAAGTGAACGACCGCAGAGCGCATGTGAGCAACTCACTTTGACGTTTCAGACCTCTCTTTCAGTTCTGAAGAACAAGCGGATAGACGAAACGTAGTTTTTCTCGGAGAAGTGAGAAAATCCCGTCTCAGAAGGAGGGAGAAGGAAGACGTCACTCAATATTTTCAAGAACATCTAGTAGCATTATTCTAACATTTTTTTATTGAAGGCGATTCCAGTAAAGCGTACAAAAATTATATTTATTTTGTTTACAACATTCAGTCTGTGAAACGATAGCAGGGTGTACACGAATGTTCTAACGCTCGTCTTTAATCGAAAAAAGAATACGCGTGGGAGAGGAATATTATTAAGAAGCTCTCGGAACAGGCGAGTATATTCAAGGCTACCCTGCAAGCTTGCCTTTTCATATCTAATTAAGAGGCCAAAAAGCACGTTGCTTCTCGTCACTCCCACTCTAACCACCACCGCCGCGGCCATCACCTTCGTTTTCTCAGAATTGTCTGATTCATGAATAGCTACGACATAACTTTGCCTAAAGGTCTTCAAAAGTTTTAAGCTATTGCTTACACTTCCTGACTTCAAT
>BOPP01000193.1:1273134-1306286 GCA_017312745.1 Gryllus bimaculatus | reverse complement strand
TTTTATTTTATATTCTATTTTTTCATCGCAATTCTCTTGCGCCTTGATTTTTCGCGGCAGGAACCGGAGGTTCAAATCTGGGCCACTCCACGTGGAATTTATGGTGAACACAGCGGATTTTTCCAGGACGTTTTCTCCACTCTGTTCTGGCAGTGTCTCCTGCCTTCATGCCCAGCATTGTCATATCACCAGATCATTCAAAATCGCCTTGTGTATTCAGTGACAATATCCGGGATTAGGCCCAGTATCCTTTGGAAAACAGTAGCTACTCGACCCACTACTTTTCACTACATCAATTAATCATCACTATCCACAAATGACGATTAGCTAAATCGGTCCGAAGGATGTCCGAAAGCTCTGTCACTATACGGACTACGTTTATACAATTTAAGATACATGAACTTTTCGAAAGGACCTCAGTTTCCTGTCCGTTACTCTTTGTGGACAAACGAATCATAAATTTAGCTCCCAGTCAGAAAAGTCGCTGTGTTAACGACAAGCGTCTTCGCCAGCCTGTAACACCGATGTTTGTGATCCAAGTATTAAAGCTCGATGTTTTTTTTTAAATCGATGATTTTTGTTTTCTGAATGACTAAATTTTACATGATCAAGTTTACTTGAAGAGCTAAATTATGAAATAATATACTGTCATGGGTAATGGACTGCTAGTTTCATGAGTCTATGCTAATCTGAAAGGACCAATCTTATTAATGTACTGGTATTATCTCTGCGCCAAACTCTCTCTCTCTCTCCCAAGATGACATCCATGCCTTTTGTATTTCCACTTTCTTCATGTTCAATTTCGCACATTGAGATGGAGGCAACAAATATGCTGTGGGCGTAGGGTCTGCCCCTCCTCGTACAATTCAGCGAATGATAAACATGACATTAAATTTGGAATGCACACAATTTAATGTAAGAGACCACTAAACCAGTCTAAAACATCCACTAAAACATCCTATGTAAACGATCTTATTTTTCACATCGATGTTTTAATTGGGAACATCGATGTGTGATTAACATCGATGTTTTGTTATCGGATGTCGCCCATCACTACCAGGCACCCGGTCGCGGAGCACTAGTCACCCGCCCAGCACCTTTGGACACTCCGGCGCCGCGCGGGGCGGCCGCGGGGTGCGGAATGGATCGGCCTTGTGTCGCCTTAATGGCTGCCCGCTTCACACTCGACTGCGCGTCGCCACCTGCTTTCTCACGGCCCGCGCAGCCACGCGGCCGACGCGCCGAGCAGTCTCACGCTCCCACGGGCCAGAGGTTCACTGCGTGGCCCCCTGCCCGCACCGCTCCGCCCCTCTCTCCGGCAGGCCCCTCCTCTGCTCGCTCCGGTCTCGTTCAAGCCCCGCCCGCCCCGCCCGCGTCCGCCCCGCCCCGCTCCCGCCACGCCGACTTCCGCGCCGCCTCCGCTCCATCCCGACCTCCGCTCCGCTCGCGTTCCCGCCCCCGCTCCGCCCCGCCCCCGCCTCGCCATGCCCGCTCCTCCCCTCCCCTTCCTCTCTCCGCCCCGCCGCCCTCTTCTCGGCGGCCCCGCCCCGCTCCGTCCGCCCGCTCCGCTCCGCCCCATCACCTGATCCACCCGCCCCTCCCCCCTCCCTCTGCCCCGCCCCCTCTTCGGCAGGCCCCCTCCTCGCCCCGCCCCGCTCTGGCCCGCCCCGTCTTGCCCCGCCACGCCACGCCATACCCGCCCCCTCCCCTCCTCTCTCCGCTCCGCTCCGTGGCCCGATTGACCCACTGCGCTGAAGCGCCGCCGGGCGAGCAACCTTGATTGCACCAAGATAGGTGGTGATCATCGTGACCTTCATAAATGCAAGTTACGAGTATCTATGTATTTGCGGGTGCTCCGGTGCCGGAACTTGAAGAAACGCTGCTGCTGCTGTTACAGCTTTGCGGGAGAAATTAAAATATAACATTATCAAAAAATTGTTTTAATTTGAAGTCTGGCCCATATCACAAATTCAAACAATCCGGTACTGGGAGATTTAGGAGTGCACCCATTCAGGGGCACCTAGAGTAATCGAGGGCCCTGGGGCAGTTGATCCAAAATGGCCCTTTATTTCAAACTCAATTTTCTCCTTCCCCAATTCATATCGTTACATTTGGATTAGAGATAAATATATTTTTCTTTTCTTCTGAATAAAAAAAATCGGGGCCCCTATTATGGCGGGGCCTAGGGAAAGTTGCCCCACCTGCCCCTCCCCCTTCGGAACGCCCTTGCATCGATGGATGTATTCTGTCTTACAGTTGTTCTCTTTACAGGAAATATATCTCAAAGAATCTTGGGAAGTTAATGAATTTTACGAGAATTAAAGATGTACAATTCCGAATTTGGGGAACTTTAACGTAAATTCAACAGTGAATGCTCGAATGGTTTCTACGTTTCATGAATGAAGCATCTCTGTGCTAGGCTAAGCGATGCGATATTTCGATAACTTGACGTGAAAGACGCCTTTGTTGCACTCAGCACTGAAATTTTAGAATTTTGTTTGACGTTGCTTTTGCTAGTGTAACTGCACTAATTATTAATTGATATTATATGCCTCATTCACAGTACGTCTGAATACGATTCAATCGATAAATTTCTTCTTTATGTTATCAATAATACGTAACTAATATTTTTCTACATATATTACATTTCTTCACAACTAAAGATAACTACGAAATATCGAATTTCCAGAATAGTCTCAAGTCTTTCCGGGGTTATTCGTGAGAAAAGACAGATGTCAAAAACAAGTTGGGATAATTACCGATGTAAGGATTAAATGACAGCATGATTAATTGATCAACGGGAAAGGAAAGTGTGACAACTGTTTCTCCCAGCTGATTTCATGTGACAGTTATGCTCTGTCGGCAACAGGCCGTAAGAAGACAAATGGTTCCATTGATTTTTATTGTGATTCATACCAGCAATTCGTTTGAGATCGCTTCTGTCAGTGCCACTATGCCATTAAACTTTCATATTAGATGCCATCACAACGCCTTTGCGAACATGAATCAAAGTATCCTTCCCCCTTTTATGGGGGAGTTTACATCAGTGCACATCTAATTAAGGAAACGGCTCAAACTATTTTTTAACTATTTTTATAGTGACAAAATTTGTTGGATGCAGGAGGTACCAAGTCTTTTAAAATGATACACTGAATAATGGAGGCATTGTTTTATAATGGGTGCAGAGGTGTATTCTATATAACACAAATTTATGTACTACTATCTCTGCAAATTCTGACTGGTGTAGTTCTTATGAATACATTTTCTTTTGAGTGGTGATTTGCTGCAAAACTGATATCAAATCGTCAATTTTCGTAAATATTTTTCTAAACGTCTGTTTCTAGTGGGAATATTTTTAACATGTGTATTTGTTTGGGGAAGAGTAATAAATAGAGCAATATCGAGTAAAGGATTGTATTTCAGGGCATTGAGCTCGTAGGCGCGCGGTTCCGGTAGTACTAAATGAAAAAATTAAAAATTTTATAATTTTACTGTTATCATTAATAGAATGCAATTTGGAGCAACAAAAAGTAGCTCCGAAGCATTGGACATCAACTGCATCGAATACTCCGGCCTATAGAAGGTAATCTGAAATTGAGTAACTTCGAAATACTGGATGTGAATCTTACAGTTATTAAAATTTGCATTAAGAAAATAATAAATAACTCAACCTGGATGGCTCGTAAAGCGTCATTGCTTTCCCAAGAACCATCCATCACCAGGTCGAAATCGATTCGGGCGTCACGACATTTAACGTCAACTCGCACGATTGGAAAACCTTACAGTATGTGTATACTTGGGTACGGAGGAAGAATTTTTGCCTGGAATCTTCAGGACCAAGTATAGTCACACGAATTGACGAACTGTCAAACGTAGGGTGAATAGCAACTATTCAGAGAGCGAAATAATTTAACAATCAATATTACGATCAATTTAAGAACCAAATTTCTGGAGAAATCTGTATTTAAAATGAAAGGGTCGGAGCACAATGTGATAATTCTTAATTTTTTAATATGTGCAAGCTAGAAGAAAAACAATGTTGAAGTAAATGCAAATCACATTTGAAAATGTGTATGTACACTTCCTTCTGCTTAATATACACATATTGCAGTGGTTGTATGATCACTTTGCACAGGATGTGAATCATCACGTTTGTTTTTTGGGCAATTCTAAGAACTTAATTTTGTGTAAAATGTTGCCACAATCTCTTTTAAATATGATTTTGATCTTTAGCCTACAAATAGAGCAGCGTCTAATACTCTGACAGCTTTTACAAATTCATCTAACTCGGGACCACACGCTCATGTGGTTCGGGAGTGATTACTAGTTCGGGAGTGCTTATCGAAATTGCCAGTATTAATATAGTTACCGCTAACAAATAGTAACAAATAACGATGCAACAGAGCTGGTTAGTGTAGGGCCATCGCTCAGCCAAACGATGCGATCGTTGATCAGTCAGGCTTTCTACTATCGCAATATTTAACGATATTGGGCCTCCAAAGAGCGCTATCGTCTTTCCCAGCCTTCTCGTACTTCACAAGCGGGCGGGCGCGCTCTCTGCTGTCGCTTTGCGCCCGGCCGCCGTCGTTGTCGTCTTCCCGTCGTCCACTAAAGAGCTTCGATTGTTTGCGGCGGAGGGGTGGGTGCGTGATTGCCGCCCCTCGTCAGCGAGATTACATGACAATGACCGATGGGGCGGAAGCCCCGGCGCTCACAGGGCCCCGGCAGTGTCGCGTGGCGTGGTGTGGCGCGGAGCGGCAAGGCGTGGTGTGGCGTGGCGTGGTGTGGTGTGGCGAGGCGTGGCGTGGCGTGGCGTGGCTTGGCGTGGCGAGGCTTGGCAAGGGCAAATTTTATCAAAACATCGACATTTCGAACAAGCACCAAAAGATGTTCAATCTCGATGAAAACATCGATGCTTAAAATATTGGCGTTTTAAACGATACATTTTCCCAACCTATTTCCGTTTTTAATTAGAATACTTTAGTGAAATACCAGCATAGTTCATTGTTTGGTCATGTATAAATAACGTGTTAATAATGTTTATTGAATGTAAAGAAGGGAATAAAAAAGTAAAGGACATTGTGTTATGCTATTATTCCATTTATGCAGTTTCATTCATAAATCGTCGAAGTAAAACGTCCTCTATCTGATATTCGTAAATGTTAGTACGCGTGGCGCGGAGGGGCGCTGAGCGGCGTGGCGCGGCGCGGCGCGGCGCGGCGTCGCCACAGCGGATGGCGCCCAGTGGAGGTCAGTTCCGCAAACAGCGCCGAGCGCAAGTGAGGCATTGAGCGAACTTGCGGCAACGAGGCCGCTTTTCAAGGAGAGGCCTTTTTAGCCTCTGCTGTGCTCTTCACCTCTAGTTTTCCTCTTTCTTTTGTCCATTTTTTAACTCGCTTCTGTGAACTTTGCTGCATTTAACACATTTACGTGCTGCAACGCAGATGTGTTCTTGCCTATCAAATGGGAGACGTACTCCTGAATTCAGTAAACCCTCTTTAGCAGGTACTCGCTTAACTCGGGTTTCGCCGTAACACACACCAAATATGGATTTTGGGAAACCTAACAATACAGATGTACATGCTAATCAGATATCACAAATTCAACACAAACACCTCTTATTTCGATCCCTTGAAATTAGTGTTCACGAGGATTTACTGCAGTGGGGAGTTTTCATTATTTCAATTGCGGTTGGAACAACTTTTACTTACAAATGAGGACGATTGATTCAAAAAATTGAATCGTCAACGACCAACAAAAGCTTAAGGAGAAGCTAAAAATTCAACCCTCGAAAATTGAGATAGGCAAGATGTTCCCGACTTATCGCGCTCGGCTAATCTCTTCATTACTGGCGAAGAAGATGATTATGGTCATATCTGTTCCCAAGCATAGACGAGGGGGAAGGCTTACGCCTTTATGCTTTCTCCCTTTCTGGGCACGTGGTCACTGTAGTGTGTTGACTCAGTCAATATTGACAAAACAATAGTGTAAAGTTTTGTAAAGGAGATTAAAAAGTGAAATGTAAGCAAAGGAGGAATGAGATCTTTTCTTTGATGAAGTATGAGAAAACCAACCAATTCCTATATCATTTTTATAATTATCAGTTTTATTTTGTATTAAACCCTGAACAAAATGTTTCACAATTTGACTGGAAAGTTTCTGACTCTGAATGCCAGCATAGTGAGATTCTTACCTAATCATCAGCCACCCCGAGATAATCCCATCACATACAATTTACACGAGAACACACATGGTATTAGGAGCAGGTTCTTGTCTCTGAAAACTCGTCAGATGGCGAAGTAGGATGACGAGGGTTCGCTAGCGATGAAAGAGTCCTTTGTGAAATGGTGAAGCAGTAGAGAGCGTCCAAGATTTCACCTACAGCTGGCGAAGCATCAACGGAGCGACCACGGACACAATTTCCTTGAAATATTAAAGAACATTTTGGTATTCGCCGCAGACACATTTGTTTAGTTTATCACCAGGAAGTCCTGCAATTCTCTTCTACACGAGACAACGGTTGCACCTTAAACAAATGGAACATTTACATTTGGATACGTGATTTGGTGTATACTTCGATTAAAACGGGCAGTCTTTTCAAGGCCACGAGCTGAAAAGAGAAGATACTATCCAATCGCACCGTGACCTTGAAAAGACTGTTTTAATCGGAGTATAAAACCTGAATTCTTCTGACGCATCAAATTCGGACGGCAAAGTTATGGCAGGTATTCGACAACTCCAATTTCACAAGACTAATATTCCGTAAAATGAAAAGAATACAGCTCGTAAAGAGTCTTTTCTACAGGTGATCACTCACGTCTGAATGGACGATGAATGGGTGTTTACGAAAGGGAAATTAAAGAGTTGGCATATGCTGGATTTTCAAAGAACGGATAAAAATCGTGCCACTTTATTTGTTGAACTAGTTTATAAAGATGATGCACGTAATATAACTTTATATTCACCCCACACTTTACAATCTTGGAAATGGACAATCAAATATACTTTTTATCTTCTATCTTGGAGAATCGTATGTGGCAGGCCTTTATTTTGAGAGTCCGTATCTGTACGTCTGCATCAACGGGTCAGGAAGGAATTGACAATGCAAAGACGGCCTTCCTTGAGCCACTAATTTCATGAATAGTCGCGTCATTGTCTTTTCCAAAGTAAGAGGAATAATGAGGGAGTTTACCACACAGTGCACTTCATTTAAATACGCGTGACGTAATAGTATATTTCCGCGAAGACAGGCTGCTTCCGCGAAAGAGGAATCTCTGTGGACGAGGAAGAGCCAGGAGGAGGATCGGTAGAGTCTGCATCACCGGAACCAGGAGCCTCCGCCACGCGGAGCGAAGTCGCAAAAAAACGGAGAAAACGCCCTTGCCGATAAGTAATTGTTCGGAAGACAAAGGTTTGCTTTCGTTTCTCGACTCCGCAAATAGCTCTGGCGACTCGAGCATCCCGCTTTCTTGTTCCAACGCGGGCTTGAGCGTAACCTTCCTCTGCTTTCACTTTCGCGCTTCCTTCCCCTCGCGCACCGTGGCCGGCTGGCTGCCTGCTGCTGCTGCTGCTGCGCTTTCTCGGCCGCCAAACCAAAGGTGCCTCCTCCTAGAGGCGCCCTCCCGCCGGTGGTTGTGTGCACGAAGATCAGACCTTGCCGGGACGGATGGCCGAGATCGTTAAGGCAGTAGTGCCATAGCGATCTCGGACTGAAGGCAGGCCTCGGGCATGATTGTATTTGTGTTCCTTTCACGCCCCCTATCATCCCCATATCATGTCATCTTCACAGCTACCATTCCGTTGAAAGCAATAGTGGTCGCTAATGACCTAGATGTTGATGCGACCTTAAATTTAGAAAACGATCAGACCTTCTTCAGTACGATTTATTTAGTTGTACACAGGAAACATATCCGCTGTTGCGGATTCATCCAATCGGGATATGTCGCTACAGTGACGTCACTATGGGGACATTCAAGCTCCCGATTGGATGAAACTGTGAACAGCTGATTCACTTCAAATGCACGTTAAATAAATCCTAGTATGGTACGTTGTTGAGCCGTTGAGATGGCTTCGTGACAGGGTAAGTTGCCACCGCAACGTCTCTGAACGGGAAGACTTAAGATTCGAGTCCCGTTTTCTTTTCAACACTAGCTTCGTAGTTCAATTGTGTCTGGAGGAGAATTCTAGCTGTCAGCTGCTCTCATGGGTTGTTTTCTGTGGTTTCTCCAATCAGTATCACCGGAACAACCCTAAACGAACCGCTTCCCCATCCTCGTTCCGTCCTCTCTCCTTACAAACTTACATGCACTACATTATCACATATGTCGAGGATCCGTCTGGAGCTTAGAATTTGTTCCAGTTGAAGCTGCTGGGGAGATACCTGGGGCACTTCACTCGCAAAGAAATTGGTGCGCCCAAAAACGTTAAATACTCGCCCACTCTAATACGTGGAGACTTTTTGCGCCTGGTTAGCGGTATTCCATGATGTTTCTCCACATACCACAATCTGTAGGTTATTTTTAGTCATTCCGTACAATCATTCCGTTGTCAAACAATTCGTTATCCAGTATTGGCAAAAGACTCGCCTGAATTCTCTATATTCAATTGAAACTCCAATCTACGAAAATTGAATTACTTGTCACATTATTATGGTCCGATTACGAAGACAATATCTCTGGAGGAATGTTTTTCCTTCGACCAACAGTTAGTTTCCGGAACTGATAAAAGCAGATGGTGCAGCTGTGCGATGCCATGAATTGTCATTTTCTCGCACGGTCTTTGTTAACGTGCTTCTTTGGGAAAATCTCGTACGTTGTAATACGGTTCCTTTCACTTGCAGCAAACGGGCTATAATATAGAAAGTTCAATAAAGCTCTGGATCGTAATCAGTGGCGGCCGGAGGGTTTCAAATTATAACGGGCGGCATGTATGCCCGAATTATCACACACAGTTTACCTCTTCGAAATGTTTCTTAAACAAGGAAAACTTCAGCAAGTAGTGTGCAAGCGATTTGCGCGCATCGGGATTTTAATTCTTGTATATGACAGCTGTTATGTTGATAACTGAAGATTCAATTGTGCCCACGCGAACATATATTTTTTTTTTAATATTTTCAGCCCACAAAACAGCAATTTACGAAATCAGATGAAAGGGTCGGTATTCTTAGCTTAGTTAATACACGAACTCTGCCGTACAAAACCCTAATAACAGCACGCTGCTCCCATCCAACTCCCAGTAGCCCCACTCTTCCTCAAACACAAACCACTACCTGGCATGCACCAGCGACGGACGGACTCGCGATAGTCCACAATGCGACCCATTCCAAAAACATTTAATTTTCGCTTAAGCAGGCACAACTAAATTCGTTTGCAAAATTGCGCCAGAGGTATGCACAAATTAAACGAGTCAATTTAATTCTTCCTGCAACTTTTCTCAAGCTTGGATTTGTCTGGAGAGGGCGTCGCCCCTTAAGGAGCAGCCACCACTGGGCGTAATGTACTACTTGCATACTTTTGCATCACCTGCTCATGCAGTCCAGTAAGTAGCATGAAATAATGTCAACTCTTCTCTGCGTAGCCCAGAAGCAAGTGTCAACATGCACCGGAGTATTTGCTCCACACAGAATGTTTGGCATAAGTATCAAAATAGGTACTGAAAGTGTTTCATAACAAGAATATAATAATTGAAATTGTTAAATAAAGTTCAAAACACTTAAAGTGTGCAACGAAAAAACTTACAGCGAGAGCATTCAAATTGTTTTTGTATACTCACTGGCGCCCACAGCCTCTCAAAATGACAATAAAATTCAAAAGTGTTTTTTTCTTAGTTATAGGATCTTATCTTGCTAATTTTATATTATTCAAAGTCCTATACAGCCTAAAAGAAACATTTAGGCAATTAATGGCATTCCTAAAAACTACACGTTAGTTTAACTGATATTGCGAAAGCGTTATACAAAGTTATACTTGGGAACAAAAATGTGGTAGTATTGTTGGTTGCAATGTCATATTTTTTAGTATAAAGATATAGTGAGAGTGGATGGAACATTGTGCAAGCACGAATAAAAAATAATTGTGAGCAGGTGGAATAAGTTCTTAAAGTACGGAACTTTGAGAAATAAAATCCCTCCCGACAGAAAAGTCCGTTCGTTTCAAAATGTCATTATTTTTGTTTGACTACGCTCCTAGCCAAGGCGTATTCATGACAAGCGACAGTTGGGATCTTCTAAAACAGTGCATAACAATGCCACTGGGTATGCCAGAGGGAGAAGCTTATCTAAATGAAGTTTCTTCTTCTCAAGCAGTGAATCGCTTTGGCAGTAATCGAAAAAGGGATATTCAAGAAGTTGGCGGATCACAACTTTCTGCCGGCTATCGACAAGTAAAAGTGTCGGTTTAAAAACAAATACTTGCGCAGCAGGATGTGAGGATAAAACAGAATTCTATAAAAATTCCAAAATATTCATCAGGAAATGTGATTTTTTCCCCATCCGGATACGAACGTTTATGAGTAATTACAAACTCAAATAGTATGCCACGTACGAACGTACTCGTGTTTTATGACTTAAATGCGCGAAATGCGAAGGAGCAGGGAACACGTAAGCTTCACGTAATGCAGCCAACAACGTTTTATCTGTGCAGAATAGCGTAGCTGTTCTCCAGACCAAGGCCGTTAGATCACTTAATTGGTTGCTTTCAAACAGTTAAAAGATTGTTTTCACTATTTTATTTCTTTCCGCGCTCTCGGTAGATCCTCAACTGTGGTAAGAGTGTGTACCACAACCGATTGTAACATGTCGTTCTTCATGGCGGTAAATTTAGAAATGTTCTCAACATTTCCGAGAACATCTCTGTGCAAAATAATTGCAACCTGTAGTCTGCTGCGTCACTGAGTTGGGAAGAGTGGAATTTTGGTTTGCACCACGGACTCTCTCAACATTTTACAATAAACCAAAAGGACAAGTTAGTTTACTGATAACCAATCAATTTGCACATTTACGCCATTTCATCGCGTTGAACCAGATTACTGAGGCGGTTACAGATAGAAGAGCAAATTACAGAGACGCCCTTTTACGTTCATTACACTTGCATTTGGTTGGCACTTAAAATACATAAATTACTCAGAATTGGATAACTCTTTATGAATGATGAGAAAAATGTCTATCACCTTTTATGAAATTTAAAATCGTCTCGTTTTCTATTTTTTAATTCCTATTCTATACCATTGTTAAGTTTACTTGATAAACATGTTTTATTGCTTTTTTGCTGTTGGTTTTTATTCAAAGCATCTGTAAAGAACCACAATCATATGCCAACAAGGCAGCTACAATATTGCCAAGACGACAAGCGTAGATACGAAGAAAGTTGTTTGATTAGTTTACGCTCAAATGGCAGCGATCCTTTCATAACAGGCGGTGCCTATTTTTATCCGGCAGCACAGAGACCGTATCTCCGAATGGAACTACCTGTTGCATGGTGTGGTTTGGCGCGGGGCGGGGGCGGGGCGGCGTCGCCCGCGCGAGCTGTTGCGGGAGCGGTGCGGCGCCTAGTTGGTGCGCGTGAAGACTTCGATCTGTGCTCCAGCCGTCGCTCCTGGCAAACAGCGCGCCGGCGCAGGCCGCGCCGCCCCGCGCCGCCCCACGCCACGCCGGCGCCGCGCCACGCCACGCCACGCCACGCCACGCCACGCCACGCCACGCCACGCCACGCCATGCCACGCCACGCCATGCCACGCCACACCGCGCCGCACCGCGACCCTCAAAGGGCCCGCCCGCACGTAATGGCGTTATCGAACTTTCCCTGGCTGCCCGCCTGGCCTCGGGGGAAAGCAGAAGGTCGCGGAGCAAGTGCCTCCTGTGTACCTCTGGCTGGGTGGGTGGGGGATGGCCCTGCCCTAGCGTTCGCCGGTCAGAGAAACGCGCGTACCATGCCGTGCGTTGGTGGAAATCGCCCGTGCGCCAAGTGCGCGAAACGCGAATTTCAAACAACTCACTTCAACAAACCGTAAAGTTGCAATTCGACGCTCGATCTCTCTTATTATTTCCTTCCCTTAAACAAGTTTGGTAATTCGAAATCAATAAGGCGACATTTGAATTATTGAATTACCATTCGGCACCGATTAGATGCCTCTCTGTATTTCACAAACATAACGTGTGCAATTTACAATTTACAGACCGTGACCCAGATTTCGTTATAAAAGTAACTTTAACGTCTTCAGCACTTGAGTCGTGATACCTATTAATGGCGTATGTCTGTAATGTTACGCGTTATTTCAGGAGCTGCAAATTTTATATCTAACGAATATGTATGCAGACAAACACTCAAAAACCTCGCCAATTTGGATTCATTACATGGGCATCCAACTAACAATAGCATGAAGAAACAATTCTAGCATAATTTGTACATGCAATATGATTAGTTAAATAGACTTCCCTTTTGAACGTGGGGCGCCGTAAAAAAAGCTTCTATACGGATATTCTGCAATAATGTTCTGTACACTTCGCGCACTTAATCCATGAATTACAGGAGGACGTTAGCTCAGCGCTTATGAGTTTGGGAAAACCTAAAACAGTCTTGGAAAAAGTAAATCACGCCACTTAAAAATTCTTAAAATTTGGGGGTATGCTTCGGAAACATACTAATAAAGTGAGAGAGTGATCTTCCAGCACTCTTCAAACCCAAATTCTCTATGACATACGGGCCAGCTGCGTTTAGACACGTTCGTGCACCATGCGTGACCATATTATACCGTGGCCTTCCTCAGGACTGAAAACGACAAAAAAGAGGCTGCGCCAATCCTTCTGCAAAACTGCAACTACGCAGTTGTTGTTTGGACAAAGGGGAGCATTCGAAACACACTATCTGTGAAACGCCTACGACTCCCACGTCCTCAACCCCGAGGACGAGGAGCTGTATACATAGAGCAGGCACTGTTCCGCCTCGTAAGCAGCTCGTAGGCTCTGGCTGTGCCGGTTTCGCGAGTGTGCACCGTGTTTCCGTGGGTGGGGAGGGAAAGGGGGAGGGGAGGGGAGGGGCGGACATTATCTGCGTCGCGCGCTGTCGCCCCGAGCGGACGCTCAGGCCCGCCCGCCGCCCTCGGGCACCTTCGCTCTGCGCGTTCTCACGCGCTAATGACATGTATTGATCCCTTTTCCGAACCGAAGACAATTATTCTGCTTGGGCAGGTCGCGGGAGGCGTTGCTCCTCCGGTAACAGGTTGCCCGTCCCCGCGCGCTGGTGGCGACACGTGGGCGCTCGGCGCGCCACCTCGCACAGCGCAGTTGTGTAGAGCACACGCACCTCTTGCGGTCTGTCGCCCTGAAACCGTAAAGTACAAGAATGTGTGTGTGTGTGTGTGTGTGTGTGTGTGTGTGTGTGTGTGTGTGTGTGTGTACAAGAGGCGCTGATCAAGCGGAATGATGATTGGCGCACTTTAATAGTCATGTTTTCGGAGACTATGATTGGACCCAAATTGTTACACTGCCGTTTGAAGTACATTCTTTATTATAATCATCAGTTCCTAGGCTTTATTGGCATCATCCGAGGTAAATAGTTTTGATGGATGGACAATTTGAATGTCAGAGAAAAGGCCGAACTCCTAAAAGAACAGCCGCGATCGATCAGAGATTTGACTCCGGTACACAAAATGGAGGGTGAACCATCTTACCCCGACACCACGGGTCCCCTATCAAGATATAGTCAAAATATGAAAATGGGAAATATGAAAGCCCTATGACATTTAAGTTTGGCCCTATGACATTAAGTTCTAATAGAATACCAATGTCTTCTTCGAAAAAAAAAAAAAAAAAAAAAAAAAGAAATAAAAACAAGGTGGTCCTTATTTGTGAAAATATATAGATTATTTGTCTTTAAAGGATTAAAATGTGTTGTATACAAGCATAATTACGTAAGGTTATAAGCAGAATTGTCTCATTCATCATCTCTACCGCAACCTGTCGGCGCCGCCTCCTTCTCCCTGCCTTCCATCCGCGACCCCCCCCCCAGGACCCACCCTCTCCGCTCGACAGTTCCACCCGACGCGCGAAGGACGTAACGAAGCGACGGTATGGCAGCGGCCGGAGCCGTGGGGGGCGGGGGAGGGGGGCGAACACAGCTCCCAGATGCGCCGCTCCAGGGAGCAAACCGGCTCGGCTCCGTTCGGCTCCGCTCCGAGTGACTGGCAGCGCAGCCTCCTCCTCCTCTTCCTTCGCCGCCGCTCTCTTTCTCGCCCCCGCCCCCGTCCAACCCTCGCGTTCAGATGAGGGCGCCCCTCCACGATTCTCCGTGATCAGCGGTTGCATCACTTCCCGCGTTTAACCGTGAAGGCGCCTGCGAGCGTCGGGGATGATACCGGAGAGCGCCGCACAGTGCTTTACCTAATGGCTGGGGCGATATTTGTTTTTATTGGCTGCTCGAGAGAAAAATTCATTAATAAATACTGGTTTAAGCTTGACACTCAGATAGGTTTTAGTAGTGTTTTTACAATATTTATTCCCATGGAATTTTAGATTTTATTACTTTTTTAACTGCTTACCACCTGCAACCTCTCGAGCAGCAGTACAATCAAAAATATATTTTTATATAATCGAATGTCTGATCATGATTTACATTAAGTTTCGTTACTTCGTCGATGTATTATCTATTTTTTTCTGTGTCGACAGTTAGTTTTCACCGTATTTTAGAAACACTTTCAAAGGCAGAGAAAATTGTTGATATGTTTGTGGTGTTACTGGATACACTGTCAAGTTAAAATCTGGTCATTGGAAAAAGAATTTGATATTTGTTCTGGGGTTGGCCAAAGCTCATCATTCAATTTCCTTCTATGAAACAACAGAAGTAACCATACAGCGTATAGGAGACAGCACTGCAATATTGCTACAGTTAACGTAACGTCAAATTTAAATTTCTTTGCCCATGGTGAGTTTAAGAGAGGGGGCATTGTTATCTAACTGAGGCTTTAATTTTCACCATGGGACCACGAAATGAAAATCTGAGAATAAAGTGTAGGGAATGATTGGAATATTTGTCGAAGTAATATCAAAGTCTGGTATCTAATATTACTTGCCCATTTAAGGTAGATTTCAAGTAGTCTAACATAATCAAATTCCTCTAATCTTAAGTTTTATATTAATTACAAACAAGTTGAAACTTTCACAAATGCAGCTTCACACATCCTATTAAACCCAGTAAAATTGATAAAAGTCTGCAATCCGGCAGTCCCACATTAAATTCGTATTGCGATGAGTATTTCAATATTTTGTTAACCATTATAAATTGAGAGCAGGTCTCATGAATACTGCGGTAGCAGTAAAAACAAAGAGAGACATTGTGACGAAATAACTCCTTTATCCGGCGGGAATTAAAAGGTCTAAATATAGCTCTGCGCAGCCATTGAACGCGGAGAACAGACCCCCCCCCAGCAAAGAGCAAAAGATTTAGGAAGGGGTGGCAACGACGAGTGTTTGTTTCTTAATCCAATTGTTTTTCTGGCAATATCGGTCTATTCATGTCGGCATTTTTCATCAATGTACAGCATGTCCTACATCGGAAATTCCAGAGTTTTTAATCGCGATGTTTTCAATAAAGGCAATTCGCAGTTTCCGACACTATTGTAATTTAATAAAAGTACGCACGATTTCATTCCAGAACGAAGCTCTTTTGATTCACACAGGTTTTTAATCGGTAGAGAGTGACGTCAGACGATCTTTTGGTTATAACACCATTTTCGGACCATGAAAGTGAGAGTTTCCCCTCATTTAACTACTTTTTCATTTCGTATCGCAACTTTAAAACATTAAACAAGATAATACTGACGTTTTTGCACAATATCTACCGCGTCCCGGGTTTACCCTTCGGATCTATTGAGATACCATTTTCGTTATTAAAAAAATACCTTCCTTTAGACTCAGAGATCAGTGCAATTTAGTTTTACTTCTAGAGTATTTATGAAATAAATTTAGGCTAAAAAACATGGTCATGACTAATAAAATTATATATTTCTTGCTAATTAAACGGAAAGAGGTGAACCTACTTAGCGCAGACTGCTGAGGTGGCAATCGCGCAATGAGCAACGTAAGGTCTACGTGCCGCAAGCCCTGGAAAGACATGCATTTTATTTCACTTTGACTGTGGCGAGGAATGCATAGGAAAACCACCACGTATTTCATTTGTTCATTCATTCATTCATTCATTCATTCATTCATTTCACTAGTAATTGCTTGGTGGTATAAAACTTAAAACCAGTCAAAAGATAATTATTAAAATAAAAAACGTCGTGGGTTCAAAACCAGCCATTCGTTTCGTGCTTATGGATTCAACTTTTAAAATTATTCTTATGTCTACTATAAATCACCCCTAAAAATAAGACTACAAGAATTGTCATGATGAACACTTCTAGAAGTCACCCCACATCGAATAATACGAGTATCATCGTGTTTATTGAGTGAAAATGCGCGTTGCCTTAACTTTCTGTGAGTGATTAAAATGACCAAATTTCGAAAAAAAGTAGAAACAAATTACAACAAAATATACTATATTATGATTATTCGGTTATTTTCCGTCACAAGAACTTAATGTCTTTAGTGTCCTTCGGGATACAGCTTTTAACTGCTTTCCAAATCTCCGAGGCTTGTCAGATTTTCTGAATCGATGGGACGATCATGCGAAGATGGGCGATTGTCCATTGCTCAGCCCTGGTTGGGAACGAGAATGGGAGAGAGAGAGAGAAGAAAAGATAGTCTAAGTTCTGCTTTCGCATTCGCGTGGAAGTGATCAAGAAAGACACTGATCAGAGCAGTCGACCTACAAAATCAATTCCAGAAGGCGCCACAAACTCACCGATGTTATACACATCAAATCATTTTCAGCAACTTTCTGTGACAGAAACCGAACCTTCCAACCACTGTTATAATCAAACGGTAATTTATTGCTCATACGCTCGCCGTTTCCGGTGTTCAGTCGTTTAATCGAACCATAATAATATTAATTTTCACCCTCAAACTTCAGGACGCTGCCAACACACAATGGGCTTGCATTTTCCTCCGGTTGAGATGGGTGCAGCAGCGCAGTCGCAATGCGAGCGAGAATCGCCAGCGGAGGTAGGCCGGCGCAGCGGTAAACAAAGCGCTAACCCGCGCATAAGCCTGGCCGAGATAAGCGGGGCACCTTCGCACGCGCTAAACACAAGAGCGCGCGCGGGTGGGCGGGCGATGCTCGACGCCTCCGCCCCCATCGCCCTCGCCGCCTCGAGGCCACGGACAGTCGGCGCTAACAGAAAGGCCAAAGCGACAAGGCGAACGCACAACGTGAATCACCACCCGTCCCCCAACACTTCTGTCCATTAGCTCACTGAACAGGTCGCGGCTTTGTTCGCAGCGGCCGCTGTTCGGAAAACAAACAGGGAAGTGCACGAGTAAGTCACGTTTTGCGACATGCCTCGTGTGGATTTACTGCGCCAGCCGAATTTGGAGCGTTTTGGCTTCCGGCTCTATCGGATTTTGGCCCTTGGGGGATACGAGACTAGGGCACTTCGAGTGATTCTGAGAGTTGAATGTTCTTGCAGAATATATTCAGTAACTTGTCATTCCAAAACTGGGTGACATATAGGTCGTCGGTGCAGGTGGTTGAATTGGCCAACTGTAAGCCTATGCGGCATTCCGAAAAGAAAAAAAGGTCAAAAATCAATCCAGTAGACTTTTGAAGTAGGCTGTTCAATAATACCAACAACTGAGTAGTACTCTAAGTTATATACTGTCGTTGCTCCCTGCCCCCCTCCCTCTCTCCCTGTCTTGTAAACAACGCAATGTCTTGTTATATACTTCATGCGCGAGTAAACGTTTTGCAATGAAGATTATATTGAGAGCATTCTCCATACTATTGTCTACTACAAATGCATTTGTTGTTTTGGCACGTTCATTGCATCTTTCCTCGTCCGTGTTTGTAAAATAATCTCGCTCGCTCCCATTCCTCGCGTCCAGGGCGTAGAGTTTAGTCTGTAACACAAGTCCGTAACCTTTGCGCGTGGGGTCAATATTCCCTTGACGAATAGAGTTTAGGCAAAAATGATATCTCTAAATTTGTAGATCAAAATAGAAAAAATATGTATTTTTTCCATTGTTGTACCGTTTAAAGGATGTATTAGAATGTTGACATTAAGGTTCAGTGGAAATTCTTCAAGGGACGTCCAATCAATATACCCAATTCTTTGGCACTCCAGTCACTCCCTTACGTAGTATTCAAAACTGCATGCGATAAAGCAATTTCCACACATTTTGAAATTTAGAGTTTACCTATACGCGCCTTTTACGTGCAGGCTAATGAAGGCAACGATGCGGGTTGCGAATTTGCAGATATCCGAAAAGAATTGCCATAAAAAAAGATTACAGTGACCTCGTAAAAATAGGGTTCATGCGTGATTAGAAACTAACTGAGTATATTCCTTCAGAACAAAAGCCTCATGAACGTTAATGGCACGTGTTTCGCAGGTATTGCTAAATTGGAAAACAATTTTATTATTTTCAACTCCCCTACGTGTTCTTTGAGTACTACCTCATACTTCAAGGTAGGATTACCATGACGCATCCCACTACACGTCAGGTATTCCATCCTTTCTGAACGCAACCGGCGCCGGCCACACGCGGCGTACGTCTTTTCTCCTTCCACGGATCGTTTCCGCAAGTGGAATTCTCGATCGCTGCAGCGAGAGCGGTTGCAACATGCCCCACCCCCCTCCCTCCGCGCCGAAGGGCGCCTCCATTCTTGCCGCGGCGGTGTTGGCGCTTTTCCAAAGGTCGCTTCGTCTAACGAGGGCGTCGTCTGTCTGTCTGCCGGCCTGCCCGCACGAGACCTCGTCTCGTCACAGCAACGGCACGCCGCGCTGCGCGTGTCGGCCCTCCGTCGCCCCCGCCGCGCCGCGCCGGCTTCGTTAACGCCACTCAAGTGACGAACCTCTCACTCGCTGGAAGTCAAGGGGCAATGACGAACCACGGGACAGAGCCCAGGCAGCGGGCGAATTAGGTAGTCAGGCGCCCATGCCAAGCGTACAATTTGCGCCCCTGTCAGGATACTTCAGATTATTATTTGTTGATTGATTGTGATTCCGGGCGCGTCAACTACTCAGGTCATTATTCCCCTAAGTGTAGTGTACGTTTTTCTGGGGATGTGGCGGTGGTACCGTGTTGTACGTATGGCGAGATCCGGCGCCGACCTATTCTCGCTACCGGGTGTTTCCTCAAACAGGTATCGCCCACCAGCGGGGCACCTCCGCAGCCTGGAGAAGCTGTAAGCTCCTGACCGGTCTCTCGGCATGTGTGCTTGCGTAGTGCGTGGTAGTGTGTGTGTGTGTGTAAGGGGAGAGGATAGGACAAGGAAGAGGTATGAAAGATCGCGCGTGGTCCGTGACCCGTTTGGTACGATACTGCTCCGGCATTCGCCTGGTGTTGATCGGAGAAACCACGGAAAACTACCGACCAGAGCAGCCGGCCGCTAGAATTATCTTAACGACAGCGACTGAATTCGATCTGACAAACGTGTCGAAAACCCTGCCACCATCGCGACTCGAACCTAGGGCTTCCCCGTCAGAGGGACTGCAGTGGCATCAGTTGACGCCCTGAGCCAATTCTCCCGGTTTATTTGTTTTAGTGGGTACTCTCTAAATATCATCCCCTCTTAATGGCGCTCATGGCTCGTGCCGTATCTGCCATAAGCATCTGGCTCCAGGGGCAGATGTAGGGATGGCAACTATATGCAGTTCTTTTTCTAAAAAATCTGCGTTTTTAATTTATCGCTCTTATTTTGTAAAAAGAGAACGTATTGTAATCATGCGCTCCAAAACGGCGAATTTTCAACAGAAAAACTCTTATAGCCGGGTCCTGAAAACGAACAAGTACATAATTCTTGTTACTCATATGTCAACTTATAGTTAGTTATAGTCAACTTCTTCCTCTATCACGTTGTGCAGGTAGATCTGTGTTTTGGGGGGGTCTATGATTCTGAAAAATCGATTGATGGCAATACGCGTCCGTCCGTAGTCATAGGTAGCGACTAAATCGTTTAGTAGATTTTCTCCAAAATTGATATTCCCCGATCAATTTAAATGAACTAGAGACCTCCTGAGTTTGAAACATATTTTGATTTTGGAGGTACTTTACATGAACACTCAACATTTTAATCACACCTCCGGCATCGTTGCGGCCGCAAAAATATCGTGCAAGAATAGGACCAACAACGACTGAGGAGAATCATTACACTTGACAGAAGTGCAACCCCTCTGCAAATTACAGCAGATTTCAATATTGGGCCATCAATAAGTGTTAGCGAACGAACAATTCAAGTCATTATCGATATGGGATTTCGGAGCCGAAGGTCGAATATGACGACAACCTCATGAAGCCATGGACCCTGCATGTCAAAAGAGGACTGTTCAAGCTGTTGAAGGCTCTGTGATGGTATGGGGCGTTTGCAGTTAGAGTGATATGGGACCCCTGATACGTTTAGATACGATCTGACATGTGACACGTACGTAAGCATCCTGACTAATCACCTGCACCCATTCATGTCCATTGTGCATCCCGACGGACTTGGGTAATTCTAGCAGGACAGTGCGCGCCCCACACGTCCAGAATTGCTACAGAGTGGCTCCAGGAACACTCTTCTGAATTTAAACATTTCCACTGGCCACCAAAATCCCCAGCCATGAACATTATTGAGCATATTCGGGATGCCTTGCCACGTGCTGGTCAGAAGAGATCTCCACCCCCTCGTACTCTTACGAGTTTATGGATAGTCCTGCAGGATTCATGGTGTCAGTTACCTCCAGCACTACTTCAGGCATTAGTCGAGTCCATGCCACGTCGTGTTGCGGCACTTCTGCGTGGTCGCTGGGGCCCTACTCGATATTAGGCAGGTGTACCAGTTTTTTTTTGACTCTTTAGTGTATACGGAATCAGTCATTTCGGGTCCAAAACACCAACGCGTTCTGCACAATAAGATGAACAAACAAACGTGCACAGCCTACAAGAATTAGAGGGGGAGCAAATACATTTCTGGGCACCCTTGTCATTTAAACTTTGTTTACAAGACATATTTTAATAGTGATTACCCGGAGAATGAAAGTATAACTTTAATTAAACAATTAATAAAAAAACTTTATATTATGTTAAACCATGTACTAAATGGCTCTAAGAACCTCTTCCCAAAAAGTCTTGTAAGAATTTCCCAAAATGTCACATTAGACTCTGTTTCGGGTCTTTTGTGACTCAAACAGTGTCAACTTCTCCTTTTAGATATGCTATTTATGTCCAGATTAAACGTATTGTAATTTTTTAAAGTTTTTTTGTTGTTGTTGAAAGTAATTTGATTTTTATGAGGTTGGGTTCAGAAATGCCTTCATATAGATTTCACGTCACACTTTTAAATTACAAGACAAATTCTCAAAACGTGTCCATTTCCGTTTTATAATATTATGTTGTGGATTCTGAATGATAATCTGATGTATTTGTCTATTACGAGTTGATATCCCGGTTTCAAACTTTCTTATGCTGGTAAGATAGTCATCTATGTATAGTTACGTGGATGTGCTAGAATATTTTACTGGAAATAGTAGTATTCTTTGTTATTTAGGACGATATAGTAAATAGAGAAAAAAATAACATCGCTTTCTCAATACATAATTCCAAATAACATCCATACATGAAATACTTGTAAACTATCGTGAAAAATATTTGATTTTAATCTGACAAAGTTGTGTGAAACACTTAAGCAAGATTGTAAATTCAAATAGAAAATAAAATAATAGAGCAAGTAAATAAATGAAAATTTTTAGGTGGCACACTAACTTAAGCAGGGGATGTTGATCAGAAAGATCGTATAAAACTTTTAATTATTTAAATGAAATTCTTACATGGTATCTGTGGAACAAAGTTAGAAAGGATACACTTTAAATTCGACCAAGTAATGTTTGTTCTGTAAGCTCTCCTGTATGGAAGCAAAAATAGTTATCAACAACTCTCGTTTACGAGAGTAGACTCCGCGCAGACGAAATAACATTTCGTAGAAGTATATTGGAATACAGAAAGACCACGAAACGAACATAGACATAAGAAATAAGTTACTCATTACAGGCATCAATTAAAAATTCAATGAGTATAGAAACAGGTGGAATATTTCTCTCGCGAATGAACCAAACAAAACTGGCCTTCCACCTCTGATAATATAAGCAGAAACACCACCATACCGCATGAAGATTTCAATATATAGCTTTTTTTTAAAAATTTTGCCAGAACCAGAATGACAAAAGGAGACACTCAACCTTCCGGAAGAACAAACCTTCAATTGGCGAGTCAAAATCTTCTAAAATAATTATGAGTCTGTGGAGAATCATTTTATATCAATTTTAAGGTTACACGGAAGCCGGAGTATATCAGATAAGTCAGGTGTTTTATAACACTGTCGAAAACGACTATTGGCTTTAACGAGATGACCACGCGTCGTAGACATCAAGGCGCAAAGGAAAACTGTGCAACAGATCCATCTGATGAGAAGACATCAACGCGTGAAGAATTCGTAAAACAACTTTCTTTGACATGTGGAAGAGAACTTCACACGGACGAAATATCTTTCCATCACTCAAAGGATAAAGAGCCAGTTTATCTAACTGAAGACATTTAAAACTGCACGTATGACGTAAAATACCTCATCTCCTCAATACAATAATTATAAAAAGATGCTTTGTCAGCTTCTCATCTGCTTTAGAGAAATTGTATTTTATCACACCTTTTTGCACCTGGACCCAGGATAGGAAGACGTAAATGGATTGTTGGTAACTTTCAAATACCTAATTGATTCATGTGAATCTAAATTAATGCAACTATTTGTCTGTACGTGTGTTGGCACTGGATAGTCACAAATATCAAAATTATGTCCTTGGGGCTTCCAAGCTTATTTCGCTTAGCTTGGCACATCGCTTTGGAAGCAGGGTATTCCCGTGAACCCAACTTGGAATATCAAATCAGGATGACTAAGCTTCAGTCTCGATTGAACCCGACGATCTTAAGAGAATTTCTCTATATAAAAAAAGGCACACGTGAAAAATATTGTGACCGTCTTACGTTTATAGGCGGCTCAAGACGAGGTCCTAACCGGTTCAAATATTGGGTTTCTCAAACTCTAGTTAGAAATTGAAGCAGCCAAAGAACTCTCAATTACTTATTAATCACAAGTTTTTAATTAATCAAAAGTTTAATTAATTAAAAGTAATAAAGTTCTAACCGTTGCACAGTAAATAAATTTATTAAAAAATATGTTTACGTGCATTTCCGACGTGCGAAAAAATCCTTCATACGCCCTTCTTCGGAGGGGAAGTAAAGCCGGCTGTCCCATGTTAGTACATTTACTTGCATGTAAAAGATCCTCAAGTCTAAATGACGCCTCTGAGCTAAATTCAATTCGCCTGTTTCGTCGCCCAAGAAATACCTCCTTTCTCTGCTACTTGGTGAAAGGAGCGTAGCGAAATTTGCGTGGTCAGACGGAAGAGCGGGCCTGATGGCCCGAGTCTCGCCATGTAAAATGAGGCATTAATTCAATTCAATACAGGCGCGGATCCACGAGGAGGGAAATCCCCACCCCATTATATTTTTCAGTAACTACTAATGTTACGAAACTTTCAAGCAAAACTATTTTCGGATAATCATTACAACGAATAAAATCGTATCGCAGCATGATCTGAGTGTAGCCCGCGACATTTTACAAAATCTGTAATGACACAGTCGACCAAAACATTCTTAATTTCCCCTCCCAAAATTTCCTCTGAATCCGCCCAATAATTTGTTAAGTTTTTGTAAAAAAATAATCATAGTAATAATAATAATAATAATAATAATAACAACAATAATAATAATAATGTTGAATTCGGGGCCCTATGGTATCCACATTGATGAATATGAATTCGGGACCCACAAGGCAGCTTACCGTTAAACCCGCCACTGATCCATGTGAAGACTTCAAATACAGTACATTGAAATCGCTAAAAAATGTCAGTCGGAAAACAGTTTTTGAAATAACTTAGCAAGATTACAATTATTTTCGAATTACACGTTGAAAAGCCCTGCCGAACTTCCCTAATAGGTCAGACGTTTCTTCGTACGGGAGAACTTCATATTGCAGACTTTTTCTTCAATTCACAATTATTAACGGAATTCGTGGTAAGGAAAATATTTACCTCTTTCGCTGAAGAATAAGCTAACTAAAACCATTTTATCATTCTCTGTCTAGACACAGCACATTGATACCAAAATCCAGCAAACTATTTGACCTTCACATTGCACTTGTGTATCCATTCAGTCTTTTTTTTTTCTTTTTTTTATCTTCCGGAGGCTTTTTTCACCTTTCAGGGGATGCTGATATCGACTATCCCCGCCGGATACCCACTATGTCCCTCACCAGGACACATACTAACCAGGGACGGATCCAGAGTTAAATTGAGAGAAAATTAAAAATGTTTTGGTTGACCGTGTCATTACAGATTTTGCAAAATGTCGCAGGCTACACTCAGCTCATGCTGTGATACGATTTTATTTGTTTTAATAATTGTACGAAAATAGTTTTGCTTGAAAGTTTCGTGGCAAGTTAAAATTAATAGTTACAGGAAAAAAATTTAGTGGGAGGGGGGGGGAGCGGTGAATTTCCCTTATTTCCCTCCCCGTGGATCCGCGACTGTACCAACCTTTACACTGGACACACTTGCGGGGTCCTCGGTCTGTGATCAGCAGAATCACAAGGTCTTCCACGACAATACACATGCATGGAAGACAAGGGACAAGAAACCATGCCCATGGCGGGACTCGAACTCGCGATCCTTCAGACCGAAGCGTAGAGTCGGCACACGATCTAGTCACCTCGGCCATCCAGGTTGACTGTGTACGTAAGGCACTTCATATACATTACAAAGGATATCATCTTTTAAATTGCTAGCCTGTAAAGCGTGAAGTGTAAATGAAAATACAAGTCTTCATTTCGGAACTTAATCTGCAATTTAAATTATAAAATTTCTTAAATAATTTTACGTGGTTTTAATTGTACTTTTTTTGTTCCATAAAGAACGTTAACCAGATCACGATGGTTAGCTATCATTGCTTTCTTTCAGCTCAGAAGTCGCAAAAGAGTGCTGCTTATGGTTACACACAGCCTCAGGAGAAAAACAAAGTAATAATTACAATCTAAGGTATTCATGTTTTCTCTAATAAATTATACGCAGCGTTGGTAAACCTGCTAGCATATTCGTAGCTTTCATTAAGAAAATAAAACAATATTATCATTCAGAATTAAAAATAAGTATATCACTTCAACGCCCTGCCAGAAGCAAAGTACCCTTCAGGAGTCAAATTGGAGGGGGGTATCAAAATTCCAGAGAGGATTGAATTGAGTGAAAAGGACATATCCTTCGCTTAAGTAGCACAGTGAAAATAAATCCTAATAATGTTATTCGGAAAGTTTTCTTTCCGATTTTCCTGATTTTATAATTTTTGAGATCATAAATGAAGCACCTAGATATAGAGTAACATGTCCCTGACAAGGGCAATTTCTTGTCCAACAGCTGACTTCAAGCTCTGTAAAGGGATCCTCGGCGTGTCCCCTCGTCAAGACTCGCGATAATCCATCGTCCCCGTCGTCTTGGTGTACTGAATGTGACAATGAAGTCATTGAGGCGCGGGTCACCCGGGCGGGCCGCGGAGGACGCCCGCTCGCGGGGTCGCAACCGGTGAAACGACGAGTCTCATCACTGCAATTAGGATGTTGCGAAAGTTGGTGAAAAAAAAAGCAGAGACCGCTCCGACGAGCGACAAAGTAACTGGTCCTAAATGACCGAGGGCGGAAACATCTCGCTGCCGAGTGGTGGCGGCGCGACTGCGTCCCCTCACAGGCGGGGTAACAGCAGAAGCAACAGGTCTCTTGGTTAAAAACGATTGGCGAATCGCCCAATAACCCACGACTGTACAACAGAAATGCCACTTCCTGCGCATTATCCTTTCTATAAGCTTGTTGATAATTTTTACCCCCCCCCCCCATGAAATGTCAACAATGCAATGTTCTTACCTGATTTTACGCCTCTGGAATATCAGTCCCTCAACCGAAGAACCCAATAACAACCCAACACACAATAGTTACAAATTTACGTGCGTATTGGTGATCAAAAGGAATAAATCACTCACCAGCACAAAAAGTTCTCGTCGAAGACGGTCTTGCCACAGCGCACTGGCACAGACTAGCGCAGGGCCCGGTTCTCGTCGCGAGCCTGGCCTGCTGCTGGCCGTCTGCTTTCCGTAACCCCCTCTCCGGAACGCAACTCCGGCTGGCCGCAGGGCGCATGCGCGCCGCGTCCCCACGGAGCTCCCCACCCTCCCGCGCTACAACACACACAAACGAAGTGTGCGTAGAGTATGTGGGTGTGTGTTGCGTCAGGGTGGAAGCAGAAGTAGCGTACGCTCAAGTCCGCGGTTATATTTCGGATCATCGGATCTCCCTTACCTAGGCGTCGTCAGCCCTTCGTATTTCGTGTACTGTTGTGGCAATATCATTTCACAGTTATACCGCATGGTTTAGGACACCCACAATAGGGTGACCAGATTATTTTTATTTTTTTTACCCGAAAGAGAATGTGAGATAGTGACAATGTCAAGGTTCCAAAAAAGACCTGAGATGACACAATGTTGGCAAAATTACCACGGGGAATTTAAAAACGCGTATATTATTTATTGTTGGGACAATTTTACCTGTATGAAAATATCAATTAACTAAATTATTCAAAACTTATGTTTATATGGAATTTAATTTTCAAATTTGCTCTAGAATTGACACAAATCAATCGAGATACATTGTGCTAATACTGAGCAGCTTAACACAATTTTCCCTGGTTCCAGGTAAAATAAATATGACTTTTTAAAGTGAAGTTCCTTTTAAATCAGCCTCTACCTACAGTAAATCTTAATACTGTTTCATAATCCAAATTAACTTTGTTGGGAGAAAATATTTACCCAATATGCTCCACACACCATCATAAAATAAGTAAAATTTCCTGCTAAGATACTAAACTCCACATTGTGATGCCATGACTGACAGATATCACTGAAAATATCATGTCAAAAATCTCCATGTGATGTGTGTGTGTATGTATATATATATATATATATATATATATATATATATATATATACACTATATAGTATAATGTTTTTTGTTATTTCACAAATTTTGAAAATAAACACGTTACACTTCAAGTTTTGAAACTTTTAATGTGTGTAAATGCTTATTAAAATACGAATAATGGACACCCAGCAGAAACAATGGGCTTGAGGCAGTAGATGCATGGGGACCGTTTCAAACAAACATTCCCCTCATTTATTATTATTATTTTTAAATTTAATTACATTTCAACTACAGTTAAATATATTTTGTTTTGTTTTTCAAAAAATGTATTGAAGAAAATAAATTTTTTCTACATTTTTGGCACCTTATTGAAGTGAGGGGCTAGGGCAATATGCTGCAGCTCTCCCACCCTCTGAGCAGCCCTGAGTAGAAAACCATCTGTTGATGAAATGTTTTAAAATTTTGGAGTTGAAATAATACAAATTCAATTTTTAAAGCAGATGGTGCACGTTCACAGAAGTGCAAGGATTGATCTTAAGATATTCAAAACTCTGTGCTAAACCGTGAAAATATTTTATTTGCACTTATGTGATATTAACAGCATTATAGTGGCTAAGTGGAAGATCAAGACAAAATAAGTTTTCCCCAGCACAGAAAAATTTTGCTGTCATCAGTGACAATTTATAATGTTCTCATCAGTCACAAATGTATGAGGGAATCCCCTCAGTTGTATTACATACTGTACCCTTTTCCATTTGTCAAGATGACTTCCAACACACTTTGTAACTGCACAGTTTATGGCCAATATTATCATTACGTTCCAATAAAGTAATGAGAAGGGATAAAAGGAGAATTGAGTCAGCATAGAAAATAGATTATTTTACTTTCAAAAGATAACAACTCTTATTAAGAGATAGTTACCCTACCTTTAGGTGACAATCTCCTGTTTTCTATGTCATAGTATTTCCTCACTCAAATACTAGGAATGTCTTTCATAATCCATTGACTGTAGTTGAATTCACATTTCTGCAGGTTAACAAATAATGAAAAGATCACTGCTGCTTCGGTTATAGACTATTATTTTTTCAAATTGAAAGCTGTATTTATTGTAATGTAATATAAGATTTGGATTTTCAGTTGAAATTTAGAATATTTTTATTTTATAAATAAACATTTTCAAATACTCTTCCTGAAGCCCAGTATCTTTTATATCCAAATGAACCATTACAGGATAGTAGCTTGAAGATTGAAAATAGGTCTTCCAGAAACTACACATTTCTAGGAAGAGCATTCAAAATATAAATTTTCAAATCTTCAAAATATAAATTTTTTTCCCCTATGATTTCACCTATTTAAGTGAACTTTTATGATTTTCTAGTGCTACAAAATCCAATTTCTACAGACCAAAAAATTTCTTTTCCCACAGAAATTTTGGTCGCTTATGGTTATTTTTCCACTTGTTTTGCACAAGTTACACTCACTTCAGATAATTAACGAAGATTAAATGTTTCGGGTCAATAAAATTAATCTAATATTTCATAAACATCTAAGCCCTTCATCTTATCTCAACTAATAAACCACTTAATCATTTAGTAACATAATTTTTATTATTATAATAAGTATGTCTTTCCAATGAGGACAGAAACAATACTCCTTTTCTTTAACACAGCATTTATTTCTTTTAACATAAAATATAATTTTTATATTTGTTTAAAAAAATTTGCAATTACAATACAAATATATAACTTATTACAAATGACATTTTGAAGGATCATGCTGCATCTTGAGAGACACGTACAAAGGCGTACAAAATAAGGTGTTAAAATTTACTATTACACACACATTTTCTTGAGACCCAGAATACCTCCCCCATTCCTTTACTAACATTAATAAATTAAGTATAAATGTTGGCGGCAAGCGTTGTTGACAAAATCTAAAGAATAGAAATACTCTCTCCTGTTAAGTAGAAACTATTTTGCATCAAAAAACAAGCTACAGATTTCGTATACTCGTCCTGCCACTGAATTTACTAACTCTTCCACTCCTCTTGCATGTGACAAAATGACAACTCAAGAAAACATGTAGGGATAATAGAAACATTTTATGTCCTTACTGGCCGAATGCTGCAGTACTAGTAAGACAATTTCTCATCCGATTTTGGCATGTTGTAAAGATGAAAAAATTTGGACCGAAGTTAAACCTTTCAACACAAAACATTAAAATAACAAAGTTTCATAATAACCTTACATATTAACCCTTCATAAAATTCTCCTAATGCTACATTATTAATGATAAATATTTCACATTGTTTGTAAATATACAAGAAAATTAGTAAATAAATGAGAACTCAATATTTCTTGTTGTGGTTCAGGGAAAAAGAATAAATAAGAATTATATTAAATATACTAAATGACGGAGTGCAGGTACTTCACAATTTAGTTTGTTTTCAATTGAAGATCTTTTCAGTCATTACCTTCCGATTTACTACTGCATTCATGCACATCACCATTTGCTGCTTGAAGACTCAATGAAGACAAAATACTTGTATTTTGATCCAGAATGACTGCCACTTCTTTCTCTATTGTCTCACAACAACTGTCTCTGTCCTCTAATTCATTTTTATTTATCACATCACTTTCCATCCCCTGGTCCTTCAATAAATCATCTTTGCTACATACATTAGCTTCATCTTTGCTGCAGACATTAGCTTCATCTTTGCTACAGACATTAGCTTCATCTTGGCTACAGACATTAGCTTCATCTTTGCTACAGACATTAGCTTCTATCTTGACTGGTCTCACAATCTCGTTGATAGGAAAAAAACCATGAGACTGAAATGATGAAAGATCTATTCTTTCATTGACTGGCACAATAGCACCATCTTTTAACATCTGAATCAAAACTCTGGCAATATTTCGAGAGTCATCAATTCCACTGTGGCGCCTTCCTTCAAACTCAAAGTTAAGTTGCCTAAGCATGCCATCCAATGTAGGTTTTCGTTGGTTATAGAAATTGGAAAAGATTTTCTTTATATTAACCCATTGCTTAGCAAACTTTGGATAAGGTAATTTGGATTGCTTTACCTGCATGTAAAGAAATCTGGCCATATCCCAAGGACCATCAGTGACAATTGCAGACTTTCCAGTTAAGTTATGTTGCTGCATCCATTCCATAAACCTTTGTAGAACTACAGGAAAAGGATCTGCTGAATCAACCTGACTCTGCGTCACTCCAGTCAATGATGTGCAGTAGTCAGACAAAGTCTTATTCACACTTGGCTTAACATATTCATGGAAAATTCTGTCTATAACAAGCGTTTCAGAATTAACGACAACAGCAGGAAATTCAATTATTTCATGTGGAAAGTCGGTTTTTGTAGAAAATTTATCTTCACATGTTGCTTCAAAATCAATAATAATATAATAAGGATAGAGCTTTTTTGGCATTTTCATTGCAGCTTCTGCGAGATACATTTTACTGTAATGTGACTTCAGTCGTTTCCGCAGAATATCAGTAGATCCTTCGACACACATGTTAAGACTTCCAGCCAATTTTTTCAATTTTGCATACGTGAGCTTATTTATTTCCCCATTTTTTAGAGAAATTTTCTTGAACACTGGATCGCTGTAGGGCGATTCCAAGTCTCTCTTTTTCCCGCCTTCAGCCATTGGTTCACGGTTTGCGATCTGTCGAAAATTATTTTCTGATAATGTAATTCTATGAAGAATCAACAGCAGATCTTGCTTCACGCGAAATAAAATTTGCTTATCAAAAAAAACGCACTCTGTGAACACAAATTCTGACAAATTCCTGATACTATTATTGGCACCAAGGAGTTAAGAATCATTACCACCATTCCACTAACCCACAACAAACACATCGATCCTGCATCGACGCCACTTGGTGCGTGGAAAATCGACTGCTCGAACCAGCTCGAACATCCTCGAAATTTGCGTTTGACAGCTGAAACCACAGAATAATTAGGAAAAGGCTGAAACACACCAAAGAGCCCTTTTAACCAGTCAACTTGGTGCGTGAAAAGTTCCATAGAGCTGATTTTTTTCCGAGACTATTAACTTGGCGTTTTATAAAAGGAGTGAAAAGTTCCGAACAGTCCCGGTTTATCCAAATACTATAGAAATGTAGATCTGTGACTTAATTATATTGAATGGCTCAAATAACGAAAAATAATGTACAAAAGTGATATTTTATATATTCTAAGAATAAAATGGTTACAAATGCAAGATTTTCCTTACCTTAACGCTTCTATTAATACATTTAGTTGTTTTTTTCATTTGCTTTATTTAAGAAGCACTGTATCATACAATTAGTACACTCCTCACATAGAATATTTTCCAACTGAATGTTAATTATTTGCAATAATTGTTTTTTGCCCTTTAGTTTACTGTGACGTGAAAGTTTTAAAGTCTCTATCGAAAACATACTGATCTTAGAAAAGAAACTAATAGCTAATTCATTTGAGTAGAAAAGAGTGGTATTCACGTACTGCTAAGTCAGAAAATGCGAGTTTATGCTTTTCATCTACATTGGATGAACTATTTCTACGTGAAGAACGACCGCGAGTTTTTTTGAATTTCATAATTAAAACAGCCAAAAACATCACACATTTTTCCTGCCATAAGAAAGGGTGTCAAGAACAGTATTGGGAAATAAGTTTTCCAGAAATTGACCAGAAAGACAATCCAATTAAAAGAAATCGAGCAGAAAACACCAACGAAGCACTGAGCTTAGGCTGTATGAGGTCACCAGGTTCTGCCATTCGATGGAGCTGGCATCACTGTTTCTCGATATATCGTGAAGTGTCCTGTATTGTCTCTATACTCGTAATATTTTGGTTTATCCTGGTAGCACGTGCTACAGACCCAGCGATTTCTGAGAAAAAATGTTACTAGTACAGAAAAAGAGTTTGGCCGTTATGAAAATTGCGAACTTACTATAAAAAAATATTAAAACAAAAGTGTATATAAATAAATAATGTTAAAGTTAAATAATATGATGTACGGCATATTATTTTAGTTTTGAAATGCAACCGTTTGAGATTTAATTATTTTCTTTGGATAACTTGTTCTGGTCTGGTGCCATGAGTATGTATTAATAGAAGGTTTCCATTTTCTAGATATCCCAACGATAAGTTAAACCACTGGTGTAAACAAATATAATGTTATATGTATTGCTTGGCAGCAATTATCGAACAATGAATTTAGTTTGCAGGTAGAAATCGGTAGAAGAACAAGTGTGATACATTTTTATAATTGTGACAATATAAAGTAAACCAGCTTTAAATTCGCACGAGATAAATTAAATTCAGTTAAGAAGAGATGTTTCATACATCATGGTACATATATACTCTCTGTCATGGTATTTGGTATGTATGAATTTTTAAAATTATAATTTAAGATTTATCTAAAATTATTTATTTATATATTTTGTGTTAAATCGAATTTTGTACCCTTGTGGGGAAAAATGCTGAAAAAGTCAGAAAAGGGTTCAATTTAAAGATCATTTCGGAGATTTTGTTGAATTTCTTCGTGAAAATTTCTGAAAAAACTTTGAAAATCCCTGAAAAAGTTTGAAATATTCTAAAAAAGGACTGAAAATGTAACTATTTCGGAGATTTTCAGACTTTTTCACAGCTTGCTTTAGAATTTTTTCAGAATTCTTCACGCAAAAGTTCTACAAAAACCCAAAACTCTGACATGCCGTTTAAATTGGATCCTTATCAGAGCAATTTTCATGTTGTTTCTTTTTCAGATCAATTTTCACTTTTTCGGCCTTTTTCAGTTATCTTTTCTCCTTGAGGCATGCATGTTTATGTTTCTCCAAAGTATCTGGTAGGAAATATAAAAACGTTTTCGTCTTAAACAGCGAAATAGGCATGTATATGCAATGCTTCATTTAGAATAGCACAACTTGAAATTGTAAGTTGTTACTTATCACTAATTTCATTTTTTTCACTCAGATTAAATTACAATTATATATATATATATATATATA
>BOPP01000193.1:1201463-1273109 GCA_017312745.1 Gryllus bimaculatus | reverse complement strand
TAATATATAAAATATTATATATATATATATATATATATATATATATATTATATATATTATATACTAGTATATATATTTAACCCTGTAAAACAACAGCATTCAAAAATTCTTCTCCCAGTTTCTGCCTCCCATTGCACTATCCGTTTATTCGCGAAAAACGGCCAACTCGTGGTTAATCAGCCGCGACAACGCGATGCGAGTTCGAATGTTATTCTCAAAGCGGTGCTCCGCTGCAAAGCAAGCAATAGTTGAAATAAAAATACGGTGATCTCATTTTCGTATGACAAGAACTCATTCCGTTTGACTACAACCAATTGTTTGTTGAGAGTCAGAATAAACTCTTAGAATGCTGACACTGGAAAATGTGTATGTTTGGTGGAACGTGTCGCACCTCCAATAAAAAGTGACACAGAGTGCGAAAATCGTCATTTTTCAGCTAAGAAGCTGAAAGAGGGTACCATATACTACTACTATTCTGATTGATTTTGAATTAGTGCAATTACTGCTCCGTTAGAAGATGAATATTTGGTTCAATCCATAACGAGTATTACAGAACTAGCTAACTTAAAATTGCAATTCTGAGAAAATCAGAAATTCCCCACCTTGTCACTTTTCTAGAAGTGCATGTTTGGAACAATAAGTACACGCATGATGTGAAACAAATGTTCGTGGTTGGGAATCGCAATTATTCGAAAAGGCTATGCCCCAAGGATCACCAGATATCGCACATCCTGATTGTCTTTTGCTGGGGAGCAAGCTAAAAAAAAGTCTACAAACTCTTCCAAGACCATGAAGGAATTAAAAGATTCAAAAGAATGTCGAAAAAAAAAGTAAATGGGTGTTTTGCTTCAAAATTCTGGTAAACATTCTCCACACATGACGTAATGAGATAAATATATAATATATTTATATATCTTATTATTATTATTATTTATTATTATATTATTATATTATTTAGCGTTACCTTTCACCCCCTCTGCATTTCAAGTTCCACATCACGTTCCTTGTCGATATTTAAGTAGAGATACTTTTTTGGAACGCTCTGTTATTACCGAAAAACAGCTTGTAACAACAACCGTTCCTTCAATGACCACAAAATGTGGAGCATTGTAATCGTATGTTTCTACAGTTTAGATCTGATAGTCCAGCACACCTATCTACAACCTCTTTTGCAAAATGCAGACGATTGTTAATCAAAAAAAGTTATGAAATTGCAAAGTTATCGGTATGTCTCGCATTCTGTCAAGTCCACTTTGGTTGTGATTTTTTCCCAACCGAGTTTGTATCTCGTTAGTATCCGGGATTTTTTGGGTGAGCCTTGTTGACTTTGCGGAAGCTTTAGGTGTACCTGCGAGTCTTGGCGTCGCTTGGCTGCTTTTATCGAATCTGCCTAATATTTATCGGACGTCCAAAAGGGCATAAGTACATTGATTTACGGGCCAAGGGCGGCGAAAAGCAAAATTCCGAAATTCACCTTGTCGCCGTGCGTGAAAGTTTATCGTCCCATGGCAAAAAGCGATTCCAAAAACCGCGTGCCGAAGCAAACTGTGGTATACTATGGTTCTTAGATACAGGGGGAAAACGATGCCATCGAGATGTGCGGGGCTGGTAGACACGCAACAGTGGGAGCAGCAAACTGACCGCCCAGATGAATCAAGGGCAATCAACGAATCTTCTCTGAAGTCTCAACAAACCGCTCAGCGTAACGTTTTGCGGTGATTCGTATCGCCTCTGCCATGGAACGAATAGATGCTAATCTATGCCTCTCAGAAGGCGCCTGGCGGCTTCATGCTGACGCTGTTCATCGGCGACAAGCTGGAAAACACAACGTTGACGTACACAGAGTGCGACAGTGACCTTTTCAGGTGAATCACGTCTTCTGCTCCAGCGGACCAGATGGTCGTGTTGGCCGTATGTATTCACGGCGTAAAACGTTCTGAACGCAGAAACACCCCGCAACAATCGCCGACGGGCTCTGGCCGGGGCATGGTGTGGGAATTGTTTTTCGTGCATGCCCTGAGCGTGATCTCGTAAGTTCGGATGAGTTACAATGGAATCAACAGAAGAATGCAGCCACGCCTAGGATAGTGTCCACCCCTTGACGCAGAATCGTTTTTCAACAGCAAGCACTCATCTACCAGCAGAACTACACAACGTGTTATAGAAGTTCGCCCAGTATAACGCTTGCGTATTTCGAAAGCACCAGATGAGTTTACATTGCTGTCCTGCCACCAAACTAACCGATTGACACCAATCGAGAATCTGTGGACCACCTCGCTCGGCACGATCCGCCAACCGAGGAAACCTAAGCGGGCGGGGGCGGGGGGGTGGCACCGCGCTCTGAGGCATGCTCCCTGGCGTATAACCAGCAATACCTAAATGATTCCTGCACGTCTGCAACAGTCAGCGCTGCAAAAGCGGTTATCGAATTTTGACGGTAGTTACATTAATGTGACTCAAACTGTGTATTTTCTACTGTACTCAGATATCCACAAGTGGTCACAGGCCTAAATTGGCTTCAAATATGTATACAGGTTCGTCATTCTGTGGAATTTTTTCAATTTATAAAATTTTGAACGGCGCCGCCGTGATCATATTAAACATATCAACACAGAGTTTTTACACAATATATTGTTAGATATTGTTAATAAACTCAATTAATTGACTTGGCAATTGTTGTTTGGAAAAGAAATGTACCAAAAGTTATAAATTTTTAATAAACAGCATCATTGGAATAACAATAATTATTTCCTGCAATTCTTGTGTTAACACTCATTCTTGTATTAATTGATTTAAAGTATTTACAAGTTTTTATCTACACTGTAACGGTTTCTACCATAGCTTTCCTAACAGGAGATCATGACTGGAAACCTAGGATGGATTAATTTATTTACTGGAATTCCTCTGCATCATGAGATTTCTCATACGAACAAAACAATGAATAATAATGTAGATTTGTATTTATTACATGTTGATGAGAATCCTATTGACATATAAGAAATCAGAGGTAGGATCCAGGACAAGTTTGGGATGGGAAAATTAAAAAATGTTAATGTCAAATGCTGTCATTAACATGTTTTTGTAAGTTGCAGGCGTAGAATATTGAAGCCTTGTGAACATATTGTTCATACGTACATAGGAAATTACATCAAGTCCAATCACATATTATGTGACAAACCGTCAAAATCTTTACCATCATTCTGAATATGTTGCAGCTACATTCAGCTCATGCGATACAATTTTGCTTTAATGATATCTGAAAATACTTTTTACTTGAAATTTTGTGAACAAGTTAAAATTAATAGTTACAGAAAATATTTAGGGGAAATTTCCCCTTGTTTCCCACCTGTGTAATATGTTTATAGACACAACACACACACACACACGCGCACCGCACGCACATAGAATTTTGACATATTCCAACCTATACTTAAAAGAAATATATTTGGAAGAAGTTTTAAATCAAAGAATAAATGTAATTGGGCAATATCCACACAAAACGATGACACAATTAGAAAATTATTTTTGTTGACAAAATGCATGTATTTCTATGTCAGAATGTTGATATGTACAAATTCAATGTAACAAGTATGTTCAGTAGATAAGAATTACAACTTAGGTGCGAATCAAAAGCAATATAAATATTATATAAAAAATGACAGTCAAGTTTAAATGAGCATTTTTTTCTCTAGAAACACATCCCTGATTCTCCAACACACATTTCCAAATGTTATATTGCCATTAAACAGCTTGTTTTTCTAAATGTTTAACACAATGTGAATAGGAATATTTCAAAGAGCTAATATTGTTTATAAGGACAAATAAGAACAAAAATGGAAAAAAAAACAACCAAATATTCACAACATGACCACACAAAATTATTTTCTTCGAAGGTACCTTTTAAAAAACTATTTTACCTTTGAAATTGCAACAAAAACTAACAAAATGCTTTGAACAAACCTCTGAGTGGTCACAAACAAGTTAATGAAAATGCACCATGTTCCAATTCATCAGGAGTCATTCCAGAAAAATACTGACAGAATGCAAGAAAAGCCCAAGGTTTTCTTTCCTGTTTATAGGCTGAAGAAGCACGTGATAAAAAATACAAACTTTGAAGAAATCAATTAATTGCATCTTCTTGCATATTGAATGTGACATCTTTCTTTAACATTATCACAAGTAAACAATTTCAATTGATACATTTGAAGACGCTACTTCTGAAAAATGTAAAAGTTGAAAAGTTTCATAATAAAAACAATTAAAGCAAAGTTTTGGAATATTACACATTGCACTTGTTTAAAAAAACAGTAACTGGCACTATATTCTGTATTTATTCATAAACACAGATGTAAAAAATATGAAAAAAGTTATCACTGATGTTTATTCAAGCCCAAGATTATTTCTCTTCAAGGAACCATGTAAGTTCTCACTTATTAGCTAAAGTATAAAGCACATCATATACCAAAATAAACTCATATTGAATATGAGAAATAAACAATAGAAACATTTTTTTAGTAATTTCTTTTGAAACTGTACACTATATAAAGAATGTGTATAGCCATATTTTAAACAAGCATAAGTTCGAGGTACTTTTCTGAAGAACTACACATTTGTAATGATTCCATATAATTTTTATTGCCTGCACAGTCTGATGTTGGAGCATAACCACTATCCATGATCCTTTATTGTCCAGTACACATTTACTACCACTGTTTCACTAGCAAATCGTCCTCACGATCATCATTATTAGGTACACTTTTGAATTAATATACTATTGTGAAATGTTCATATTTAACCACTTTCCTTCCTGAGTCTCCTAATTCTTCTTACCACTTGGTGTTACCCACCCAATATTATTACTGCACTTTTGAAGTTCTTCTTTCTTCAAAAACGAATCCGTAAAAGTCATAAATAAATCTTCTGTTTCCACTTTTACTTCTATTTCCGTTCACAGTCTCTCTCCTCCTGTTCACCTTCAAAAAGCTATGTTCCATGTTCTATTTCAAACATCTTTTTTAACAATTTCTGATGATGGAGAAGTTACAGGTTATGACAATAAACAACATCAGACTCTGAATGCACTGGAAGCTCTTGAATATCTGCCCGCTCACTACTTACTACCATCTTCATCAAACACACTTCCATTTACAGTAGCAATATTAAATTTTGATTGTTATCAGATGAGCAGTCTGAAGTTCCACCAGAACAAAAAATGACTTCCATTCACCATTTTTACGTTAAGCAAAATTTTCGTCTTTTTCAGGATTCGAGGCCTGTTAGAAACACCCATTTAATTCAGACAGTTCTTTATCTTCTTCCCTTTTTTCCATCGTCGTCTTCTTCTCTTCTGATTTGCCAATCAAACAGCAACTCATGTTATCTAAATAAATCAAAACAACATTTTTTTTAACAGTTACAGCTATTGATTTACATTCATTAAAAATACCGGAAAATGGGCTATTATTGAGAAGATGCTTTAGAAAAAATAACATCTGCATTCTAAACTATCCGCTGTCTATTGCCACCTAAAGGCATTTTCATCACATTTTCTCAAATTTTTTTTTGGCAATGGTAGAACTGAAAAAAAATTACTTTATGAATATTATAAAAAAGTAAAAAACTTGTCCTTTAGCAGATATTGTTGGAAAAGTTGGAGCGTTTTTGAGGAAAAAATGTTGTTTGAGTTATCCAAAATGCACAAATTTGAGCTAATTTTAACAGATGTTTTGAGTTTTTAAGAAAAATTCTAAGAAAATCCATTGCGAAAACAGTTGTGTTCAACTAATGCAATAATGTTAAGGATACAAGTAGCGAAAAAGTCATTATTGCCAGCATTTGTACTCGAAACAACATGAATACCAAAATCCCTACTACTGTTAAATATTAATGTCATGAAAGTGAGATTAAAAAGAAATACATTTATGATTCTTTTTCAAAAATACAAAGAATAAAGCCAAAACGGCATTATGTCATTCTTGCTACAATGCATTTGGCCCTTATCCCACTTAAAGTTAAAGAAATAACATGATCATTTGAGAAAATCGTGCCTTCTTAATTATTATAATATTCAGCATATTTCACTCAAAATTTAGAACAAAAAACTATAAAAATTTTCTCAACATTATAAAGAAACTAAATAAGGAGAACAAATTTTATTTGACGAAAAAATATCACATTCAAAATTGTAGTACAGAAAATGCAAAAATGATTTAAAAAATGAACTTTTGCATTTGAAAATTTCTGAAGAAAACAGGCAAAATTCTTTTAAATTATTTTACTCTATTCTTATGAGATATTTAAGAACAAAAATTTAGACCCCATTTTTGAGAAAATTTTGAAAATGTCGCAAGGTTTCATTGAAAATACACCAAAATTTAAAGAATGTCTTTAAAATTGCAGATCTTCACATTGTTCAAATCAACCCTAGGAGTATTCGTTTTGGAAAAAATCGTTGGCAAATAGTTTAGGTTCTAGTGTTGATGAAAGATGAAGGATGACAGATGGAGGGACATTTTAAACAAAATTCATTTTTTTACTTCAGAAAACCCAAGGTTTATTCCCATTTTGAAATCCAAAATCGAAACTTATCCCATTGAAAAACAAAATCAAAAATTACGTCACTTCTCTGAACTACATATTATAAGAATAGAGAAGTATACTTCTATTATCTATAGCAGAGGATATATTCTGTAAAATTATGTTAATAGAAAAGTAAAATTAAAGAAATGCTTTTCCATTCAGTGTCACTTGTGTCTCCCATGCTTTCCATTGGTTGTTCTGGTTCCATTTCTTGTCTTCTCTCTACAATCATCTCCTCAAGCACATTCTACTTTCACTAGCCTGGTAATAGCATTCCATGCTAATCGCATTTTTTGTATTTGTATTGCCTGTTCCTTGAAATGTTCCTGCGTGTCTTCCTTCATTACCAGTGGTGTGAATTTCTGCTCATAGACTCATCACAGATTACTTCAGAAGTGATCAATATTTCTTCTTTCCCCTTTCAGGCTCATCTGAATTCCTTAGCACGAATCTTCTTTTTATGGTGTATCACCAGAAACATTAGAAAATTGCTTTGATTTCATCTTCCAACCAACCATCCTCATTTCATTGATCCCAAAACAGCATGCTCCAATCTCCAATTTCCTATCATCTTTTGATTGTTTCTCTCTCTTCAACATCAATGCATAACTTCTGAATATCCGATTTGCTCTGTCTTGCTAAGATCATCACTACATTCGTTGTTTCGCCAGGGCAATATATTGTCTTTTATAATTCATCTTCAATCCTCTGAACGTGCAGATGGTCAAATTTATTTTCATTGGATTTCTACTTTCTCTTTTAAAATAATATCATGAAATTCTTCATAGCATCTACAGTTGAACATTTGAACTTCCCAAAAACACTTTTTTCCCCTCTGAAATGAAGCAAGGTCCTATTGTTTTCTGACGAATGCTCTGGTAAGCGTGAACTGTTAACCTCTAGGCCAAACTAGGAATAGCGTCATTTTTGTCACATCATCAGAGAACACGTACAACCAACAATATTTTAAGTCTTCCAAATGAAGATTTAATTTCCACAAGATAAAGACTCTGACGCTTCTTCCTCATTACTAACATATCACTAACAATCATTTGATCTTCTATCTCTACTGACCTACTGTACGCTTCTGTTTCCTGTTCTTCAAATATATTCCACCATCGTGCAGCTTTACTTCGCTGCGAAAACCCTTAAATGAAATTTTAACACACATTTTGGTCTACACAATCATATTTGAAAAACACTTGAAAGACAGAAGCATACACTTATAACGACACCAGCCAATAGGCACAGCCACATGTCTACGTAAGTTGTAAGTTTAAATAACTTCTTTTGCATCGTTAGCACTGCAATCGTCTATATTAATGAGTTTTTTTCATGCCGAGCATTCCATGACAGGAAGGAAAACTGTTCCAATTTTTAGTTTGAGAAGGTATGCTTTTAGTTGTATCTTCTAATCATTGTAATTTCACTGTCTAATGATTTTCTTCTTCTTTTAAATTCTTCTTTGTCTTCATTTTTCTGTTAGGCACGTTACCATCATCCTCGATACCCTCTTTTGAGGACATTTTCTGCCCTCCCATACATACAAAAATATCTTTTCTAACACTCCATTACCTATCTATCACATTGATCGTTTACTGATGAATTTAATTCCCAAAATCTGTTTGCACTATGCTCTTCAGTGAATTCTGTACCAACAGTGTCTTCTTCATCTTCTTACCGATCATCATTCATAAGTAAATCTGGGCCCTCAGCATCCTGAAAGATGATATTCAGATTCACTTTCTTCTTTACTCATTTCTTCCATGCTATCATTGGAGTTCCCAATCTCTTCATCCACAGACAGTCCTCATCATCTACCATTCTAGAGGAGGCTTACGATCTGGCTCACTTTTGAGTAATCATTTGAAATGCTACTACAAGAACAGCACTACTCATTTTGCAATAATCTTTTCTAATTTGTATTTCAATTTTCTTTTCTGGGAATTTCCTTCTTCGGCATGATCTACCCAGTTGCCTCCCTGAGGTGTTCTAGTTGATCTAAGGTTTAATATAGTATTTAACAAGAAACTTTACTCTTGTTTTCGTTATTAGTATTTTATTTGCCTTCTGTGAACCTTCGTTCATCTGTCTGCAGATACTTTTATTACTTTCTCTGGACTAGATGTGCTTTGTAAATTACGTGTTGCTTTAAACATTGTTTCGCACAAGCGTTTCTGACAGATTCTGAGAATGAAGAAATTTAAACGCAGCACGCTTTTCAAATCTTCTACCACAACCACCAACATCTTTGGAGTTCCAAGGTCATCTTCAAAGTTATCCATCCATGCCGGAAAGAAAAACAAATTGTTAATGTTTCAAAATTTTACACATTAATGGACAAAGGCAAAATATTTAAAAATATTACCTGATTTTCTTGATCAAAGTGCTTTGCAATCTTTCAGAGCATCACTTTTGGGATTACTTTTTGTTACAGTACTCATACGTAATTTCTTTTTTGAAAGCTTTCTCTGTATTTGAGGACGTAGTCTTCTCCTCACCTGATCTGCAGTTTTCCGATGAACTGAAACATACATATTAATGAAAACAATAAATTATGAAAATAATCCATTCAAGTTTTAGTAAACACCACCAAATTCATCTTCACTGTTTGCTGTAACATAATGATAGATCAATGTCAGTAACTCGAATTAAAAACTAGGGCCATTTAATGCATCTGCGTAAAATTTATGCAAGCCACATCACATTACAAATTTCATAAAATATATTGAATTGAGGATTCAAAAATAGGAAGGATATTAAAATATTGTAATTAAGTGAATTCTAGGTAATTATTTACAAAGCCTATACTTTTTTTTTACCGGTAACTTGCTGCACTTTTTAAACTTTGTTTTTCAATTACCTGGATTCAAGACTGTCAATAGACAATTTCACCTACAATAAGAAATATATTGGGAATTGCTACTTCTCAATTATTTGCTTTTTAAAAGCCGCATTTCATTCTAAGATAATAAAGTCAATAATTTTACAGAGAACATAAGTTACACGTATTTGAATTAGATGCTATATGAGCCGACTGTGAGAAAGCTGAGATCTTCTTCTTCTGTACTTTCAGAGATAGTTAGTTCTAGAACCTGTTCGAATGCCACTATCATTATTTCTGGCATTCCTACATCCTGCTTCCTCTGCATTCTCTAGTCCACTGCGGATGCTGTTAGTCAAGCTATTGAGCATTTATTTTTAAATGTTCATGCCATCTTTTTCGATTTCACCTATGTTCAACCCCGCAGTGATATTTTCTTATGTATATTTTCTTTTTATCCAAGACGTTTAAAACCTTTACAGTATTTCTCAAAAATTTAATTTCTGCTAGTCTAATTTTAAAGTTATCTCTTTTTGATGATGCTCTTACTTCATTTTCATACATCAGCATTAGCCACAGCTACTGTATTGAAGAATTTTATATTGTTTCTTCTTTTTGCCAGCAGATATTTTTAAATTCATTTAATCTTTAATACTAATATATATCTTTTCAAAGGAGATTGTAGCAACCTAGATATTGAAAATACTTAATCGCTATTTCAATCATTTTTTCCATTTATCCACAATCTTTGTGCTCACTGGATAAATTTCCTTTATAAAGTAATTATGCTTTAGTTTCTCAGTGGAATATTTTAAAACCATATTCTTTTCAGATGAGGATCAATATCCTACTATACTATCTCCCCCCCCAGAGATTAACTTGTCCACAACACTTGAGCAAATTATTTGTGATAATCATTAAAATCGAAGTACAAATTGTATTGCCAACATGAGAGCATTGAGATGGAACCTGCTACATAGTTTCCTTCCTGTACACAATCTGTGAATGACACGTTAGATCAAAGATTTTATTACTCTTCTCCTATATATCATAGTGTCATAACTGGATGGTGCCCCACTGTCGTCATTTGCCTGTTGATTTAATCTATACACTGCATTATGCTATCAGTAGCTCCGCTAGGGTACCTGACCTGCTTGATGGCGCGAGCTTGAATATCCCATGACTCCGAGAGCTAAACTTCTGAGCCTATTGGTATCTCGACCATGTAGAGCCTACTTGTTGATACAAGTTGAAAAGGAGGTGAATGCTACAGACTAAGAAGATCTACCAGCAGCAGGGTGCTCAACCGCTCGCTTCAAGAAAGTAAGAGTTAGAAGAGGAACTCTAGGCAGAGAGAGAAGATCTCAAGCCTTCTGTGCAAGAAGCAGAACTCAAAAATACATCCCCGTTCCTTCGCGGATAGAGTTGGGGGAAAGGATCTTAGAAATACTCGATCTTTCATCGGTAAAAAAACATAATTTACTAGACTCAGTAATTACAGAATGATTTGGCCTCATAATAAATAAGAAAAATACTCTTCTTATTTGAAGATACACTGCTATAGTTTCCAGTACGCGAATTACTATTGTTGTGAAATTAACAAGTAATAACAAACCAGAAAACTGTTGTAGTATATACATTCCAAAACTGCTAGAATAGACACAGATTTCCATACAGTTGATCAAACTATTTTCACTCCATCAGGTACCATCAAATAATCTATCTTAGCTGCGAATTAACCTTTTGTGTGTTCCCTTAAGTAAGAAAAATGTCGATTTTGATGTTATGATGTTGCTGCGAATCGAAGATCGAGTTTTTCAAATCTGCGTTTACTTCTACAGCGCATAAAAATTTCTTATTATGTTACTATGAGTGATAATTAAGGGATATTTCATCACAACTTTTCCATTATTCCTTTTTATTTTAAGTGAAAATCATCTATTATATCATTAATATACCCAGCTTGTTTATATATAATATATATAGTTTTAATTACGAGATTCAACTAGTCGTGTTTTTGCTTAATTTTGTTGTTTTTACTCAATATTGGATAGTTCAACAAAAACACTTCTAACATCCATTGCTTCTTACTTGCAGCATCCTTATGTTCTTTTGCTTTCATGTTTGTCTTCAGGTCAACTTTAAACATCCGTTACAATACCTCCAATAGTCTGGCAGAAAATATTGACGATGCCTCCACCATCCCTCGTATCTCCTTTTGAAAGCCATCATATCTTTATGGAATCGTTTGCCTTGTTCTTCCCTCAAAAATCCCTAGATTTTCAGAGAAATAAACTAGTGAGAAAACAAGGAAATAAACTTTCATACTGTGTTACATGCAAGTTCCCGTATATTTTCAAGCTGTGTTAGGCCACAATGGCATCGATGATTGATTCATTTGTTTATTCCCAAGAAGACAAATTTTGAAACAGTACAGAAGATTATCTATGCTGCTTTCTTTCCTTATTCCTTTTAAATCTGCATCTACCTATTTACTGTTAATAATCAGAGCCATTAATATCCTCTTTGCTTTTTAATTTCTGCGCTTATATCTGTTTAAGATGTGTGTCTTGACCAAACAACTGGAGTACCACCAATGTTTGCTTTTGATTTTGTAGAATTGAACCCCTCGCAATCACATTGAGTAACAGACATTACTATGGTTCGGACTGTTCTCTCAAAACTATAGGATTCCAAATGGAGTATCCCAACTTGTCTTGTGCTGTGATCTCTCTATCTGTCAAAAGTTCTGTCAATTACATTACTCCACACATTTGCGTAGGGTGCTCCAAGTTTGATCCAGAATAGACAGAAGGCAACTGTTTCCGATCATTCAGCCAAAACTCAGACCGAGGGAACAATTTTCTGCTTGTTAATTTTATTATCTTTAAAAATATCTATCTAAATACCATCGATGCACTTCCTATTCCCACAAAAGTTAACATTTTAAGAAAGATAACTTTCACATCCATGAATTACTAGATGCAATTTAAAATAAAACAAAGGACATTGAACAGGTACATGTCTGTTCCGGATTTCCCAGCTTTCTCTAGTTAAGAAATTCACATTTTCCCATAATTCCATGATATTTCCAGGCAATAAAAAATTCTCTGACTGCTGGACATCATGGTTAGTATGCAGACAAAAATAGTATCAAATTTGTGTTGACTTTCTACTAAGTAGGTAACCTTCTTATCATATTCTGTATAGTTAATATACAATAATATTATCTTGTTTTTCTTCAGTAGCCTGAAGAAAGAGACTCCCGTAAATACACAGCATTCAAAAATTCTCTCCGCAGTTTCTGCCTCCCCATTGCACTATCCTTTATGCGGAAACTGCAACCTCGTTGGGTTAATCAGCGCGACAGAGCGATGGAGTTCGAATGTTATTCTCAGAAGCGTGCTCGCTGCAAGCAAGCAATAGTTGAAATAAAAATACGTGATCTCATTTTTCGTATGAAAGTAACTCATTCCGTTTGACTACGAACAAATTGTTTGTTGAGAGTCAGATTATAACTCTTAGAATGCTGACACTGGAAGAATGTGTATTTTTGGTGGAACGTGTCGCACCTCCAATAGAAAAGTGACACAAGTGCGAAATCGTCATTTTTCAGCTAAAAGCTGAAAGAGGGTACCAGTAGGTACTACTACTATTCTGAAGTTGATTTTGAATTAGTGCAATTACTGTCCGCTAGAAGGTGAATATTTGGTTCAATCCATAACGAGTATTACAGAACTACATAACTTAAAATTGCAATTTCTGAGAAATCAGAAATTCCCACTTGTCACTTTTCTATTGGAAGTGCGATGTGTTTGGAACAATAAGTACACGGATGATGTGAAACAAATGTTCGTGTTTGGGAATTGCATAATTTCGAAAAGGCTATGGCCGCCAAGATCACCAGATATCGCACATCCTGATTTCTTTTTCTGGGGAGCAGCTAAAAGAAAAGTCTACAAAACTCGTTCCAAGACCATGAGGAATTAAAAGATTCAAAGAATTGTCGAAAAAAAAATGTAAATGGGTGTTTTGCTTTCAAAATTCTGGTAAACATTCTCCACACATGACGTAATGAGATAAATATGAGTAATATATTTATATATCTTTATTATTATTATTATTATTATTATTATTATTATTATTATTTTAGCGTTACTTTCACCCCCTCTGCATTTCAAGTTTCACATCACGTTCCTTTGTCGATATTAAGTAGAGATACTTTTTGAACGCTCTGTATTACGAAACACTTGTAACAACACCGTTCCTATCAATGACCACAAAATGTGGAGCATTGTAATCCTATTTTTCTACAGTTAGAATCTGATATCCAGCACATCCTATCTACAACCTCTTTTGCAAATGCAGACGATTGTTATCAAAAGTTGGATTACAAAGTTATCGGTATTGTCTCGCATTCTGTCAAGTCCACTTGGGTTGTGATTTTTTCCCAACCGAGTTTGTATCCGTAGTATCCGATTTTTGGTGAGCCTTGTTGACTTTGCGAAGCTTTAGTGTACCTGCGATCTTGGCGTCGCTTGGCTGCTTTTATCGAATCTGCCTAATGATTTATCGGACGTCCAAAAGGGCATAATCATTGATTTTCGGGCCAAGGGCGGAAGCAATTCCGAAATTTCCACCTTGTCGCCGTGGTGAAAGTTTATCGTCCATGGCAAAAAGGCGATATCCAAAACCGGTGCCGAGGCAACTGTGGAGTACCATGGTTCTTAGATAACAGGGGGAAACGATGCCATTCGGAGATGTGTTCGGGCTGGTAGACACGCAACAGTGGAGCAACTGACCGCCCAGATGAATCAAGGGGCAATCAACAGAATCTCTCTGAGGTCTCAACAACCGTTCAGCGAACGTTGTTGCGTATTCGTATCGGCCTCTGCCATGGACGAATAGATGCGTTAATCTATGCCTCTGCAGAAGGCGCCTGGTTCATGCTGACTGCTGTTCATCGGCGACGAAGGCTGGAAAACAGCAACTTGACGTACACAGAGTGGCGACAGTGACCTTTTCAGGTGAATCACGTCTTCTGCTCCATCGGACAGATGGTCGTTGGCGTATGTATTCACGGCGTAAAACGTCTGAACGCGAACACCCCGCAACAATCGCCGGACGGCTCTGGCCGGAGGATGGTGTGGGGAATGTTTTCGTAGCATGCCCTGGGTGATCTCGTAATTCTGGAAGGTACAATGGATCAACAGAAGAATGCAGCCACCCTTAGGGATAGTGTCCACCCCTTGACGCAGATCGTTTTTCAACAGCAAGACTGCATCTACCAGCAGAACTACACAACGTGTTATAGAGTTCGCAGTATACGTGCGTATTTCGAAGAGCACCAGGATGAGTTTACAGTGCTGTCCTGGCCACCAAACTAACCCGATTGACACCCAATCGAGAATCTGTGGGACCACCTCGTTCGGGCCACGGATCCGCAACCGAGGAACCTAGCGGGGCTGGCCACGGCTCTGGAGGCATGGCTCCCTGGCGGTATAACCAGCCAATACCTAAATGACTTCCTGCACGTCTTCAAGCAGTCAGCGCTGCAAAAGGCGGTTATTCGGAATTTTGACGGTTAGTTACATTAATGTGACTCAACTGTGTATTTTCTACTGTACTCAGTATCGCACAATGTGTGTCACAGGGCTAAATTGCTTCAAATATTATACATGTTCGTCATTTGTGGAATTTTTTCAATTTATAAAATTTTGTAAGCGGCGCGTGAGTCATATTAACGATATCAGACACAGAGTTTTACACAATTATTTTGTTAGATATTGTTAATAAACTCATATTAATTGACTTGCATTGTTGTTTGAAAAGAAATGGTACAAAAGTTATAAATTTTTAATAAACAGCATCATTGGAATAACAATAATTATTTCCTGCAATTCTTGTGTTAACACTCATTCTTGTATTAATTGGAATGTTAAAGTATGTTATAAGTTTTTATCTACACTGTAAACGTTTCTACCATAGCTTCCTAAAGGAGATCATGACTGGAACCTATGGATGAATTAATTTATTTCTGGAATTCCTCTGCATCATGAGATTTCTCATACGAAAAACAATGAATAATAAGTTTTGTAGGGATTTGTATTTATTACATGTTTGATGAGAATCCTATTTGACATATAAATCAGAGGTGGATCCAGGGACAAGTTTTGGGAGGGAAAATTAAAAATGTTATGGTCAAATGTGTCATTACATGTTTTGTAATGTTGCAGGCTAGAATATTTGAAGCCTTGTGACACATATTGTTCAATACTGAGTACAGTAGAAATTACATCAGTCCAATCACATATATGTGACAAACCGTCAAAATCTACATCATTTCTGAAATGTTGCAGGCTACATTCAGCTCATGCGATACAATTTTGCTTTAATGATAATCTGAAAATACTTTTTACTTGAAAGTTTTGTGACAAGTTAAAATTAATAGTTACAGAAAATATTTAGGGGGGAAATTTCCCTTGTTTCCCACCCTGTGTAATATGTGTGTATAGACACACACACACACACACACGCGCACGCGCACGCACATAGAATTTTTGACATATTCCAACCTATACTTAAAAGAAAATATATTTGGAAGAAGGTTTAAATCAAGAATGAAATTGTAATTGGCAATTATCCACACAAAACGATGACACAATTAGAAAATTATTTTGTTGACAAATGAGTGTATTTCTATGTAGAATGTTGATATTTACAAATTCAATGTACAAGTATGTTCAGTTAGATAAGAATTACAACTTAGGTGGGAATCAAAAGCAATATAATATTATATTAAAAATGACAGTCAAGTTTTTAAATTGAGCATTTTTTTCTCTCAAAACTACATCCCTGATTCTCCACACACATTTTCAAATGTTATATTGCATTAACAGCTTTTAATGTTTAACACAATGTGAATATGGAATATTTCAAAGAGCTAATATTGTTTATAAGGACAAATAAGAACAGAAATGAAAAAAAACAACAATATTCACAACATGACACACAAAATTATTTTCTTGGGAAGGTACCTTTTTAAAAACTATTTTACCTTTTGAAGATTGCAAAAAACTACAAAATGCTTGAACAAACCTCTGTGGTCACAACAAGTGTAATGAAAATCACCATGTTCCAATTTCATCAGGAGTCATTCCAGAAAAGATACTGACAGAAATGCAAGAAAAGCCCAAGTTTTCTTTCCTGTTTATAGTGCTGAAGAAGCACGTGATAAAATTACAAACTTTTGAAGAAATCAATTTAATTTGCATTTCTTGCATATTGTGTGACATCTTTTCTTTAACATTATCACAAGTAACAATTTCCAAATTTTATACATTTGAAGACTACTTCTGAAAAATGTAAAAGTTGAAAAGTTTCTATAATAAAAACAATTAAAGCAAAGTTTTGGAATATTACACAATGCACTTGTTTAAAAAACAGTTAACTGGCACTAGTATTCTGTATTTATTCATAAACACAGATAAAAATATTGAAAAAGTTATCACTGATGTTTATTCAAGCCCAAGATTATTTCTCTTCAAGGAACCATGTAAGTTCTCACTTATTAGCTAAATATAAGAGCACATCATATACAAAATAAAGCTCATATTGATATGGAGAAATAAACAATAGAAACATTTTTAGTAATTTCTTTTGAAACTGTACACTTATAAATAATGTTTATAGCCATTATTGTTTAACATCATAAGTTCGAGGTACTTTTCTTGAAGAACTACACATTTGTGAATTGGATTCCATATAATTTTTATTGCCTGCACAGTCTGATGTTGGAGCATAAACACTACTCCATGATCCTTTTATTGGTCCAGTTACACATTTACTACCAGCTGTTTCACTAGCATCTGTCCTCACGATCATCATTTTAGGTACACTTTTGAATAAAGTACTATTGTGAGAATGGTCATATTTAACACTTTCCTTTCCTGAGTCTCCTAATTTCTTCTTACCACTGGTGTTACCACCAATATTATTACTGACTTTTGAAGGTTCTTCTTTCTTCAAAAACGAATCCGTAAAGTCATAAATAAAATCTTCTTTTTCCACTTTTACTCTATTCCTCACAGGTCTCTCTCTCCTTTCACCTTCAAAGCTATGTCCATGTTCTATTTCAACATCTTTTTTAACAATTTCTGATGATGGAGAAGTTACATGGTTACTGACAATAACAACATCAGACTCTGATGCACTGGAAGCTCTTGAATATCTGCCGTCACTACTACTACCATCTTCATCAAACACACTGCCATTTACAGTAGCAGATATTAAATTTTGATTTGTATCAGGATGAGAGTCTGAAGTTCCACCAGAACCAAAAATGACTTCCATCACCATTTTACGTAAGGCATTTTCGTCTTTTTCAGGATTTCGAGGGCTGTTAGAAACACCCATTAATTCAGACAGTTCTTTATCTTCTTTTTCATCGTCGTCTTCTTCCTCTTCTGATTTGCAATCAACAGCACTCATGTTATCTAAATCAAATCAAAATCAACATTTTTTTTTAAACAGTTACTAGCTATTGTTTACATTCATTAAAAATACCGGGAAATGGGCTATTATTGAGAAGATGCTTTAGAAAAAATACATTCTGCATTCTAAACTATCCTGCTGTCTATTGCCACCTAAAGGGCATTTTATCACATTTTCTCAATTTTTTTTGGCAATGGTAGAACTGAAAAATGACTTTATGAATATTATAAAAAAGTAAAACTTGGTCCTTTATGCAGATATTTGTTGGAAAAGTTGGAGCCGTTTTTGAGAAAATGTTGTTTGAGTTATTCTCAAAATGCACAATTTTGAGCTAATTTTAACAGATGTTTTGAGTTTTCAAGAAAATTCTAAGGAAATCATTGGAAACAGTTGTGTTCACTAATGCAATAATGTAAGGAGTACAAGTGCTGAAAAGTCATTATTTGCAGCATTTGTACTCGAAATCAACAATGAATACAAATCCCTACTACTGGAAATATTAATGTCATGAAAGTGAGATTAAAAGAAATACATTTATGATTCTTTTTCAAAAATAAAAGAATAAAGCAAAAATGGCATTTATGTCATCTTGTACAATGCATTTGGCCCTATCCCTACTTAAAGTTTAAAGAAATAACATGGAGTCATTTTTGAGAAAATCTTGTTCTTAATATTTATTAATATTCAGCATATTTCACTCAAAATTAGACAAAAACTATAAAAATTTTCTCAACATTAATTAAAGAACTAAATAAGGAGAACAAATTTTATTTGACGAAAAAATATCTACATTCAAAATTGTAGTTACAGGAAAATGCAAAAATGATTTAGAAAAATGAACTTTTGCAATTTGAAAATTCTGAGAAAACAGGCAAAATTCTTTGTAAATGTATTTTACTCTATTCTTATGAGATATTTAAGGAACAAATTTAGACCCATTTTTGAGAAAATTTTGAAAATGTCGCAAGGGTTTCATGTAAAATACACCCAAAATTTAAAGAATGTCTTTAAAATTGCAGATCTTCACATTGGTTCAAATCAACCTAGGAGTATTCGTTTTGGAAAAAATTGTGCAAATAGTTTAGGTTCTAGTGTTGATGAAAGATGAACGGATGGACAGATGGAGGGACATTTTAAACAAAATTCATTTTTTTACTATCAGAACCCAAGGGTTTATTCCCATTGAAATCCAAAATCGAAACTTATCCATTGAAATAACAAAATCAAAATTACGTCACTTTCTCTGTACTACATATTATAAGAATAGAGAAGTATACTTCTATACTCTATAAGCAGAGGAGTATATTCTGTATAAATATGTATAATAGAAAGTAAAAATTAAAGAAATGCTTACCATCAGTGTCACTTGTGTCTCCAGTGCTTTCCATTGGTTGTTCTGGTTCCATTTCTTGTTCTTCTCTTACAATCATCTCCTCAGCACATTCTACTTCACTAGCCTGGTAATAGCATTCCATGCTATCGCATTTTTTGTTATTTGTATTGGCCTGTTCCTTGAAATGTTCCTGCGTGTCTTCCTTCATTACCAGTGGTGTTGAATTCTGCTCATACTCATCACAGATTACTTCAGAAGTTGTATCAGATATTTCTTCTTTCCCTTCAGGCTCATCTGAATTCCTTAGCGAATCTTCTTCTTTATGTGTATCACCAGAAACATTAGAAAATTGCTTTGGTTCATCTCCAACAACATCCTCAGTTTCATCTGATCCCAAACAGCATGGCTCCAATCTCAATTCACTATCATCTTTTGATTGTTCTCTCTCTTCAACATCAATGCATACACTTTCTGAATATCCGATTTGCTCTGTCTTGCTAAGATCATCACTTACATTCGTTGTTTCGCCAGGCAATATATTGTCTTTTAGTAATTCATCTTCAATTACCTCTGAACGTGCAGATGAGTCAAATTTATTTTCATTGGATTTCGTACTTTCTTCTTTTAAAATAATATCATGAAATTCTTCAATAGCATCTACAGTTTGAACATTTGAACTTCCCAAAACATCTTTTTTCCCCTCTGAAATAAGCAAGGTATTGTTTTCTGACGAATGCTCTGGTGAAGGTGAACTGGTTTTAACCTCTAGGGCCAAACTGGAATAGTCAGTTTTGTTCACATCATCAGAGAAACACGTTACACCAACAATATTTTTAATGTCTTCCAAATTGAGAGATTTTATTTCCACAGATAAAGACTCTGACGCTTCTTCCTCATTACTAACAATATCACAACAATCATTTGATTCTTCTATCTCTACTGAACCTACTGTAGCTTCTGTTTCCTGTTCTTCAATATATTCCACCATCGTGGCAGCTTTACTTCGCTGCGAACCCTTTAAATGAATTTTACACACATGGTCTACACAATCATATTTTGAAAAACACTTGAAAGGACAGAGCATACACTTATAACGACACCAGCCAATATGCACAGCCACATGTCTACGTAAGTTTGTAAGTTTAATGAACTTCTTTTGGCATGGTAGGCACTGCAATCGTCGTATATTAATGAGTTTTTTCATGCGAGCTTCCATGACAGGATGAAACTGTTCCAATTTTTTAGTTTTAGAAGGTATGCTTTTAGTTGTATCTTCTACATCATTGTAATTTTCATCTTCTAATGATTTTCTTCTTCTTTTAATTCTTTCTTTGTCTTCATTTTTCTGTAGGCACGTACCATCATCTGATACCCTTCTTTTGAGGACATTTTCTGCCCTCCCATACATACAAAAATTATCTTTTCTAACATCATACCTATCTATCACATTGTCTTTTACTGATGAATTTAATTCCAAATCTGTTGCACTATGCTCTACAGGTGAATTTGTACCAACAGTGTCTTCATCTTCTTTACCATCATCATTCATAAGTAAATCTGGGCCCTCAGCATCTCTGAAAAGATGATATTCAGATTCACTTTCTTCTTTACTCACTTCTTCCATTTCTATCATGGAGTCCCAATCTCTTTCATCCACAGAACAGTCCTCATCATCTACCATTCTAGAGGGAGGTCTACTATCTGGCTCACTTTGAGTATCATTTGAAAGTGCTACTACAGAACTAGCACTACTCATTTTGCAATAATCTTTTCTAATTTGTATTTCAATTTTCTTTTCTGGAATTTCCTTCTTCGGCTGATCTACCCAGTTGCCTCCCTGAGGTGTTCTAGTTGATCCTAAGGGGTTTAATATAGTATTTACAGAAACTATACTCTTGTTTTCGTTATTAGTATTTTTATTTGCTTCTGTTGGAAGCCTTCGTTCATCTGTCTGAGATACTTTTATTACTTTCTCTGGACTAGATGTGCTTTGTAAATTACGTGTTGCTTTAACATTGTTTCTGGCAGCAATGCGTTTCTGACAGATTTGAGAATGAGAATTTAACGCAGCACGTCTTTCAAATCTTCTACCACAACCACCACATCTTTGGAGTTCCAGGTCATCTTCAAAGTTATCCATCCATGCCTGGAAAAGAAAAACAAATTGTTATGTTTCAAAACTATTTACACATTAATGGACAAGGCAAATATTAAAAATATTTACCTGATTTTCTTGATCAAGTCTTTGCAATTCTTTCAGAGCATCACTTTTGGGATTACTTTTTGGTACAGGTACTTCATTACGAATTTCTTTTTTGAAAGCTTTCTTCTGTATTTGAGGACGTAGTCTCCTCACCTGATCTGCAGTTTTCCGATGAACTGAAACCATACATATTAAATGAAAACAATAAATTATGAAAATAATCCACTCAAAGTTTTAGTAAACACCACCAAATCATCATCACTGTTTGCTGTATACATAATGATAGATCAGATGTCAGTAACTCAATTAAAACTAGGGCCATTTAATGCATCTGGTAAAATTTATGCAAGCCACATCACATTTACAAATTTCATAAAATAATATTTGAAGTGAGGATTCAAAAATAGGGATAGGATAATTAAAATATTGTAATTAAGTGAATTTAGGGTAATTATTTACAAAGCTATACTTTTTTTTTACCGGTAACTTGCTGGCACTTTTTTATCTTCTGTTTTTCAATACCTGGATTCAAAGACTGTCAATAGACAATTTCACCTAAATAAGAATATATATTGGGAATTGCTACTTCTCAATATTTGTCTTTTTAAAACCGATTCATTCTGTAAATCAATAAAGTCAATAATTGTTACAAGAACATAAGTTACACGTATTGAATTAGATGTATATGGAGCGACTGTGAAGAAACTGAGGATCTTCTTCTTCTGTACTTCAAGTGTTAGGTTCTAGAACCTGTTCCGATGCCCACTTCATTATTTCTGGGCATTCCTACATCTCTTCTTCCTCTGCATCTCTAGTCCACTGCGAGTGCTGGTAGTCAGCTATTGAGCATTCTTTTTAAATGTTCATGCCATCTTTTCCGATTTCACCAGTAATGGTTCAACCCGCAGTGTATTTCTTATCTATATTTTTCTTTTTATCTAAGACGTTACAACCTACAGTATTTCTCAAAAATTTAATTTCTGCTGTCTGAATTTTAAAGTTATCTTTTTTGATGATGCTCTTACTTCATTTTCATACATCAGCATTGACACAGCTACTGTATTGAAGAATTTTATTATTGTTTCTTTCTTTGTTGCCACAGATATTTTTAAATTCATTTAATCTTTAATACTAATATATATCTTTTTCAAAGGAGATGTAGCAACCTAGATATTGAAAATACTTTACCTATTCAATCATTTTTCCATTTATCACAATCTTTGTGCTCACTGGATAAATTCCTTTATAAGTAATATGCTTTAGTTTCTTCAGTGGATATTTTAAAACCATATTCTTTTCAGATGAGGATCAACGGGAAGGGAAATCCCCCCCCCAGATTTTAACTTGTCACAACACTTGAGCAAAATTATTTTTGGATAATCATTAAAACGAATAAAATTGTATTGCCACATGAGCTGAGTGTAGCCTGCTACATTTTACTTGTACAAAATCTGTAATGACACGTTAGATCAAAAGATTTTTATTTCCTCTCCCAAAACTTTGTCTCTGGATGTGCCCCTGTTCTATTGCTGGTGATTTAATCTATACACTGCATTATGCTATCAGTAGCTCCGCCTAGGGGGTACCTGACCTTGTCATTGATGGCGGAGCTTGAATATCCCCATGACTCCGAGAGCTAAACTGGTGGTACCGAAGCCATTGGTAGAGCCTCTCTTGTTGAACAGGTTGAAAAGTAGGGATCTAACTAAGAAGTATTACAGCAGAGGGTCTCAACAGCGGCTTCAAGGAAAGAAGAGTTAGAAGAGGAACTCTTAGGCAGAGAGAGAGAGATCTCAAGCCGTGGAGAAGAGAACTCCAAAATAACATCCCCTTCCTCGGGATAGAGGTTGTGGGGAAAGGACTGGTAAACCACTCATGTAAAAAAACTATTTACTAGCAGTGTACAGAATGATGGCCTCAGTATGAAAAGAAAAATAATCTTCTATTTGAAATATACTGCTATGTTTTCCCTTTACGTCAGATCATTGTGGGGAAATAACAAGTAATAAAAGCGGAGAACATTCAAGTAACTGTAGAATAGTTCCATTAGTGATCAATTATTTTCACTCCATCAGACCACAAATAACACTAGCCTGCGAATTTAAACTTTTTGTTTGTTGCCTAAAGTAAAAAATGTGATTTTGATGTTGATGTGCTGAATCCGAGATCCGAGTTTTCAATCTGTTTACTTCTACACGCAAAATTTCTTTATATGTATAGTATAATTAAGTGAATTTCATCACAACCTTTTTCATTATCCTTTTTTATTTTAAAGGAAAAACAATATTTAATATACCCAGCTTGTTGAAATTAATATATATGGTTGTTAATACAATTCACTAGAGTGTTTTTGCTTAATTTTGTCTTGTTTACTTCAATATTGGATAGTTTCACAACACTTTTAACATCCATTGCTTCTTACTTGAGCAAGTCCTTATGTTCTTTGTTCTTTCATGTTTGTCTTCAGGTCAACCTTTAACATCCTACAATACCTACAATAGTCTGGCAAAAATACTGATACTCCACCATCCCTCGTATCTCCTTTTGAAATCCATCATATCTTATGGAATCGTTTGCCTTGTTCTTCCCTCAAAAATCCTAGATTTTCAGAGAAATAAACTAGGTGAGAAAACAGGAAATAAACTTTCATACTCGTGTTACATGCAAGTTCCCTATATTCTTCAAGTGTGTTAGCCACAATGCATCGATAATTGATTCATTTGTTATTCCCAAGAAATTTTGAAACATTACAGAAAGATATCTATGCTGCTTTCTCCTTTTCATCTTGTTTTTAAATTCTGCATCTGACCTCAATTTACTTATATCAGGACCATTAAATATACCTTCTTTTAATTTTGCTTTAGATCTGTTGAAGATTTTCTTGACCAAACAACTGGATACACAATTTGCTTTTTATTTTTAGAATTGAACCCCTTCGCATCACATGAGTAACAGACATTACTATGGTTCGACTGTTCTCTCAAAACTATAGGTATTCCAAAAGATAGCAACTGTCTTTTGCTGTTGACCCACTGTCAAAGTTCTTTAATACATACTCCACACATTTCGTAGGGTCTCCAAGTTTGATTCCAAAATAGACAAGAAGGCAACTTGTTTTCCATCATCAGCCAAACTCAGACCTATGGGACAATTTTCTGCTTGTGTAATTTTATATCTTTAAAATATCTATCTAAATACATCGATGCACTTCCTATTCCCAGCAAAAAGTTAACATTTTTAAGAAAGATAACTTTCACATCATGAATTTACTAGATGCAATTTAAATAACAAGGACATTGAACAGGCTACATGTCTGTTCCGATTTCCCAGCTTTCTCTAGTGTAATGAAATTCACATTTTCCCATAATTCCATGATATTTCCAGGCAAAATAAAATTCTCTGACTGCTGGTCATCATGGAGTATGGCAGACGAAAATAGTATCAAATTTGTGTTGACTTTCTACTAAGTAGGTAACCTTCTTATCATATTCTGTATAGTTAATATACAATAAATATTAATCTTGTTTTTCTTCAGTAGCCTGAAGAAAAGAGCAAGCCATTTATCTATTTGCAATCAAAGAAAATTGTCATAACAAGATATAGTAAGCTTTTTTGCATCACATCATTTGTAAACCTGATATTATTGATAAACTTGACATTTCATATTTTTCATGTCTTCCTCCAACTTCTTGGAATCTCAATAAATGTGTACATACAAACTTTGAAACTGCAAAGAATATTCCCTATCACATTACTTCTGACAGATGAATTTCGGTTCCTCATTAATGTCACACTTCATATTACTAGCGGTGCAGCAAGCAGGAGTTTCAACCCTCCTAGTGCTAATGACATACACTCTCAAATAATTTTTATCAAGTTTCTTTAGAAATAAAAATCATTCAATATCTCAAATAAATACACTGAAAATGATTATAAATCGACAAATAAAAATTTATGTATAATGTGGCATAAATGAAAAATTCTTCACAAGAATAGATAAAACTTGACTGAACACCTGTAACCTTCAAAAATCCTAGATCAGCCACTGTACGAAGTTTCTCTTTTCTCTAAAGGCTCTCTTCAAAAGTTCAATTTTTCATTTATTATTGAATCAATCGGTTTGTAAGAAGCAATAAATATATAATTAAAATAATAATAATAATAATAATAATAATAATAAAATAATAATTAATAATACAGAAGTACTTTTTGTAATGTTCTATAAAATAATTTTTAAATGTACCAATGGCATTCATCTTGTTTCCCTGCGAAAATAATCCAATCATGTTCCAATAAAGGTCAAAGATTAATTTTATCTTATGTTTCTTGCCCTCTGGCAGCCTTCCAAATGATCTCCTAATCTGAAATACTTTAAACTTTGTCATACTTTAATCAATGTGAAGTTCAATTTAACTCAAATATCATTAATACTTTTGATAATCATGAAGATCTTTAGTCTAGATCAATATAAAAAAAATTAGAGATTTTACTCTGTACACAGGTTTTAACTCAACTTAAATAATAAATCATTTTAAATTGTTATAAAAAGATTCTAGAATAACACAAACAAACTAAAAGCAGGTGATAGGGGATATAAAAAAAGGAAGAAGAAGAAAGAGAAATTTCATTCTTGTACATTTCCATTCATAAAACTACAGCAAAGTAACAGTTTCTAAACAGCAAGGAGAGCTTAGGTAGATATAAAAATGTTTCCGAAGACAAATTGCCAGCAAATCGTAATTTTGATTAGCATAACCAATGCAAAAAAATGAGTATACAAGGAGAGGTATTTCTCTCAGATTGTCTACACCATTGGTTGATGTTATGGAATTTTTCGGACCAGTTTTTCATGTCAAAATTAATTTTATTTCATATTTTGCAGAAAAAATTATAGTAATGTTCATCACACTAATCACTAATTAATAAAAATTTTGATAGATATGTTATGAAAGGCTAACAGATGATTCTAGTGCCTTTCTTGTTCAGTTTTTGAAACAGTCAATAAGCACACATTCTTTTTTTTTTTGAAATTGCACTAATCTTACCCACAACTAACTTGCATTTATTATCTTACCACACTTACTCTCTTCCAATTTTCACAACAAAAAATATAATATTAATCTATCAAAATTCAAAAATTATATAGTTTCTGTACTGTGCACACATTGAATTTTAAATATACTTCCAATATTTTCTTCAATACTTAGAAAAAACATTTTGATCTTGATTTGTAAAAAGTATTAAGAAAGAGTTAACCAAAAAAAGTAAATCAACAATTATCTTTGTGTGAAGTTATTTTAAAAATAGTGTCTACTCTTCTAATAATCTCAATCTCTTTATTGAAAATGTAATGCTTCAAAATATTATAACAATTGGTATTTTAAATATAATTTCTCTACTCTACAATACCAAGACATTGAACTAAAGATTACTAGCCTGGACTTCTAGAAAATCTCCACTGAACTTCATATGTTCTAGAAAATATTTAATTTTACGATTTTAGGCTCTTTATAGCAAAATTTTTATTCAATGAAAGATTTACCTTTATATAGATGTCGATATACACTCCATGGATTCACAAAAGTACTTTTGCAACAGGGACATGGATAGCAAAGTCTAAATGTCACGTGCAAAGATTTCATATGATGATTTAAGGTTTTCCGTGTAGAAAATTTCACATTACCTGCAATTTGAAACAATAATTAGAATTTGATATACTAGAACTCTTATGTGAATTGACGAGAAGTTCAGTGACAAAGAAAAACTTCTCGTCATGGAATAATATTACAAATGTATTCTACTACGAAATGAGTGCTACAGTATTTCATTAGAATGATTGTATAATGATAATGATAAAAATTATTAAGATGTAGAATTTCATAGAAAGTCATAATACAAGGGAAAATGTAAATACATTAAAAGGTCTTAATCCTTACAATCGGGGCAAACATGTTCTTCTTTGGTGACTTTATGTTCATTTGCTTCAACACCAGACTCTGATGCCTTTCCAGGTACACCTTTCTGAACAGATATCGGAGAATGTCTGTTAACCATTAACATTCGACCATCTGGACCCAATGTCGCTTCGTTTTGGGATGCCATATGCTGAAGTTCGGAAACCTGAAATTTTTCACAAAACAACCAATAAGATTTTATTCATTAATGAAATTATGAACATTGTTTTTTCAAAGCTTTTAACCTGTGCTTTCATTAAATCATCCTTTTCTGCACCAACTGCTGATGCCAATTTTGTTTGAAACACTCCAACCTTTGTAGTTTCGATTTCTTCAAGATGGAAACTGTGTTCAATACGATCATTTTTACGTGCCAACACATTAGCATGTACATTGTCATAAAGTTTTGTAGCAGAAGAAGTTTTTGTCTCATTATTATTACTTTTACATGAATTTTGAGCCAACCTATCAACAATTTCACGTAAACCTTTCTTAGAATTTGTAAATGATGAAATACGAGAAGTGGTGGTGACAATCTGAGGTATTGCATTTTCATCTTCTTTAGAACAGTCAGGAACTTTATCACTTGTTGTCCAATTTTGTTTATCTTGAGAGTTGGACGGAACTGGCTCAGGTTGAATTAACACTGTGTAGTCTTCCACCTACAGGTAAAACAAAACAATTAACTTGAAGCTCTTTAATTGTGTATTTTAACTTCTTTTGATATCTTATGCTCTCAGGGATTATATCATAAATGAAACTGTAAACTAACTAAAGACTTTCTGCAACTCACCATATGATTTCTGTTTAATGTATGTTTTGTATAAGAATAAGTAGTTTTGCAATATATCCGTTTATGAGCCATCATATTTGCAAGACTACGAAATAAATTTCTGCACACACGGCATTCATAAATGATGTCACATTCCCTAGCTAAAATAGACTTCAGCTTAAAGAAACAAACAAAAAAGATAATTTACTTTTTAATTTTTATTAAGACAATACCAAATGAAACAAGCCATATTTCAACAAGGTTAAACTACATTTAGAATATTACAAACCTCTTCAGTTGCTGCTTGATATGCTCGAACCAGTTGTGGAACAGTAGAAACACTAATTTCTATAGAAGGACGCATTACTGAAGTATCGATATCTGGTTCATCATCTGAATCTGCTGGTTTGCTGGCATTTGGGGGAGTCTTTTTACTCTGTCCCAATTTTGATGCACCATGTTTAACTCCTTTACCAGATTTAGAACCAGACTTCAAACCCATCTTCGTATATCATAAATTAAGAATACAATGTTCTGTAAAAGAAACAGAATGCAATAGGAAGGTTTATAGATTTTAAGATTACATTTTTGTTTTGGTTATGGGTTAAGCATAAAATATACATATATAAATATTCTTAAGTTTTGAAAAATATAATGTTCAAATGCATTTATAATGATTTTTTTCTTATAATACAAGTATAAAAATATTATTTATATGAAACTGGAGCCTCCAGAGTTCTTGTATTGTTACTAGGTAATCAGCATGATTTGAAGTTATGTCAATTATACTAGTGATAAGGAATATTCACTATCTGTTTACAGTCAAAAGTAATTACAATCTCTTTAAATAAAATGTAAATAAATCAATTACTAAATAACCTATAATCAGTAACCAGGAACAATCCACCTCAAACAATGAATAAGCCTCAGCCATCTGGATGAGAATGTTTATTCATCAAATTCATGGCATCAACATATCATAAGTGCATGTAAAGTACATAAAATTACATCAAAAATACCTTGTACCATAAAAATAACAAATTATTTTTATGATAAATTTAATTTAATCGCTAAAAAAAATTAAAAATGCGCAAAACTGTGTGTCCTCTTTACAGAAGGTCACCTCTCAGTTGCTCAGAGCTCTCCTCAGTTTTTTGGATACTAATCATGTAAATTGAGAATAATACACCATGGAATAATTTTTTACAAGAAAAATCTCACCTTAGTAACGGGATAAATAGATGCTCCTTCAAATAATTATTGAATAGATCTCAAAATACCCCAATACAACCCTCTTCATTTTATAGCATAGCCTCCACCATTTTTGCTCAGAACCCAATCTGATACTATTACGTATTGCCGCCAGAAGAGCGCAGTGTGGTCGGACGTGATCTTGTATACAAAAATGGTTTGGACCGATCGCATTTAGGTTGGGTTTTAGGCACGGTGTTGTTAAAATTTTATGTTCGTAATTTTATTAGAAGATGGGTAGGTGGATGGTGATAACACTGTTCGGAAACTTACAATTATTACCGAAAAATTAGAGCTTCGTGTGATATACTGGCGAACTAGTATGAAAATGATTCACAAAATGAAAACTAATGTCTGGTCGATTTACTTAAGAGTCTTAGATGTATTATGTTTTTTTAAAATATATTTTTGGAAGTAACAAGTTTTAATACAATTTCAGACTATCAATAATAAATGGTTCGGCTTATTTCTGTAATACAGCATTTCCTTGAAACTGTTCATTCATTAATAATGTAAATGTCATACACTTAGTATAATTACTTTACCGAAACTCATTATGAAGTATGATAGCCTTAATGCCGTGCGACATTTTGTTATTTTTTCGTTAGCATCTAATATCTTTCACTTTTGAATGAAAGAAAAAGCTGTCATGATTGTAGAATGGCAGAAATGTGGAACTTTTCTCAATTGTCTCTTTTTGTTTGTTTAAATTTTCTTATATTGTACTAAACAATAATTTTATTTTAATAATGCATTATAGCTTGCAAGATGTGTATCATTTAAGGGAAAGAAAGTAGCCCTTTGGGGACCTGTGATTTTACAAATAGTGTGCATTTTTATTTATATAGGTGTTCAAGTTTGAAAGATTGAAGTCCATTTAACAAAACCATTTCAGAAACAAATTGTTCAAGTAAAAGTATTTTAATTTGTTTCTTCTTATATGTAAAGGATCTATTCTGTTTTCAATTTTTTAATAAGTTTTCTATAAACTCTTATTTTCATTAATGAATTGGAACTTTCTTTTATGAAAGAATTTATCTTTTAGTGTATATTGGCCCAATTCATTAGTTAAATCTTATTCAAATTTATTGACTGTAAAATATTTGTGCTGTTTATGCTAAAATCCTAAAAGGTATACAAATAATATTAAATTATCTGCACATCAATGAATTTTGAGCTGTAGCTTTTCATAGAAAGGCAAAATATTTCTCCAATTTTTTATAAAATAATTTTTAAAGATTTGTTAATAGTTATGAGAAAATGAAGTGCAATGAAAGGGATCCTATTTCACTCTCCTTGTGAGTGTAAATGATTGTTGAGCTGGAAATGAGTCTAGTAGAATAAAGTAATCAATTAATAAGTTAATTGGAATGGAGAACAATAAAAGTTGAGAAAATTCTCAGGTTGTTTTGTTTAATCTTTCATCAAATTTTTTTAAAATATATATATCTTCTCATTGATTATTAAAATAATAACTTAAACTTTTTTTTTGTGTGTTAATTCTTCACAAACTGTGTGAACCTCATTTTATTTGTAATTGTCTAGGTATAGCAACAACTTGTGCCCAAATTTTACAGCGTTTTGAGAATTATTCTAACCCTTTAGAAGTTTTGTACTATTTTGTGGTCTTAGCACTCGCGTGGCATTCCCATTGACTCTTGACTAAAATTACTAACAATTTTGTTACATTGTAATATACAAAATAAATCCTTGCATTTTAAGTGTTTTGAATGCTAAATTATCATAAGGCCAATAATTTATTACCCGACTTGTGGTTGTCTGTGTAATATTTTTCAGTTAATACTTATCATTTTAAAAAATATGGCATAAACTTTTATTGTCTATTTCTGCTAAGTTATAGTTTGTTACTTTGTTAGATGTTGCTTTGTTTCACTTACAAATCAAATCAAGATGATTTAATATTATAGCTGCATGTGGATTCCAGGAGTCCCCTGTGGAGGAAATAAAGTTATTTCAAGCACCCGAGACGATTTGCGCCTGAGAGGCAAGATCAGTACCTTGTTGATCAGTAATGAGTGTTGCAAAAGAGTATAATCAATTTATTTTATTTGACAATTGCTAGAAACAGCCAGAGAATACTTACACACCACATGCAACTATTTAAATGTTAAGTGGGAGATAATATTTTAGTGAGAAACATTATTTCAACCGTAATCATTGTGTCATAATCCTTAAGTGCTTGGATGTAACATTCTTATCCAAGATACTTGTAAATATTTTATGAGAATTGGTTTATTGTGTGTTTCTTAATCATAAATAGTTTCATTTGAACAAAAAATTTAAACCCCAGGAATTGAAATAAATTGTAACAGATCATTACAATTTAAATCAATGATAAAAAAACTAATATAATTTTTTAACAAGTTGTAGCAGAATGGTAATAATGACTCAGTACTGCATAAGCATTCTGCACTTGGTCAATTATTGATGTGAAAATGAAAACAACATAATATTCACAATAGTTTTAAATGCCAATGTTGTGATCTACATGTTACATTGTATACAGGCCTGTTACTGTACACTGGTAAACATGATATGCATTGTTATAATATTTAGCATTATAGTAATGTTCAGCATTTACTAACCAAGACCCTCGTGATTAAATTGCACATATTATAAAAAATTCAATTCAATTTAATTTAATTTTATAAAGATTTTGAAATGTTGTACATTACATACATCACATTTACACAGAAGCACTTACAACCCTTGCTAAAGACAAAGGGATACCCAGAAGAAGTAAAACTTCTGAAATGTAAATGTCGATCCATAAAAGTATCATTTAGTAAATTATGGACTAAAGAACATAACTTGGGATTGATGCTATGCCTTGTGCAACTGATGAACATCGTTGGCAATATACCAGCTGTTGTGGCTCCTTGAGATAGGCAAGATAGGCAGTGCCTACTTTAAGCTTTAAGGCCATTGCCAGGATGCACCAATACTGTGTTGAGAATTGCATGGGCTCCTGCTAATTTTTTATGGCTTTAGCTACAAAATTCAAAATTTATCATCTTAACTTTGTTTTCTCCATCCATGGGAGATAATTCCCTACACATGTTTACATGTTTTTGTGTCGATGGCATTTTAATTGTGTTGATGATTACAGATTGTACAAAACCATAATCTTTCCTAGGTGTATAAAGAGGGTTTTAGAGCTATAATTTTTAATTAATAATAGCTTTACAATAAATTATAAACAAGTTGTAGAAAAGTAATAATTATTGTGTGTATTTTGATCTAAAACTTGTAGATTGTATTTAAATAAATATAAATAATGATAGGAGCAACTTTCTTCCAATGTTAATGAATACCTGACCACAAACTGTTAAAGTCATTTTTAATGATAATATTGTTGTGGAAAAAAAGTCTGTTTCTTTGGATAAGATTTTTCTCATTGTTTTTGTGTTGTACAATAGCATGTGCTCTGGGATTTTTGTGATTCAAGAGATAGGTTTCTTTGAGAGTTTCACTTGTTGACTCTCATGTTTATTATTTATTATATACATGAGAGATTGACTACCTTTGACAGTTAACCATACGTTTGAATTTTGAAGATCCTAGGATATCTCTCTATTTCATGCTAGACATTGAGTTTTGCAAAGCTGGTATGAAATCATGGAGTACCGGGTTACTAATTTTCAGTGGAAAGGAAGTAGGAAAAACAAGAAGTATTCTGATTAATAGGGGAAATTTTCAAGGAGATTTGCTATCCTCTTTGCTGTTTTGCATTAGTTTGACTTCACTATTTAGACAGTTGTCGCAAACTGACTTTGGTTACAAACTCCAGGAGGATGAAAGACCAGAATAATCTGCTATATTATTTGAGTAGTACCTATACTTACCTTTTGCGGCTCTTACACGTAACAAATCTTTATAAATGGGTTCTCTAAAGAAAGATAACTTCATGGAGACTGGGCGAATTCCACCTTGACTTTAAAAAATATGAAGGATTTGTTTAAAAAACACCATCTAAGTATTCACATCAAATACCACTCGCAGCACTCGATCAAATATATCGGTAAAAAACTCTTAAAAGAAGCTTTCTAGAGCCTTAAAAACTAAACTTTTAAGGCTAAAGGCCTGAAAAAACTTTCCTCACACCGTAATCTACGGGACGAGATATTCTTGGACATTCTATTAAATTTATGCCAGTGCTTATCGATACTACCAATACCCCTTATACATGGAGAAATGCAGAAAATATTCCTCTACACAGAGAAAAACAGTAAACAGTGTGACGTATGGGGAAGAAGATCATCTGTGCACGTTTTCTTGAGTTCGAGAATTCCTTCCCATCAGTTTAACTATAAATAGTTTAAAGAAGAGTAAAAGTTTAAAATAAATAAATAAAAATAATTTTTAAAAGAGTGCGAGATTAGCAATATTTGAAAAGAACTAGACATTATCATTCCTGAGTTACAGAAAACTTATTTACTTAGGTAAACGAATTGCAGTATGATTTTTCTGCATTGCTAACAAAAAAGTAACTCGCCCTCACCTCTACTCCCACCATGTTCAACAAAGAGAAGAATTCAACAGAATTTTACATTTCATTATATTAATTGTTGTCACTCAACAATGAACTTTTAAAATATACATCGATGCATTGTTTTCCAAGGCAGTGTATGTAGTAATTTAAATTAAAATGTAAAAATTAACGGTACACAATTTTTTCCTATTTTTTTTTTTCATGTAAAGTATTGGAAATCATGCTAATATAATCCAAACATAAACAATTCAAAGGAAGTGCTTGTGATGGACACCTGCATTTATTTCCATAGCCAGGAACAGTCATTTCTAACTTTCAGAAATGCAACATACCATAATTAGCGATTAAAATTTCTTGATGTAAAGAAGGAATTTGTTAGTTCTGATTTAAATTGATTACCTTCCATCGGTCTATTTTCTTTTATAAGAATAGCAATAGCTTTCAAACACTTCTCAACTAATGTTCATGAAGCACAGTTAATTTTGAAGCAGGCCACTTGGTTGTCACATTTCACAAAGAATACTCAATTTTAAAAGAAGTCAGCATGACCTTATTCGCAGATGTTTTTTATAAACACATTTCATTAAGAAAAAAGTGTATCTTCCTAATTGTAGTTGTAGGAAGATGATGATTTGTTTCAATTATTTTTTGAATTTTTCCAAAATCAGGCATTTTAACAAACATGAGAAATGCACCATTATTTTGCACATCCTTTATACTGTCTAATGTCCCAATTTAATCAAATAATGTACTGGCAAATAATGTGGTTTTTGAGACAAAATGTTTAAAGAAAATAAAAATCGGTTGTTTGACTCAATTTCATTTCACAAAATATACTTAAAAAAAAAAGTTGAACGTAATCTTATTTATAGATCTGATGAACACAGTTCATTAAGAAAAATATATATATTCAAAATTGTAGTTGTAGGGAGACGCCGAAAAAGTATTGATATTTTTCAATTTTCGAAAAAAGTCTGAGCTTTTAATAAATGTGAAACCTTTACCAATCCCTTAAACGTCCTTCAGACAATCCACCAAAAAAATTCCATCAAAAACGATGGAGCTGTTTTTGAGAAAAAAACATTTAAAAAAAATTACAAATGTCATATTTTTGGCGCAAAATTACCCGAAAAATACTCAACTTTTCGAAAAATTGTACATCTTATTTCATAATCCATTTTTAAGGAATAGATTGTATTAAGGGAAAAATCTCTGCCTTTAATATTTTAGTTGTAGGAAGGCGCCAAAAAAATTTTCAATTTTCGAAAAATCTGAGTTTTCAACCAACTTGGGACTTGCGCTATTCTCTTAAACGTCTTTCAGACTACCCAACTACAAAATTTAATCAAAATCGTATGCGGATATTTTTTGAAAATTTTGGGAAGGTCCCAGGGGCTTCATAAAAAGTACCCTCCAAAATTAAAATATCAGTTTCAAATTCAAGGGGCTACATCAGCCAGATCGATCGAGGAATATCAATTTTGGAGGCTGAACCGTTTAGCTGCTAGCGTAGTTCGCAGACAGACGAACGGAAAGATAGACGTTTTGCCGTCAATCGACTCGTGGAATCATAAGTGATTTGTAGGGTTGCCACCTTATTGTAATTGACTTAAATGTTAGGTTTTTAAATTATAATAATTGCTTATTCAAAATTAAAAACTAATCCTAAAAGATTGTAAAATGTAAACATGTGACATTTAAAATAGAATGGTTTCATTGTGTAATTTGATTGCTGAAATAACAGCAACAAGTTATTGCCAGAAAACATTTTAAGAATTTTTAAAATAAATCATTTTCTTTTTGTCTTTTTATGTGCATCACCGCACCATCATAGGCTGTCACACAAATCTCGGCATTGTAATAAAATTGCAATGAATGAATTTATTTTTTAAATTCTACGGGAAATGTTCGATTTCAATTGATCGTTCGATTAACCGAACAAAATGGTATGGTAATATCATATTCCGTGTAGAATCGTGTTGAAAAGTTTTCTTTAATGATCATTAAGATTATATTATTATTATTATCATAATCGAGTATTATTTCTTATCTTAAAAGGCTTATTTTCTCACCCGAAAATGTCAAATATGTAGTAATATCCGATAGGTTGTTCGATCAATCGAGCTGTTGGAGCGTGTGAGCATGGTGAAAATACATATTATATTATACAATATATAATAATATATAATAATGTATAATGTAATGTAATATAATAAAAATATATCAATCTGAAACACGAAATCAATTTGTTTCAAAATACCGCACAGCTGGGCACCACTGCTATTGAAATACATGCAATTGTGGAGGTTATATGTATTTTTAATGGAAGTTTAGATTAATTAAATAGTTTACGCAGGAATTGTTATAGTCTGTGTGTGGTTTTCGACACCCGATTCGGGACCGATCTGCGGCAGGTAATCCACAAAAAAATTATTTTACCATGGGATATGGCATTCAAGACATTCTTCCATCGTTAAGATATGTGTTAAGCTCGAACACGATTTTTAAATAGTTTGTGAATGGTAATTTTGTTGTTTTTATTTTAGTCTCTACGTAAAAATGAGGACGAATTATTGCTATTTTCGCAGTTTCTGTAAGGTAAGTAATGGATATGAGATTGGCGCCCAGAACAATAATCACTTGCAATTGCTGTGGAGAGTATTGCATTAACACAGGATACAAAAACAACTCTTTTGGAAGAGATTTATTGAATATTTTTCTAAATGTGTTATGCAGTGATTCTTATATAATGATAACTAAATGACTAGTAATAAACAAGTGAAATATATTTTACTTCAGACCTCTCTTATTGCAGGTCCTATCGATGTGTAATTCTAACAAATTAATGCAGCCTTGTTTAAAGAATTATCTTATCCCTTTTAATTTCTCTCTATGTCATCCACTTTATTCAGTACGTAGGCTACAAACCACAGTTGCTGAACAGAGTTCTTCCAACCAAAGCGTTTTCAAAGCAATATTAAGAAAATTTGGATGGTTACATTTTCCACGTTCGGTATGTTAAATAAATTATGTTTTTTAATGAAATGAAATTTGTAAGAAAGTTTAATTACTTGTTCAATTTCTTATATTCCCAGACTCTTGCTCGAAGCGGGTATTTTTTATATGAATCAGTAGCTGATAGTGTGGATTATGCTTTATTTTTTAAAGGTATTTGTGTTATTTATTATTGCACATTGTGTGTGGTTAACTTGGAATATTTGGTATGTGTCATTAATTTTGATTTTAGTATTTGATTTGGAAGATTCCTTTTTCTCGTGGTTCCTTATAACAGAACTTCATGTATGGATGTTATTAGTTCGGGCTATGGCTGAAGGCAAGGAAGGCAGATTTCTGAGAAATCGTATTATTGAAGCAATGTGGGAAGACGTCTCCACTCGTGCCAAAAAGTTGGATGTAAGTAAATTTGTCAGTACACTATTATTTATCGATGTGCAACAAATAATCCAATCTAACCATTCTTCCCACTAATACATTTGTTGTTGATGGCCATAAAAATTATTTTGTACAGCTTGTAGGTAACCTTCAAGCTGTTATTTGAAAAATACAACACTTTTAAGAGAAATATTTTTATGCCATTACATTTTACCTTGTTACATTGTGAATTTCTTCATAATTATCTTTGTTATTGACTGATGTGTTGATGTGTCTGCTACAGTTTGCTTTGTCTAGAATGTGAAAATGATAGCATTACTTGTAGAATTACATTATTCTATTGAAAAGTACTGTGGGTTACTACTTACCCATGTATTTTGTAATACAACAATAGATTGGTGGAAATGGTTACATTTAGTTTGAATTGATATTGTCAACATTTACAGAAAATGGAAATTGGAGACCACAGGTTCAGTGAATGAGTGTAGTTGGTGGGACATAAATCAGTCAAGCAGCACATTTTATATATATTTCTTATGTTGAGAGAAGTGAAATGTGTACTACAGCTAAAATATGTGCATCAGCTATTTTATTTTTCTAAACTTGAGAAAATAAAATTTAATATTAATTCATGTATCAGTGAAACAATTTAGTTTCAATGATATTTAATCAAAATTAACAACCTAGTTAGTTGAATTTTGCTGTTCATTATCTGTGAATTTCAATTAAGTACCAAGTGAGATTGTTTTAATTATTTGGAGATTTCAGCTGAGTGATTTATCAGTACATGTGGGGAGTGATGACAGTTCAGGAGGTGGGATCTCATCAGTGACAAGATTGTTTTGGAATTGACGATGATGTCAATGAACCTGAAGATTGCCATGATGGAGGAGACAAAATTAAGAAATATAGTAACCCTCAAATTTTTTGAAAAGAAGAAGGAACCCTCCAGCTGTGTTTTGAGAGTACAACACATCATGAGAAATACTTTTATGCAATTATGTTTTACATTGTTGACAATTTCTTCACATGTAACATTATTTAGTGTATAAATTATCTAAATCTTCTTTAAGAAACTCATTTAAGCATATTTGGTTGTGTTGTAAAAAGGTGTAATGCAGCAAGATAGTATTTCTTGTATTCAGTAATATTTTTGAAGCTTGTCAAATTTTTGTCAAGTTTTGAACAATTTATCAAAATTTTTACATTGTTGAAAATTTTAAGATATTTCATTATAGTATGTATTAGCAGTTATTATTTTGGGATGGACAAAAACAACGATAAGTGTGTGAGATTTTTTCGTTTTTGGCAGTTAAATAGTCGAGGACACAATACTTGGAACAACAAATATAATGAAATTGACATATTTTCAGACATTTTCTGAAGTCATGGGAGAGATAAACTACTTAGTTATTTTTATATTACTTACTCACATTTATTAGATGTTTCGACTGAAATGATCACTCGCAGTACTGCTGGTGTGAAATGCACGTGCTTGCCGAAATATTAAGAAAATTACATAAGAATGTAAGAATGTGCATGTTAATACGTTCTGACAAAGGTGTTATCTACAGAGACAGTTGACTGGAATTCTCAAAGATACAAAGTGCCAAAAACACTCGCTAGTTATTGAGTAAATTTGCTGTAATTAAATATTTTCAATACAGTGGTTCTTGTACAAGTACCAATGCCCTATAATATATTTAATACTTTGATGTACACCATATGATGTTATTGCTACTTGCTTGAGAAGCATATGAAAAATTGTACCCATTCCAAAAACATAAATTGTAGAGACTTTTGGAAAAAAGGTTTTATTTTACAAGTACATTCACTGACATTACTTTTTCTTGGTCATAATGTAATTTGAAATGCTTGGCATATTCATAATTCAAACTTTTGCCCTTTTAAAATATAGGTATTGACAACATAATAAACAGCAGTCTGACAGGCAAGTAAGACGTACGACCTTCACCATTTGTTATACAGGCCTCAAACTCTCCAAGGAATATGAATGAGTATAATTTTCCAGATCTCTGTTGTATCAAGATCTCTGCTAACGTTAATTCAACTAGTTTTTTTAATGAAAATTAACATATACCTTTGGTTATTAATTCATTTGAAAATTCCAGACTTCAATACTTTTCTCAGGGTTGTGTGTGCCTTAGATTTATTGCACACATATGTTGTATTCTTAAATTAATTAGAAGGAACCATTTAAGCTCTGGAATGTATCAGTTGGCCAATGTAGTTGGTCTATAGAGTAATTGAAAAATTTGTCTCTGAGAAACAATTTTCAAAAATAAAAAAGTTTCTAAATTCAGACTTGTAATTAAATATATGATTAAATGGTTTTTGGATGCTGATTAATATAGCAGAAGCACCATATTTGAACATAATACTTGGCAACATGATGGAGAAGGATAAAACATTAGTGCTTCAATGCTTCAATATTATAAGCGCTTCAATTTACATTGCTGTCTGTGCCTCATTTCTTCTTATAATTTTTAAAACTCAAATTACAAATCTTAAATTATTGTTTGGTAATGACACTACTTGTTAATTTTCTTGCTATTCAGAATTTGCATTCATGACTGTAACGCAAGTTACTGCCACTTTTTTGCTCTTTTAAAAATGCCAGGGATAAAGATAGTGTCATGAATACAAAATCTGCTAAGTGGGAATAAAATTAGCCAGTCTTTCGCTGAATTGCATAACTAAGCTTTGTGAATTCATGGAAGTTAAGCAACGATTTTATGGATGAGTGTCTGTCTGGGAACCATGGTTACTAACTATGCCTAAGCCCCCCTGGCTGAATGGATAAAAGGAATTGACTGACTGAAACGTATCGAGACAAATGACAAAACTTACCAGAGCATTTCTACAGGTGTATACATGCTAAATTCCAAAAAAGAGCAAAGAGATGAAATGTGAAAAGGATGCAAAAAAAGTTGCTTGTGAAGATTACATTCACAAATTGTGGAAAGTGATTTAATAGGTTTTTAAAATTTTAGATGGAAGCACTTGTGACAATATAAATTATTAATTTATTTGATCTAGAAAAAGAAAACTTTTAAAATGATTTACCAGTTGTTTCAATTCATATTATTTCTCCTTTGTTTTTGTTTTTTTATTGCTTTTTTGATGGGGCAAAAGAAATTTTATTAGTTGCAGAACTCAGCTTAACTCTTGAAATCTTGTTATTTAAGTTTATATACGTCCAGTATCTTTTTTGACTTGCTACTAAAAGCGGTTCTGTTTCAGGTGCATAGTTTAGCAAATTTCAGGGAACAAATGAATATACTCTCTGAGCAATTTCAAGCTGCCATCATAGGGTATGATGAAGGCCTTCTATCAGAAGATCGTGAATTAGCTGGAGCAATTTGGAGGAGGTTTTTCCGTCAAGAATGCTCAGATCCTGAACAAATTGAATGTCTTGTTAAATATGTTCGCAAGCAGGTACGTTCATTATTCATTTTGAGAATAATTTTGACAAATAAGTTCAAGAGAGGAAAACTGCCTAGTCTTTGTGCTATAGAAAAGTTTCTGACTTCACCTTCACCTAAAGATTTTTAAAAAATCTACCCCATCCGCTGTCCTTAAAATAGAATTTAAGTTTGTACCCTTTGTTTTTTATGAATATCTTGAAAATGTGGAAGTCAGCCAAAGTGGATGTTAATTATCTTATAATATCAAAAAAACATAAAATTTCCTACTAAATGCATTTTGACACCTTCTATTTTCTATTACACATTAAGTTACACAAGAGTGAAGATGAAAGTTAAAAATAAGTTTTCTCTTTTCCCTTTGTGCAATTTCTTCAAACATGTCTATTCAAGTTTTGCAGTCTGCAATGCATTTAGGTATTCTGGATCAGTGGAGCTGGCTTGAGTCGTGCAGGTAGAACTGGGGAGGGTGAGGGAGGAGCGATGCATGGAGGGAATATAAATAGAATTGCTTTCATTTCACCTCTAGATAGAATTCATTAAGACTAATAGATGATTGTGATAAATAAATACTAGTGAGATTGAAGTTGCAATATTATAGTACTACGCAACTGTTTTCAATAATATGAGAAGGTAGTACTGTTGTAGCACCACTAGTTATACAAGTTAAGAAATGTACAATATATTCATATTTCTACCTGATCAGTGCTTCAGGGCTACTTTGGCTAGTACTCCACTCCTTGAGTAAGTCTACTTGGTAAAATGCCTGTCACTGAACCTTACACTGAGGTAATCTTGTTCCTGTTGATAAGACACATAAATTTTGTTAGCACTTTTACAAAGATTTATGACAAGAGAGCAACAAACAACATGACAAGCAAGAAAAAACTAGTTTTAAATTTACTTATTCCATTACATAGATACCATCTCTAGGTATTCGTGCATAATTATTTGTTGCATGATACCATATCGAAAATAAACATAACAAATCTTACTCTTAAAACTAATTGTCACAGCTTTCATTCCAAATCTAATTCTTTCATATGCTTAAACAGTACATTGTAATTCAAATCTTCGGTTAATATCTAATTCTAGTTCTGTAGATTTGACATGACACAATTTGATATTATTTTGCTGTTATGTCATCCTTTACAAAATTATACTTTCTTGCAATAAGTTTATTCTTTGATTTTATTTTTGAGTTCTTCAACCAGTTCATCACAGCTTTCTGTCTGTTCGTAATTGTATTGGAGATTTTACTTAATCTGAAAAACCCATTTCTGATATCAACTCTGTCAGCCATCGACTTTCACAAATTGCTTTGCTAACTCATCAGTACTGCTTCAAACATTGAAGTGCCATTATCTTTTCCTTTTTCAACATCATTAAAGACTTCCTCAATTTTATAATAAAAATATTAGAATCACTTGTAGTGCTTCAACTTGCAACTCGTTTTGAAACATCCTTTTTCTAACTATATTCTCCATTATGTTTAATCTTCCTTTTGAATAACTCATTATTTGTAAAGCTGTATAATGCACTTCTTTTGCATCTTCTGAATTCTGAGAAATTTTGCTATATAAATACACCAAGTCTGGCTGTGCTCTAGTTACTAAATAACCAATGCTTCCTAGTATCGCTTGATATATTTCTGTATTAATGTTGTTTATTTACAAATTACATAAACAGACCGGATAATTCTGATAATGTTCTTGATAAAATAGAAACCCATGGGAATTTTCTTTGATTTTTTGTTGTTGTAATCTGTCAATTTTTGTAAGTCAGTCAAACTATTCCTGGTGTCTTTACTGTCGAGCATTCACTCATTCAGAATCTGTCTAATACTTTCTCTATATAGTTTGTTTGATTTAATAGAAATCCATTTTCATCCCTTTCTATATTTATTCGTAAAAAGATTATATAATTTTTAATTTATTTTTCGTTAAATATTTTTCTATCTTCTGTATCAATTCTTCCACTATTTTTTCATTCTTGACTATTATAATACAGACATCTACATAAAAAACCAATTGCTAAGAATTCTATATTTCCTCCATTTATGACCAAACATGGATCGCTTTTTGAGGATTTAAGGTTGCGGATTAAAGTAATATTTGACATAATTTTTCATACTAGCGCCTTCCAGCTTCTGAAAACAACTTACAAATTTTTATAAGTTTCAAAACTGTACCACTTCTTATATGTGTTCCTTCAAATGGTTTCACACACACTACTTCGTCGAATGTGCCATTGAAGTGTGCAGTCTCCACATCAATGAATCTTTCCTCATAGTTTTCCATCACTGCTAATGCCAGGAGTGTTCTGAATGTCTCCATTTTCATTACTGAGCTGTAGCTATTCTTGAAATCTCTTCCCATTACGTGCATGGACCCATCCACTACTAATCTAGCTTCAAATTTAATTTCTTCTGCTGTTATTTTCTTCTTAAACACCCGTTTATTGTTTAAAATCTTGCATGTTTCCAGTATCATATCCTCCTCCAATGTCTTGTATTTTTTCAAACTATCTAATTCGCTATCCATTGCTTGTTTCCACTCTGCAACTTCAATCTATTCAAGTGCTTCTTGATAATTTCTGGGATTTTCTTTTCTTATATTTGCAGAGAACCACTTAATTGGTTTGTTGATCCTTGTTGACCTTAAAACTATTCTGATTTTCTTGATTTTCTGTTTCTATTACTCTTTGATCTTGATTTTATATTACTTTTGTGTTCTCTTCTGAATTTATACTGTCAACTTCATTTTGATGCCTCATCTTATTGTTTTCTTCTGACTCCACACCTTATCTTCAACTATTGTCACATAATTGAATACTCCATAATTATGTTTGTTATTTATACTGTAACCTTTTTTTTTTCTATCAAAACAAACATCCTGAATTTCATAAATTCTTCTGGTATGTTCATCGTATACTCTATATGCTTTTATATTTTTTGAATTCCCAATAAATATCCCTGCTTTCGCTCTTTCAACATGGTCTTTGATGTATGTGGTCGGGTTTCTGTTATGTATACTTTACATGCAAATTCTGTAAAAACTGTAAATGTTTTACCGATGGTTTCGTGTGACTTCATATTTGCATTGGTACCTGATTGCTCTTCTTATTTGATAATATATTAAGTAAATATGGTGCCGTTGCTGCTGCTTCTGCCAAAAACTCATTCATATAGTTCATTCAGTAATATATTTGCATCAATCAACATTGAATGTGCTGCTTCTATGATTGTCCTGTTGGCTCTTTCTGCTATCCTGCTTCCTCTGAAGTGCACATGCAGTTGCATGTTCATGTTTTAGCCTTTTTCTTCATAGTAATCAGAAACTGCATTTCCACAAAATTCTTCACAATTATCTAATCTTACAATTGAATTGTACATTTTAATATATAAATTTAAACATTTTTTAAAATTACATTTTAAAAATAAAACATTAAATAATGTTTTTATGAGTTTTTTTTTTTTTTTAACAAAAGAGGGTAAAAATTCTGACATCAAAAATCTGGATTGTTGGTTACGTGGATTTGATTCTGGTGATGCTATTACTGTTCATTAACGTACAAGCTGTAATTCGTTGTAGGTGTAGATTTTCGTGTACAAAATCAGATGGTCTGTGTATGTAATAATGTACTTCCAATACATTTTTTCTGTTACTAAAAACAGAAAAAATGTTAATACATTAAAGGTTGTATTCATCCACTCCTCTGGTTTTATTTATCAATGTACTCTGAAAGATTTGAGCTAGTTTTTTTAATGTTGAAGCGATCTACTGGCCATTTCATTGGTACTTTTTGAAAATACAATTTGGTATTCTGTTCTATGTCGTTTATTGATGTACTAATTGTATATATTTTTCTAGATATGTTTGAATTTAAAATTGAAGATAGCATTTAAAATTTTCTGTTTAAATTGTTAATACTGCTAAAGAAATTCAGAAATAATATGTCGGGAAAACAATTATTTTGAAGCGTATTTCTAAAAATATTTTTAAATCGCGTTTAAAAATATTTTGTAATCCTGTAAGTTGCCAATGAGGGCTCTCAAGAATAACTCTGCTCTGCAACTTGCCCATGGTTTTTCAGTGTTGTAATTTGATTGAAAGCTAGTTAAAAATTTAGATATTATTTGTAATAAGATGCCCATAAACTTACTGGAGGTTATATTGAAGGACATTATCTTATTTTAGTTAATTTTGCTTTAACAACCTTCTGTCAATTCATGTTTTAGGTGAAGAAGTTGGACGAGTTGCCTCAAGAAAAAGTGTTGCTTTCACCTTCTATTACTTGGATTCCTTTAGAACCAATTAATAATGTAGGCTTGCGGTGATAATTAAAAGTACATTGTTTTTAGTATGTATTAATGTGTTCTGATAGAAAGAAAGTGTAGAAAATCAATGTATTATACCTGCTTTGTATTTATTAAATGTTTGTTTTGAAAACATCAAGTGAAATTATATTATTTTTGTGTTTTGATTTGGTAATCAAATTTTTTCAGACACTCGGGGTTAACAGTAAGTCAACTCGCGATAAAACCAGTTTCAAAAACATTAATTTCAATTTTTCTCAAATGATGTTTGCACGCATTACACTAATGGGTTGAAAGAGTTGAAAGAGAAAATGTGTTCAAATACTTAATATTTTATGCATTTAAATTGGTAGTTGCATAAACAACATCGGTCCACTTTTTGCGATTTTTGAGTTATGGTCAGAAACAGATTCCTAGTGGTAGGTACATATTTTGAAGTATAAAGAACATGAGTTCCTGTATTAAAATTGGGTGAATATGAATGCTAGATTAAGCATCTTTGCATAAACCTCAAGAGTCCAGGACTGAAGTGGTTTACAATGTGGGGAATGGATTGATGGCCGCATGAAAATCGTTTTTCACTTTGTAACAGTCAAAATGTAGCTTCAAAATTATTAACAGAAAAAGCTTACAATAAGATGATTCCAGTAAATATACTAAAATTACATGACATAACATAATGAAACTGATGCAGTATATTCCAGAAGAAGTTAATATGAGGATATCAAAAATTGGCCAAGTACTGAGACAACAGAAGACAAACATAGAAATAAAGTTAAATTTTATTGTACTTCATCAGATTATGAAAACATTTACTCTATTGATAATAAATACACTGAAAATTAAAGTTATTGTTGACTTGAAATTTTTATTTTGAAATAACAACACGAGTCCACAAATTCAAAATTCTGTAGTAAAGCACAGATAAAAGATATTGTCATGATTTTTTAGGCAGAAGTAGTGCAAGTGCTTTGTATTTAACTTATTGGGGGCATGTCAGTGTTAATGTTTTCAATAGTAAATAGTTTTAACCTTCTCCTGTAAAATTTACTTTTTATCACTAATTTTATTAATGCGACCACCGATTCACTGGAATTCAAGTACCACTAGAATTTTTGTGTCTTAAATTTTTTGTTTCAATTTTATTTTCATTTCATGGAAGTGCTGGGTGAAAGTGTCCACAACGTATATGGAATTTGATCTTGCCATCTTTCATTCTGTGCAGATTAGTTGCTACTGCGACTGTCAGTGTTGAGGGTTGGTGTAAAATACTTGGTGAAGAAATAATTTATTGGAGGCTATCTGTTTAAAATTATAATTTATTTTAAAATTGTTTAACAACTTTATTCATTAAATGATTCCCAAATAAATTTTTTAAATTTTTAATCTGTGATGTGGTGTGGCCTTTAGATTTGCTGTTAAGAAAAGAAATGAGTTTGGCATACTCTTTTTATTCTAAATGTTAGATGAAAGTATCCATCTGTTTTATTTGCACGTAGTTTAAGTATTAGTGTTTGTGCATATACTAGTATATGTTTTTTCATTGGTGTTACAAATACTTGCGAATCATTCTATTGTTACTGGATTTCTGTTTTTTCTTTTTTTAAGCGATAGTTAAACATTTCTTTTTGACCTGGCCAAACAAATTTTAGAATTTGATGTTAATCAAATTGTGTTGCCATCTAAACATTTTTTAAAAAGGTGTAATATTTTTAAAAATTTACACTTTAATTTTTTGTTGAAGTTTTTGGGGAGAATATAATTGAGTCAATGGCTCTTACTTGACAAGTATCTGTTCTTCAGTAATTGGCGATTAGTTTTCTTGCACACTGAAGAGGTAATAGTCATGGTTTTTGATGTTTAATTTTAGATTTGGAGTAAACATGAATACATTTTCTCATAATTAACTCTTAAAAAATCTAGTGAAATACTTGGCTACATATTTTTATAAAAAAGTGTTTTTATTTTATTATTTTTTTCATTTGATATGTGCAGATCTCCATAGAATGAGTCAGTCCTCAGTTTCTAGAATTATTACAGAAATATCTGAAGTTATCAAGAAATAATAAAATGTTCATAAAATCACCCTTCATAGATTGTACTAATATCGTATGCCGATAATTATACTTATTAATAACCCAAAATCAGAAAAATTCTAACAATAGCATTATCTGCACAGGACTTATTTTTTTATTTATTTTTTGTTTATAGTCGATGAACCCAGATGCTATATTAAAAGATCTGCCAAACTTGTAAACAAGATTGCGGCCTTCTAGATTTGTATCTAATAACCAATAAAGCAATGTTGCCAAATATTGCCTATGTGCGACTCGAATAAGTGGGGTCTATGAATACGAAACTGTCATAAGGGTTATTACTTACACATTTACTTATTGTATAAGTGTATATTCGTTTTGGTAATGTACATTACTAATTGGTCTCTTAAAAAACAGAGACAATTCACTTGAGAAGTTTCAGAGATAACGGGACAAATGTGTTCAAAAATATAGCTTTACAGAAATCAGTGTTGAAATCGATCCTTCTACGAAACCTGTCATATTGTCATGGTAACAAGTAAACAAAGCAGATTTGTTGTGCAAATAGATATAGAAGATAAAGTTTTGCTGTACCAACAACATTATGGAATGAACTTTTCTCCACCATTAGTGGAAAGCAGACCCTTCTAGATGAATTTGTTCAAACAATATAACTTAAATGAGAGACTTGTATCCAAAGTGACTCATTTTGAAGCAAGTGAAGGAAGAAAATAACAAAACAATATGTTAAAAGAGTGCATTTCAAAATTATGTATATACCATTTTATTCAGGAAACTAAATATTTAGAAAATGTTAAAATCTCAAATGTCAAAAATTCTGAATTTTGCTGTATGTCGCCTCATAAAGGAAAGGTGATTCATTGTGAAATGGTTTAAGATGTAGTATATTACATTCTTTTAATTTTTTTGTGTTCATTAGTAGATTTGGTGTAACTTTCTCCAATTGAAATGTCATGATTATGAAAAATCAGTGTTCGGTTTCTATGAATTGGAACATCTACTTCATTGAAAGACTTGACTTACTAACTGTAACTACTGAGACATCACATATGTATTATCTGACTTGAAAAGACTTGTTTCCTTTCCTTTCATTTTGACATATTTTTTTGCCAGATTTTCTTCCATAAAAGGCTACAGAAGTGAGAGAAGTGTATATTGCAAAAATAATGTATTGGTAATAGTTTAATGTTACCTTATTTACTTGTTTCTGTAAAATGTATTTTAGTTGTTTTGTGTCCGAATTTAGAAGTAATTGATTAAATATACCATTTGAGGTGTAAAATATCTTGGATTTCATTTCCAAATATCAGCTGACTGTTTGTATTGCTTTGATGGCTGCATCTACAATACTTTGGATGTAAGGACACTTGCCTGGAGTGTGCCTGTGAAAATTTTTGTATTATTAATTTGCAAAAAGACAAGGAGAAAAATGTTTGGTTGTGGAAATCTTTGGGTTTTAAATTGTGTTGTATAGGTGTATAAATTGGAATTCATGAAATATGGCACTTTATTTACTTAGCAGTTTAATTTACGATGTGCTAAGTTTCACAAAAAGAAAAAAAAAGAACACGTATAAAAATAGTAATGAACAAAAACAGCAGTAGCTTGTTCAACATTTTGTTTGTTGCTTACTGATAAATGGTTGAACAATGTGATGTATCAGGGGCGTGATCTGTCACAATCTGGCATAAATGTCTCTGTCGGCAACCACTGTCACAGCCTTGTCTGGCGTCAGAATCCTTTACATAAAATCTGTAAATCATGGAAAACATTAATTTTATCACTCATTGATGTTGTAATATTGAATATTGAATCAACCATGTAATTTGAACAAGTTCAAAATTAAAGCAGATTAACATTGTGAAAGTTTGTTTTGAATATTTACTGACCAATTCAATTAGCAGTTTCAGCAGATAAAAGGTTTTTAATGTCAAATCTTCAATCTTGCGAAACAAAGTCCTATGTATTAGATATTGATGTTTTCTAAATATTTCGTTACCTATGATATTTTTCCAAAAGTGCTGGTGTTTTAGCCATTCGGTGGGCCAAATCATCTAGTTCTGATGGAACTAAGGATTTCACTCCATATTCTTCTTGGAAAGAATACAGTTTGTACCATTTGGGAACTGCGTTTCCATTAAGATTGGCATCAGTTAAGTTGTAGGTCCATGTTTCTGAGTCGATCACAAGCTGCACATGACCACAGTTACCAGGAGACAGAAATAATGTAAGCATTAAATAATATTAGAATTTTTGTAACTTACCCCAGTTGTTTTATCAATTTTGTATACTTTATAATTGGGATTGAGGTAAGTGTAAGTTGTAGCACTTCCACCATTCAGAGCAACATTTGTTGCTCTTTCAGGATTTTCCAACGAATAGAAAATGTGAAATTCATCATTGTGAGTGTGACCATTGAATTGAGCTACAACTGTGTTTTCAAACCTGAAATAGTTGTCAAATTGATAATGATGATAATAATGTTCACAAATGATAGAAAAATTAAATCTGCCCAGAAGATTTTAAATACTCTAACAATGTTGACTTTTTAATTGCTGTCATCTGCAATTAAGTAACAGTGGAAGCAAAACTTGCTGAAACTTATTTCCTTACCTGTCTATAATTCTTCGGAACTCTCTGCTGCACGAGTTTAGTGAATCAGATACACCTGGAGGTATGTGAGCCAATATATGCACTTTTTCATTTGCTTTCTCAGCCTGTAATAATACCTCAGTCAACCAGTTAAGCTGATCTCGTAAAAGGTCTGTTCCGTGATCATCAAGAAGCCACCTATGAACAGATCATTTATAAAACATTTCAATAATTTATAGGTACTTCATAGTTGTGATGCTCATGTTAGAGTTACCAATTGAATGTGTAGCAAACATTGTTGTTTAGGTTTATAACACGAAGTCCTGGCTTTGCAATTGTAGTGTAAGAACCTCCAGTTAGAACATCTTTTGATACATCTTCTGGTAACCAATTTAGCCAGTGATTTAATGAAGCATTGTACAACCACTGAGTTGAGAGACTTTCATCTTTGACAGTCTGTGGCGCATACCTAAAATATTCACATACATTTTACTATTAGGTCATGGAATCTACAGGGTCTTTAACTTAACTAGCAACCCATGTCTGAGAGCACTTGTTCTTGTTTTGGTAATTTGGCAACCACATCTCTTTGCCTCCTTTCGAGACACCCGTGCCTGGCACATTGAGAGCAGAGGAGGAGGCGATTGTCAGGTCATTTGTTGCACCAACTTTCCTGTTTCTGCATTTTTCCCATTCGAGATCTTGGGTCGGCAGGAAAGTGGCTCACACACCAGAATCTCTTCATGCTACAGAGTGAGGTGGGCTGAGGTATGGGCAGGGAAACAAAATGTCTCTTTAAGCGAATATGTCCAGTATGCTTAAGGGACAAAATTGTAATACTGAAGATGTGGAGGGAAGTTGTGACTTATTGATTTATTAACAGCCGCATAACCACAATTATTATTTAATGAAAGCCAGCTCACGGAGAAATCAGAAAGATACCTCGTGAAGTGTTACCAGCAAGCTATTCTTTATATATAACAATAATAATATTTTTGCATACTAAGCAAATACTGTATTGTAATATCTGTGTTCTAAGCAAATAAGAAAATCTTTAGATAATTATTGAAAATAATTAATAAAAAAGAATAAAATATAATTTCCGTAATATGTCAAAAAACTGACCTTCGAGTAAATGCTCAAAGTGATCATTTAGCAAGAGACAGGATACTCTTTTCAATGTAGTGGCTGCAGTACGTTGAAGAGTAAGAGGGACAGAACAATTGCTTTCTCTTTCTTCCAACTAAAATTAGAAACGTTTTCTCAGCCTGAAATCTGAGGGCGCGCGGCCAGGGGTTGCCGAAAGTGAAAGGGATGCCCAAGATATTTCACACATTGCCAAATTCCCAAAACGAGACGAGTTGCGAGTTACAATAAAGACCCAGTATAGTATCCTTACAGCATAAATTTCAAACTAGTATAACTGCTGGAGAGTACAAATAATGGCTTTTGTTTTTCTTAGAATATTGTAAATAAGAGAAAGTACGTAGATCAAGGTAGGGTTTTTTTGTTGTTTTTTTTACTTTGTTGGGTACTTACACGTTTAGTGGATGTGGTTCATGGTTTCCCAACGTTGGAAATAAAGGAGTATTTGGAAATTTTTTTTGATATTCTGCATAAAATTGGTTGAAAATGCCATTGTTTAAGTCACGACTTGTTTCCCATACTCCATGGTCAACCAAATCTCCAGTAAAGTAAACAAAATCTATATTCTGAAAAGATTGCAGAGGTAATTAATTGAAATTTGTAGTATTGGATCCTTATCATTCAAACCGTATTTACCTGATGTTCTTTTTCTATTTGTTCCAAAGCATCTACTACAGCATGCCAAGGCATATCACAACTCCTATAATCTCCCCAGTAGCCAGCTGCATCTGAGGGAGAGGCTGGACTACCCTGGTCTTGACGACAACAAGTGGGTTCTCCACAGTTAGCATTTCCACCAATGGTATAGCGAGGATCGTAATGAATATCGGAGATTTGAACAACCGTGTATGACTCTCCGTTTTCCTGAAAATAGAAAGTTATCGAAAAGTGTTTTGCGATGCCTTGCCAGTATATTGATGTAAATAACATTGATATCTCATTGTTCACAATTTCTGTTTTAAGTAAATACTTACAGGTATTTCTTTGACTGCTGGTTGAGGTTTCTCTCCCAAAGGAACCTCCAGAGTCCATTCAATGGCATATTTAGGATTGCAAGTCTGCTGTCCATCTTGGAGAAGTAAACCACAAACACGCTCTGCTGGCAAGTTAGGATTATTGTCCATAATGTACATGAAAATATCCTGCAAAGGAAGGAATTCGTTAAATAAGCAAAGAAATACACTAAATTTATTGGATTTGGTTGACGGAGACTTACTGCATTGGTCTCAATAACTCCAGCACAGACACTCTCACTTTCTATTTTGAGAAGGACACACAAATCTTCTAACATGTCTATTATATCCTCTTCTGGTGTTCCACCTTGTTTGAATGTTAAAATTGTACGAACAACTGCATTGCAAACACTGCACATTCCCAATCGCTGAACAGTCCCAGCTCTTATGTCAGCTCCTTGAAATGAGAACTCGTGGAGAATGTCTTGAAATTCAGGTGTAATGTGTTTGGTTTCTCTGTACTTTTTGAATTCTTGGTAAAATTTTTGTGAAATTTCAGCATCTAGAAAAAATAATGTTAGGAATTTAATAAATTGTTCCTTTTAAAACAAAATGTTAGTGAGTGATAAAGAGAAGACAGTCCACATAATATCAGATAATAAATGCAAATATCATAATTCTACAAGAAAGATTGATTAACCCTTGGCGTTTCAACACCACATACTTTTGTGAATTGTTTACATAATATTATAATATTGCTACTTCTACCCTACTAATCATTCAAAAATCTCGTGAAACACTCAATCAAATAATGTGCAAGACTTTGAAAATTTTATTTATTTGTTTTAAATTCTTGAAAATTCAAAAGTGATTGCATTCAATAGATGGCGTGAACGTCAAAAAAGTTTAAACTATCAAGGACTTGAGGAGGGTGTTTGATTCCTAAATGGCCTTTAAGGCTCATATTGACCGATACAAAAGCTAGGTTTCATTAGAACATATGAAGAGTTACATTTTGTTGAGGTTCTTAAAACCTTATCTTTTCTTCTTCTACAGCCAATATTGATGTGGGGATCAGTGATATGGTCACAATTTTTTTTTAACCATAACATAAGGCTGGAAACCACACACTTTTTAGAATTGCATGAAGCAGATTAGGAATTCATGATTCCTTTGTTGATCACAAATACAAACTTATTGCTTCAAGATGGGCAAATACCCTCACTTTAATCTGCAAGGGAAGTGAGTGACTTTAAACTTTTAGCTGAGGTGGATTTACGCATAGGCACAGAAGGCACGTGCCTACGGCGGCAAATTTTCAAAATTTTCTTGATATTTTCTAAAACAAATTTAGGTTTTCTAAATATATAACAGCATAAATCATATTTTTATTTTAAAAATTATTTAAACGAGACTAAAGCCGGCCCCTCAACCTTCTATATATATATATATATTAGTAATATGAGTGTTTTTTGTGTAATTTTACGAGAAGCATAATAGCCCGCTCCCAATTGACTGTGCTTCCAATTTATGCGGGTACATTTTTTCTTCATGAAATGTGTTTATTAAAAATAGATCATCAAAAAAAGACATGTTCAATTTTTTGAAAATTGAGTATTTTTGGGTAATTTGAAGACAAAAGTAATCGCCCACTCCGAATTTACTGCGCCTCGTGGACGTACTTCGTAAGTTAGAATTTGTATATTATTTCATATTTCTTTGGTCGTTTCGTACAATCAACTTTTATTATACATTTGCATATTTATATTTTAAGAATTATTTAAAACATATTTCAAATACTGCTGGCTTTGAGGGAATATCAGATTGGAATGCTACAACCACTCTGCTGCTCATTTTTGTGAATTACGTCTTATTGTTGAGGCATGATTTACCTGTTTGAAAAGCAGCTATAATTGTCAAATTTGTTTTGATGTTTGCTTGAAAATAGTATTTGCACCAAATGTATTATTTGTAACGGGCAGGATTTAAATACTTGTATTTGAAATATATATTTTAAATACATTTTGTATTTTAAAAAAATGAATTTTTGGGCGAAAAATTTAGAGACATATGTAAATACATCAAGTAGGTGTATTTATGAGTACATGTGCTTTAAATAATGTGAGATATAGTTTGCTGGAAACTCAACTTTTTCCGTCAAAATGAGCTCAATATTTCGCATTTTCAAAACCGCTCAAACACCATTTTCTCAAAAATGGCTCCAAATTTTTTTCTTCAAACTTTTCCAGCAGATAGTGCTAATAGCATTGTTGAAAATGACTATGAATTAATCTTGCTGTATTCATTTGTTATTTCGTTTTTCAAAAATTATACAAATGTAATATGTTTGAAAGATCTATCTTTGAAAGAATGAGAAAATGAATACGACAAAGTCTGTGCCATTCTGTAACACCATTAGTTACTTTCTCGAATACATACGTATGTATATACATAGTAATAAACGTAGTACCGAAAAAAGTATTGTTATGCTGAGGAAAATTGATTTCGTGATCAACTGAAATATATACGTTTTGGGGTCAGTTGATATCGAAAAAGTGTTTTTTTTTTCAAAACGTCCGTCCGCTTGACGGCCCGTCCGTCCGTCCGTTAACAATACTACCCCCCTAATCCATACGTAGAATTATTTCCAAAACGGATATTTCTCAGTCGATCTGGCCCGACTTAAGGCGCTGCGATTTTGAAAAACTTTGTTTAAAATTTTGTTGTACTTTCAATGAAGCGTAAAGGACATTTTCAAAATTTTCTCAATAACGGCTCCAAATTTTTCTTTAATTTTTTGAGGAATAGAGTAAACTACACTGTGAAAGATGATGTAGGTCCGTTTTTTTCTGTTAACTCTGAATTTTTGAAAATTTCGAAAGTTTGAATTTTTTTCGGTATCTTCTAACAACTACAAAATTAAAAAGATACATTTTTCTCTCAGGCAACATTTTTGTTCATATTGAAATCTTGTAAATTTTTTTTTGAAAATTTTAGTTTTTTTTGTGCAATATTAAAAAGAAATAATATAAATAAGATTTTATCGAAAACGGCTCCAAATTTTGTTAGTGAAGTGCTTTTATTAGTGAGAGTGCTAAATATACTCTTATAAGATGTCAGATGTATATCACGTCGTAATTTTTAATTTAGCGGCGATTTGTTCATATGATTGTATTTGTGAATACATGTGCTTTAGATAATGTCACATACAGTTTCTCAAAATCTCAACATTTCTGTGAAAATGAGTTCAAAATTCCGTATTTTCTAAAACATGGCTACGATGTTTTTCAAAGATTTTCACCTGATAGTGCTAATTGCACTGTTGAATATGACATAATGTTCATTTTGGAGTATTATTTCGTTTTTTCAAAAATCACACAAATGTAATTTTTTTTAAATACCTCTCACGCCGTTAATAAGCATATTTCTAACAATTTATAATTACTATTGCATTTTTGAGATAATGTGCTTCAAATGAAGTTTTTAGAAAACTCAAAAATATTTCTGTGAAAAAGAGCTTTAAATTTCGCATTTACAATTACGCTTAAACGCCATTATCTTAAAAAGCGAACTCAAAAATCTATCTTCAATATTCTAGTCGTAGGAAGAAGCCGATAAATTCAAACTTTCGCAATTCTCGAAAATTCAGTGAAAATAAGACCTATTTGACCTTTCAAAATACATTTCACTCTATTCTTACAAGGCATTTAAAGACAAAACTTGGAGCAATTTTTTAGAAAATTTTGAAAATGTCCCAGGGGCTTCAGTTAAAATAAATCCAAAAATGATTAATTTTCAAAATCACAGATCTTCGATTGAGACCAGATCGATACGTATTTATTCGGTAAAAGGGCTATGTATAGTTGAGGCGCGAGTTCTGTTCACATACGACAGATGGACGGACGGACGTTTTTGAGAAAACAACACTTTTTTTGGTATCGGGGCAGTGGCGGCTCTAGGTTGCACAACCCCCAGATATAACCGATAAAGTTCTCTTAATATCGTAGGAATATACATTTTTCTCTTAATGATATTGCATCACGGTCTTGGATCTTAGCTGTATTACTGGGTTTACTGCATTTATTCTTTGGCCTTTCGATTTATTATGGGCAACATACGGTCTTTTGGTCGAACAACCAGACGAGTTGCGCTGTTTAGCGCCGCGCGGCGACGGAGTCTCAGGGGAATACCAAAATTCAATCTTCGTCTGCCTCGCTGCATCGTAATTTTATGAATTTCGCTTCTTGAAAGTACATAAGTTCAATCAATTATTGACGGCATTTAATGCATTATTTATGGTGTTCAGAGAATTTGTTTTCCTTTGATATTCGATTTTCTGATTTAAAATTTACACTTGATGAATTCTTTGGGGAAAGTTGGTCGATCTGGAAGGAAGTCTCTTTCTCGGTAGATGCAGCAGGCTGCAGTTACACCACGGAGAGCGCTGGTGGAATATGAGCGTGTATGTAGAAGGATCTTTGTTACAAAATATACTTGGGTAGTGATAGTTTCGAAATAAAGCAATTTTATTTTTGTGAAATATGACGAAGCAATAGTTCTTGTTGCGAACTTAAGTGTCCAGTGGAAATCAAAGCCAGAACCTCGCGCGCGGTGTATATTATACCTATTTCGGTCACGACGCATAAAATTACGTAAGTAATGCTTCAATATGGACTTTTCTTTAACTTAGTTTTATTTAATTTGAATTGCTTACAATTTTATTATATTTTCTTATTTTGAATTTTGGATATTACATTTCCGTCATTCGATGGAGGTGCAACCTTCTGTTGGGGCACCAGCAATCACTGATCTGGGGACTCGAAAACGTGTATTTTTGTCGAAATCTCGAAATCGATATTCCGCATTATTACATACTTTTCTCCATAGTACGTATATTACTCAGTATACATACGTACGTGTAGGAAAAAGTACAAACTGTAATTTGATAGATCTCCTGACGATGAGTGCACTTACTACGTGCCTACATACTGTCTGCTTACATGCTCGAAACATCCATAATCCAAAACAAATCTCAGCACTCATGTATTGATTTTAATCATTATACAACGTTGACCGTCTTAAAATAATTTATTGGACATAATTACACGATATTTCTAATCAGAAGCTCACAAATAATATATTGAAAGCTGGTATCCTTCGATCGATCTGAGCCCATTGCATTTGAAACGGGTTGTTTGATTTTCAGGGCAAATGTCTTTTTTAGACACAGATTTTAAAAGTTCAATTTTTCGAAAATTTGAGTAGTTTTTCGTAATTGTGCGTGAAATATGGCAATTTTTACTTCCTCGTATACGTACGTATGTACGGAGTAATATTCGTAGAATCGATAAAGTTATGTAAAAATCGTCGGAAAATCAATTTCGAGATTTCAACGCAAATACTGAAGTTTTTGCGGTGCCTTCTAATAATTGAACATAGATATTTTTCCTTCAAATAAAATTTATTGTATTTCATGAAGTCTTGCACTTCTTTTTTTTTTTGAAATTGTAGATGTTTTCGCATATTGATTAGAATATGTGCAATATTAAAAAGTCCCCAAAACAAGAATTTCTCAAAAACTGCTCTAAATTTTTTTAAAAACTTTTGGTGGTGACTGCTAAAGTATATAAATACGAGATGAGATAAACGCTATAAAAGATGAGATAAACCTCATTTAGGTGCATTTCTTGTTGTTTTTTAATTTGCACATGTATTTTTTACTAGCCTCTCACGTTGTTCATATTTATATTAACGACAATTTGTATTACATTATTAAATTAATGAGTACACGTGCTTCATATTATGTCTGATAAAGTTTCTGGAAAACTCAAAAGTTTTTTGTAAAAATTAGCTCAAATTTCCACATTTTCGGAAACGCTCAAACACCATGTTCTCAAAAACCGCTCCAAATTGTTTCTTCAAAAAATGTTGCGCGAAAAATGCTAATACACTTTTGAAGATGACATAAATGTCATTTTGCTGTTTTTTTATTATTTTTTTTATAATAAATAAGTGGAGTGACTCACGCCTTTCATTTACTGCCATTTGTACACATTATTGAATGTGTATGGGTAGAAATGCTTAAAATTACTCCAAATAAGTTTTATTTTTGGAAACTCAAAACTTTTCTTTGAAAAAAAAAAAGCTTATAATTTCGCATTAATAGTAACCCGTAAACGACATTTTCGTAAAAACGGCTCCGTATTTTTAACAAAAATTTCTCTATAGGATGAGGTTTTGCTCTTCTATAATATTCTTAAAGTAATGTTTCGGATCTCCCATTACGCAACCAAAAATTGGATAACATTTTTAAACTAGCGGTGCTATCAAAGCACATATTTTCTCGCATTGTTTCTAAACGCTCCACAATATTATACTACTACATAAACTAACAAAAGTGTTTTCAGCCAACAAATGTTTTTCTGCTCCTCAGATCTTCAAAGTTACCTTGCCGGTATTCATACCGCTACGCCACAACAAAGGCTGTATTGATTGAACTCGGGCAGAGGCATAAAAAAACCCCTCAACAATCAAAATATCCGTTAGAAACTCCCAAAGCCTCCAGTCCGTTTAGTTCGATTAGAGGCTGGAGACAATTTTGGAGAAAATCGGCTGAATGCTCCAGTCTCTACAGTTGCCCTCAAACGGTGTGACAGCTGTGAGGTTGATGGATTGATAGTGATAGGCGCGTCAGCTCATAAGGTTATTAGCCCCGTACGTGTAGGGCGTGATTTTGCTCGGGAGGTAGCGCTAATCCGGCGCCGACCTGCCGTCCGTTAGCAGGGTTTTCCTGCCACCAGGTACCTTCCATCAGAGATGCATACCCCAGCGGGGACAAGGAATAAGTTCCCGGCCGGTCTCCATGCACGGGTGGTAGTGTAAGTGTGTGCGAGGGGCGAGAATAGCTCAAGGAAGGGGGAGGAAAGATCGCGCGCGGTCCGTGGCCTGCTAGGGTACTGCTCCGGCATTTGCCTGATGTTGATCGGAGAAATTCCGGAAAAATACCGATCAGAGCAGCCGGCCGCTAGAATTTTCCTCCACACAGCGACAGAATTCGACCTAGCTTTCTTGCTAGTGTCGAAAAATACTGCGATCATGAAGAAACTAATCTAGGACCTCCCAGTCTGGGGCACTACAATGCCCTTAGTTGATGCCCTAAGCCACTTCTCCCGATCAGCCGTTAAGGGTATATACGTCGAACCCATGGGTAGTGTATACTTGTATTTAAATTTCATGTTGATAGATTGATTACTTTACTTAAATCGATTCACACAGATGAACTGAAAGACAACAATTGATTCGATATGTTTTACAAATCGAAAAAGAGAGGTGGAAAATGTTTAAAAGTTTCAAATTGAAAAAGCACGTAGAGACACTTCCGGTTTATTTTTATATACTTTATTGCAATTTAAAACTTATTTGAAAATGAAAATAATGTCATCTTGCATTAACGTTGAAATTGGCTGGAAAATAATATATTTATTTCTTAAGTCCACTTCTCAGCGTGGAAATGACGCTTTTTCGCGTAAATTTACAATTTTTGAAAACTTACTGTGGGTTGAATCTCAAAGTAGAAGTTTATAACTGATAAATAGAAGATAAATGTACGGTAGTAGACTACTGTTCGACACATATGTAATATGAATTTATATGTAGTTCAAAGAAGATACAGAAATAAGTAGTAGGTAAATAACACTTTGATTTGAAGGTGACAGTTTACTGAATCCAACGCATTTTAGTTTAAAAAGTTACAACCTAGCGCTTTGGAATTTACCAAACCATGAAGTTCTACAGCCAAAACAAAAATGGCCGCCATTTGTTAATCACGTACAATACTATTTTATCGGATATCAACAGCCAAAACATTTGAGAATTTATGAACGAGGCATACATTTTTCTGAGACAGTGAAGAGACCAATTTATTTCATTCAGAATCACTTAAAATGGACATTTTCTAAAGAGCTACACCAAATTTCTCAATTAAAATTTACGTATAGAACCTCATTTTACTTTTCTATAACATTCTTGAAGTCATATTTCAATTCTACTATTAGGAAAATGAAAAATTGAGAAAATCGAGAACAATGTTTTTTAGACGCCGATAGGTTGCAGCGGGAAAGAGGTTGGGACAATGGCGAAAAGCTAGCCTAAATTAATGAAATTAGAAAACAAACTAGTGAGAGAAAATTGCCTTTTACAGTGGCGGATTCAAAAGGGCTATAGTTTTGTTTGTTACCTTCCTTTAATAAAATGTATTTAAATATATATGTTGGAATTATGTAATAATTTAAGAAAATAATATTATATAGTATCGTATACACTACACAAATAATATACAATATAATAACAAATATGTTTATCATTTAACAAATATCTGTAATGTCCCTTCCCCACAAAAAGAATTCGGCTGGATTAGATATACAGGATGACCAGGGAGAAAACGTCGAAACTTCGCAAATAAACTCTTAAGACAATTTTAAGCATATTTTTTCTCATAAACAACTGGGATATTCCGAATAGTTGAGCCGCAATAAGCACTCAAAAGTTGGTTAGTAAAAATTCTTTCTAGCAAAAATGTGCTTTAGAGGAGCATTGGAACACTCAACAAACATGTAAATTGTTTATTATTTACAATAGAAATTAATATATGTGTTCAGAAAAAAAGTAACACAGAAATAGAGAAGTGCCCAATTTACACATTTCGACTGTTTTTTTTTATTTCTGGGTTAAGTTTTCTTTCCGAACAAATATATTCGTTTCTTTAGTAAATAAGCAATTTATATTTCTGGAGTGTTTCTATGCTTCTGTAATGGAAATTGTATGTAAAGCGATTTTTCAAACCAACTTTGCAGTGTTTATTGCGGCCCAACCACTCGGAATAACCCTGTAGTTTATTGTACAAAATAAGCTTAAAATTGCCTAAGAGCTTATTCACGAATTTTCTACGTTTCTTCCCTGGACATCCTGTGTTATTTTAAATATTAAGAGGGTAAGACACTAATTTAAGATACTAAGGTCCCTGGCCTTAGATGATATTATTATTATTATTATTATTATTATTATTATTATTATTATTATTATTATTATTTATATTATTATTATTGTCGTTTAAAACAAAGGGGGCAGCGTTGGATCACCTCTTGAGCCATACAAAAAATACAATTTTACTGAAATTAGGATTTTTACCGCTGGAGGTGTTTGTTATTTGTTTTATACAAAATGTTTTTAAATAGGTTATCAAATGCTTTGTTTCTAAATCCCCGGAAAGAATAGTTTCTTTTAAGCGTATACGGACTCACTTATCTGAAATTAGTATAGAATGGTTATCAATAAGATATAGATTCAACCCCCAATCTAATCACTTATTCGGAAGAAATCCTGGGCGCTATGATAAAGGAAAATCTATGATCTCCTGGTCATACCTTAGGAGTCGCCAACTACACCGTGCCAAGCACTTTTTGTTATTTAAAGAATTTGCTCATGCCATTTTATTACATATCATATTGCACTATCCTCTTCTGTTTCAAAACATATATTAATTTAGTTTTAACTTATTTACATAATTTAAAAAAATGGAGGTCCTGAAGCAATATATTATGCAACTAGTTTATAATTGTGTATTTATTGCACGATAAATTGTTTCACAAATTTCTTGTGTTAGAAGCGAGTATCACCTACCACTAATATAATTTTTAGTACACCTTACATCACAGGAAAATTCCTGAAATTCACAGAAAAGAACTTCGTTATTTAATGAAAGGTAAAAATCCAAATATTACTCTATTTGCGGAAATATATTTGCGTATCTATCAGAGTAGTTGGGTTAATCACATGTATTGTATGCATAAGGATTGCTCAGACTAGACAATGGTATATTTAATTGAGAAACATATGGTACCAATACTTTATTACCTATCTCTTTTGAGATATAATATATATTTTTTTTTATTAGAGGTGCTTTGACTTATTATTTGTTATTATCAATGGCGGCTATGACAAGGCGGTTCAAGGTATACTACCCTCCCAAATAATACATCCTTCTTTCCTTTCATTCTGTATAGTATTTGATGTCAAAGTAGGTGTTCGCCATGTTATTCTTCGATTGCAGAATTAAAAAATTACGGCATTTCATGTTCCGTGTTTCCTTTTATTGGTTAGAGGCGTTCGAGAACTGTGTACTCTTACAGGGTAGCCGTAAGCGCAATAATTGAGAGTTGTGAAAATTGCAACATGGGACTTGCAAATGAAGGCTGTATGCAGGCGCAGCCCGGAATCGGTGACACTTGCGCAATGTTTCCTTGCAGAATGTCCAGAGCTACCTACTGACGATTTTTTTTCGAACTCCGTGCAAATACGTTTCCTCAGGTTTTCCTACAGGAAGTAGTAGTGCACAAGACCTATTTCATGATAGGATATTAGGATATTAGTCTTCAGTTCTCTTTCCGCAGCCCCTCCACTTCCCATTCAAAAATGTTGTTCACTCCCACCTCTCAATGGCGACTTGCCGCCATTTCGGGCAGGAAAGAGTAATGGCGTAATGTTAACAGAAAATGCCATTTCACGAATTATTTAATGCATCGGAAGACAGTTTCTAATGATCATATTTAAAAAAAGTATTGTTGTATGATGGAAAAAAACGAATAATTGCTTGTGTGGGAGAACTACTGTCCTGGCACTTAAATATATTTTGTGAAAAAGAATAAAATAGAAAATATCGGTTCATTGTTTAGGAAACGGATACAATGTTTGTCATCCCAACGTGCATCGCCAGTGTAGTCTTGGAGAGTGGCGAGACGCTGAAGAAGAAAGATGAGAATTCGCTTCTACTCATTTCGCAGAGACGAGGCACCAACTATTCGCTTAGTCGGATGGAACTCATATCGTTAATCACGTGTCAATACTTTGTGCAACAAAACGCAAAATACCAATAGATTCTGAAACATTCCTTCTGTCTTTGGAGGAGGTATTGAGTATAGGTGTTGCATTTCTGTTGTGTTTGAATTTCTGAGTGTATGAAGACGCATTATTATGCGCAATGTTTAATATGCAGAAGATATTTATCCAGAATGTGAATTTGCAATGTCAATACACTTAAATACTAACTATAGAAAGGATAATCTTGACAGCAAACTCACAAAATAATAATTAACAAATTATCGTTTAGCGTCACTGCGAAACTTTTCATAATACCGGTGATTGGGGTGATTACTAAATATATTTCTTTTATTATTATTATTATTATTATTATTATAAGTATACAATTTAACTTTTTTTGCTTGTCAGAAGGAATGTCAGGAATTTCCCCCTATTTTCGGGCCTCCGGTTTCCACCGTATGAGACCGCGGAGCACGCCAAACTCTGAAAGGTCACTAACGGACTAAATTTGCTGGCATCCCTCTCCTAGATGATCTATCCTCAGATCTCTTTCATTTGAATCAACCGTAAGTGAAAATATTTAATTTAAATATAAGGAATCTCTTGACAAAAGAATAAATAATGTGAGAATTTAAACCAAAAAAGTCAGTGTGTTTTGAGCAGTATTGCCAGTCCCATTTCTGCATTTTGGTATATTCTTACGAGGTAATGAATTGTACCCTTTCATTTTAATAGAAACTTAATAAGAGAGGAACGGTCGGAGATTACCATACCTTCAATCGCCGAAGCATAGTGCAGCCCGGCAAGGAGCAAGAGGCCAGCAACAATCCCGAGGGTTCTCATTTCGGAGACAGCCGGTGCTCCGCTCCGCTCTCCGTGTACAGGCGTCGCTGAATCTGCACACACAAATCACCATTGTGCATTCACTTCCCTTATCGAAGGGCTTTCCAGATATTTAGATGTTATTTGGCATTTTATCACATAGTTCAGAATACAATGGATGAAAGCCTCTTTGAGTACGATCAAGGACCTCGGAGATAAAGTGACAATTGGTTCGATGAGTCGGAGACAAAGATTTGGAGAGGTTACTAGATGACGTGCGAGTAATTATAATGTGTTGAAATGGGCCTGTGTTTAACAAACAATTTCGTTATTTATAGCTTCCTGAAATCTGTGATTACACGAAGCTCACAGCGTCTCATCAAGAAACCTGATTGCTACTCACGGGGCCGCACCTGATAACGCGAGGCAAAGCGTTTCTTACCGAGGCGAATTGCTGATGAGGCGTCGTGAACCGGTGCCAGCGGCGTTGGTCGTCGAACTCCAGCGAACGCGTGGTGTTCGTTGCAAAAAACACTCGATGGCGCTGTCAGTCCGGTTCTCGTATTCTCGCTTATTGCTTCACTAACGGTGTTCGCGGGAAGCGCTTGAAATATATCCCGAAAGTTTCTCTGATAAAGAAACGATGTTTTGCGGTTGGAAAAGCGGGACAAATACTAACATACACACCACAATCTCACTCGTGTGTAGGTGTCCGCGTTGAGAAACTTTCGGACAACTATGCGTCGGTTGCGTGAAACCGAAATATTTATTTCTATCTAACATTCTTTGCTTTTTATTGCTTTACTGTCGGTCGAGATTAACCGTTTAAAGAAACGAACTTATCGACTACTTCTGTGTTCGTTACATTACCACCTACATGGTTACTGCCTTATCGCAACAGTCTCAGTTAATGACTTATAATTGTTTGGGCAGAACGCAGAAGTGTGATATGCAATGGGACACTTTAGATCCACATCTAATCAAATTTCAATTTTGGAAGATACAAAAACATTTTCGCACTTCAACTTTATTTAAGTTTTCTTTTGTACGCAAAATTATAATGAAATAAAAAGTTTATCTATTTTTACTAATGTCAAAAAATTAATTATTACCTTCAAATGAATAACGAAATAAAACCTTTTAACGATTTGCAAAATTTAGCGAAGTATTATCCGAGTGAAATGTCACTGTCACGCCATGTTTATTGAGTTACAATATATTTGAAATGCGCTTGTTATACTCCACATTTCAACTCAAAATTACGCTTTAACTAATAATGTTTTGAAAAGGTATACATGAATTTTGAGGAATACGTAGAACTGATAAATAAATCTTTAGCTTCAATATTAAAGGAGTTAAAAGGTAGTAAAAAATTATGAACTTTTGCAGTCTTTGAAAATCAAGTGACTTTAATGAAAATAGTTCCGTATTATTAAGCAAATTTTACTCGATTTGAGCAAAACATATTTTTGGGGAAAAAGTGTTTTTCTTTATTCATTCAGTTTTACTGGAAAACTATCCATAGTTTCGAAAATCTGAATGTGAAATTATTTAAAGATGTTTCTCTTAAAGAACAAGTTTATTAATGAAATCAGTGATGCTACAGAATGGCACAGACTTTCTTGAACTGGTTAGTTTTGGAATTCTTTTACTCCAGGCTAGCTTTTCAGTTTTCCCCCTCCCTCTTCTCAGATGACATTTATTGCCGCCTAAAGGTCATTTTTTCAGAATTTCCCAGTTTTTCGGTGCACTAATGATAGAACTCTAATTTTAATTTAAGAATATTATAGAAGCGTTAAACCTGGTTCTACATTCATATTTTCGTGAAAATATTTGGAGCGATTTTGAGAAAATGCCATTTTTTCAAATCGCCAGTAACGTAAACATTAACGACGTGAGAATATATCAAATATATTACATTTGTTTAATTTTTTTAAAAACAAATGACTACAGCAAATTGACATTTCTGTAGACTTATGGATTTAGCATTATTATGATAGATTTGCTACTATCCCTAGAAAAAGAGTAAACAAAAAAATTGAAGTAGTTTTTGAAAAATCTTGTTTTTAATCTTTTGAATTTTTGTTCTTTCCATTTGTAAAAGAGGACTTTCTCATATATGAACTGCAATCAAAATCATGTTTTGAGGAACTTCATAACGAAAAAATGTACCTCTCAAGTCGTCTTACTGATTCCGTCCGTCTGTAAACGACACTAATACCTAAACCGCACACAAAATTTTCACCAAAGTTCATATTCCCTAATCGATCATGTTGACATCCAGGCCGCCGGCATTTGAAACGGGTACTTTAATTTGCGATGCTACTTTACCCGAAGCGCCAACGACAATTTTGACTTTTTTAAATGGCCCCAATATTTGCTTTGTCATTCGTATATGGAATTGTATGTGTAGTTTAGAGAAAGTTAGGTAGCGCTGCGGCAAAAACGGCGAATTTTCGACAGAAGAACTCTCATTCTGGAGCCCTTATACAGCAAAAGTTAACAAATGTTCTTCCAATATATGGTAAATTACTTTTTAATACATTGCGTAGTCAGAATCCACGATTTGGGGTCCTTGATACCGAAAAACCCGTTTTAGGCAAAATGTCCGTCTTTGCGGCCTGTGTGTCTGTGAACAACACCAGTATTTCTTTTTTTTTAATTTGAGAAAAGGTTTTCTTAGGTATCAGTTTTTTTCTAAAGATCATTTCGATCGCGTAGCAATCATCATGAGAGTTAATCTTGCAGCATCAGGGCCGAAAGCGAAGTTCTGGCAGAACCCGGAAAAGAAACTAGTCATGCTAAAACAGCACGTACTTTTTCTCCCGTAATTTTACGCAACATTACGCGAAAACTACACAACTTTTGATAAATTATACATGACCTTTTTTCAAAATCTATCTTTAAGGAACATATTTCATTAATAGGAAAATCTACCTTTAATATTTTAGTTGTTGGAAGACACCGAAAACATTTTTTTAAACTTTTGCAATTTACGAAAAATCAGGGTTTTCAACGAACCCGAGACCTGCACCATTCTCTTAAACGTCCTTCATACTATCCAGCAACAAAATATAATAAAAAATGGATTTTTTTAAAAAAAATTGAAAATGTCCCAGGGGCTTCATGTAAAGGACCCCCAAAATTAAAATATCGATTTCAAATTCGAGGGGCCGCGACATCAGTCAGATTGATTGAGGAATATCAGTTTTGGAGAAAATATTCTGAATGGTTTAGCCGCTAGAGTTGTTCACAGACAGGGCGTTTTGCCGTCGTTCAATTTTTCGGTATCAAGGATCCTCAAAACATATTCTGGCTATAGTACGTTTTAGAGGGTTTTTTACTAATTTTAACTAGATTTATCCACTTTTTCGTTACCAGGGTCCAGTAATAAGAGTTTTTCCTCGCAGCATTCCATAACGTTCTCTCTACTCCGTAGCGAGAAAGTAAAAGTACCCCAAGAATAATTATTTCAAAATGCTCTCATTATTTCTAATTAACTAATGTGTATTCCCAGATTAATTGCTACCAAATTGACCCCTGTTATAATATTGTATGTAGTAGCATCGTAACTCCTCACACTCACTGTGATTACCACTCGGATATTTTTTCTTTTGTTTTCTGATTGTGAAAAGAAGTCTCATTTCCACAATATCTAAGAAAGAGTTCGTATTAAATGTGATATCGAAGTTTCTGAAATAACAGATAATAGTCAATGCATTCTAAAATTAGATATATTTGTTTAATGAATTATAACACTTTTAATAAGGTAAATATTTACCTTAGGCAACACATGATTAAAAGTCTGTACTGTAGCAAACATTTCTTTCGATTCATTTTTTATTACTCTTTGTACTATTAATTACTGCAGGAACCCCCAGTTCTGTAAATTAACGGTTCATAGAAGATCGTATATGCTTTCTGGATGTGGGAGAAGATGGCTTGTCAAGCGCCATGCTTCATGTGCACACGTTTTCCAATATTTATTGTCAATAAATCCATTACATTTTGATACTAATTTTGGAAGGAGTATGAGTGAACCTCAGGATTGCCCTAAATAAGTCATGGGTAAAAATCCCATGAGAATTGAACCGGGTCTTTCATGTTAGCGAACGCGTTCTAACCATTACGCTGCCACGTCTCCTTTTATTGATTAATACGTTCCTCTTCTTTGACAAAAAATCCTTATCATTACTAAATTCGTAGTCTAAAACTCATATTTGCACAATTAGTTAGCAGAAATCGAATCGAAAGAAGTTGTAAAACATCGTAATGGAATCGTAATTCTTGCCTGACAGAGGTTGGACGTCATGGGAAACTACTGATCGTCAGGTGAGAGCGAGAAAAAGTTCTGAGTTTTCATAACGAAGTAACTTCAGCACCTGTTATCAGCAAGACCTCATTTCACGTTGATCAGTATTTTTGTTTTTGTTCCACTGCAGACGAGTTCGCGATAATGACGAAGCTATCTTAAGTACGTGCCTCCGAATTGAAAGTTCCCTTTTATTTATTGCTACTCTAATTTTCTGTACGCCCATTGTTGCAATAACGGAATTTCTTCGGAGTGCCGGTAAATGTAGTTAAATATTTTGTTTTTCAAAATCCAAAAACATTTCTTTGAGTGATATGTGATGTAAATTAGTGATACTTCAGAATGGAACAGACTTTCGTGAACTACTTGGTTTTCTGTTGACTTGAACCTTAACTTGCTTTTTACAGTTTTACCGCACACTCTTCCCAGTTGCTATCTTTCTGCACCTAAAAGACCTACCAGGACGTTTCTAGGTATCTAGTGCTCATCTGAGTGATTGTGATGACTATCTGTGTGATTCCCTGTGAAGAGCTCCATCGTGCTCTCCAAACATTGCGTCTCAGTCCTGAACTCGTTTGTTCATGGCATCCCTTGGCTCCATCTCGTTGCTTGTATCTTTGTTCTGGCTGTGGAATGCAATTCTTCAATTACATACACATTTCTCACACAGTTCCCTGTCAGGTGAAGATATTATGGAAGGTTAGTGGCATAGATATAATACACGAAGAACTCAGAATGCCCCCTCCACGTTCGCAACTAAACAACGCAAGTTCTGAACGCATGGACCGGGATAGGTGGCTCAGGACATCCACTGATGTCACTGCAGTGCCTCTGACCGGGATCTTCTAGGGTTCCACTCACGACGGTGCCAGGACTTTTTTATGTTAGCTAGATATCTAGGTCGAATTCGGTCGCTGTCTGGTACAAGCCTCATATTCGTTGAAATCGCAGATTTTTTAAAAAAAATTAAAAAAGTGCAATTTTTTGAGCGTTTAAAAGACATTCAAATACGTTTGTGTTCAATTTTTAGAAAATATGCGTAGTTTTCGTGCAATTTTGCGCCAAATATGAATAAGTCTTAAAAAATTAATGTTTTTTCTCAAAACTTGCTTTAATTTTTTCTTTAAACCTCTCCCTCTTATGGAATAAGGGACGGTAAAAATACAGGCCTAGTTCTATTTTCGGCCATCTTTCGTGTTTTTTCGAAAATTGCCACAATTTTTATTTCATTAAAGAGTCTCCTTGTGTGCGACATGATGATAAACTAGTAGTGCCTCAATAGAACGACTTTCTCAAATAATTTCGAAGCATTTCGCTATATTTGACTACTACAAAAATATGCAAAAGTGTTTTCAACCAGCAACAATTATTTTCCGTACAGAGACAAAACTATACATACATTTTTACTGGATATTTCTCCCAAATGTGGAAACAAGTTTTAAAAATTTATTGGGATTTTGGGACGTACTTTTATGAGCATGTAATGGGATGAAAAGCAAGGATGTGATGTACTGATAACCAGTGACTCGCTGACAATTTAACTAGTGAATGTACTGACTATTGAACCCGCTCTTTCAAAACTATTTTTAGTATTTAAATAATAGTAATAATAATAATAATAATAATAATGATAATAATAATAATAATAATAATAAATAATGCTATTTTCCTGCGAATCTGGAATTCATAATTTATTAATTATACTTATTTAAATATGAAAATATGATTCATGTGCACATTTTTGGATCATATTTTCTGACAAACTAAAATAAGCAAAGTTTGTTATTAAATCTAGCTAATTGTGTATTTTATATTGCAAGTTTATTTTAATTTTATATATTTTATGAAGGATGCACTTTTCTTGTCAATACAATTTCCGGCTGTTCTTTTACATGTGTGGGTTACATGTGTGTAATGTGACTTATGAATGTTCTTCATAAGTCACTATAGGTCTGACATCATAACAAATGTACATATTTCCGGTTCGTTCTGCCAACCTTCGTAATCTGAGTAAGTATTAATAGTATTCAGTGTTGTCAACATGAACCAGAACAGGAACTGGATAAGTTTATCAAATACTGTGAGAAATAAAGCAGTCTGTGTGTAGTGGTGTCAACATCGGTTTTTTTTCCACTCAAATGCCATGTCCGGATAGTGGGGCATTATTAACCGCTATTGGGATCAGAGGAAAAGGGTTTGGTGACTTCTCGGGGGGAAAGAATTATCCAAGGGTGAAAACTGCGCAACAAGAAATACGATTTTTGCAAATGTGAAGTGAGCTGTGGAGCAAACTCTTCGAAGTATATATTGCTTCGCATATAAATATTCCTATGATGATACTGCGATCAAGACTTCCTACGAAGGAAAAACATTGTCTCACAAGACTGTTGCGGAGTAGCAATCATTGCTGCATGATGCTTGCATGGATGCAACAGAAGATATTTGTAAGCACCGAGAATTGGTGGGCCTAACTCAGACGTAGAAATTGCCGAATGTAAAATCGGCCGGCGAAAGAAAAGAGGTCATGTGGTACCGGGTAACTAGGTGCTTGGCATCATTGATCGCGAAATCAAAGAAGTGAGATAGCAGATTTACTCTGGAAATGGAAGGGATTCTAATATTTTACTGCCCGTGATTCAACAGCATGTGCAACCTCAAACAGCTGTTGTCGCCGATATTTCGAGGGGATACCAACGTCAAACCCAACATAATTTTAATCACATGACGGTGAATCATTCGATTAATTTTGTGAACCAAGTGGCGGGTGCTGCCACAAACACTATCGAAAGCCAATGGCGCCCCTTACGTCATCGTCTCCCTCGCAGTGGTTTACGCCAGAATGATTTGGACAGCCATTTCGGGGAATATTTGATTGCAAGAGGATGGATAGCGATACATTCATGTTTCTAGTTGAACATTGTAATATTGCATTTTGAAACTTGTGATTTTTCTAAATAAAGTGTTTTTGAAATTTGTAACTCTGTTTTGTATAATTTTCCTTCGTGTTTGCTTTAGGTTAGAGAAAACAACGTTATTTTACAATGTTTGGTTCTTTTTACGTGAAAACAAGTATTATATGTACGTTTCCGTAAGTTGGTAGTAGCATGAAGAACGACATTACATGTTCGTAGGTTGGTGTCACGACAAAAGACGAGTGCAATGAGCTGCGTCCCTCAACAGGTAAAGAATATCCCAATTTTCTTTCGACGCCTAACAAGCAGACGCGTGCCTTTCTCTTCGAAATGGTAGCCACAACGGTCACCCGCTCTCCTCCTCTTTGTGGCATAAGGAAAAAGGGGATTAAGTTTACTTCTCTCAGGGCCTCCTTTACAAAGGTGACACTACCTCCCGACAGTTTACCTGCTTGAAACAGCCAGCCGCTATCCGACCCATACTCTCTGATTCGACCCGCTCGACCATAGTGGCCAGAGCAGTTCTCTGCTTGCTGTGGGTTGTATTTTAAACTGATCATCCAGTATATACAATTCTTTATTTATAAAATTGTATGTCCCGGAACGCGCTACAAAGTTAATAATTAATTAAAAGAAAGGGTTATGTATTTATAATATAATTAATAATTATTCCTGAGACCGGAACGCCGTTCCGTCGCGTTCCGCCAGAAATCAAGCCCATCTTATAAACATACTACTAGTGGACCCGGCAATGCTTTGCTATTGCAATTTATTACACTTCACATGCTACTGTCACATGATTGTTAATCACGTTTTACGCTACGCTCTGCAAAAATGTCAATAGACGAAAGACTCTCGCGAGTGTGGTTTTCTCTCTCTCCCTCTGTCTCCTCTCTCT
>BOPP01000193.1:1128424-1194525 GCA_017312745.1 Gryllus bimaculatus | reverse complement strand
ATAATAATAATAATAAAACAAAAATAATAATAATATATGAGAGGAACTTTTGTTTGAATCGATGGGACCTCATGGATCTACTGGCCCAGACCCCTTGTTTCCTCTGGGCGCCCCTGACACTGAGTGGATGGGTGTACCATAGAACAAGTTAACATCACGCTCCGCTCGTAACCAGACGATGGCTAAAACCTCCGTAATTTTTCTTTAAAAAAATTCCACGGATTGAACGCTTGAAAGAATGATCCAGGTCTCATTTTCCTTGAATTCATTGAATTTTCTAAAATTGCAAATTTAGAAATAATACGAGAAAGTATGTGCTGTTGCAGCACCACTTGTTTAGTTTGAATTATTGTTGATGCCAATCAACTAGGAAGACAAATTTCAAAACCACGGAATTTATTTCACTGAATCACCATTTTTTGGTCTGGTTTGACTGAGTTAATAGCATTCGAGAAAGTAAAATTGCTTACTCTTCATCAGCACGTTTCATCTTGCGAATCATTTACAATTTTTTGACCACTTTTCTTAGAAATATGCAAGTCGGAAACATGGATGTTATAGATTTCTTTCATCTTCCCGTTATAAAAAAAATAATAAAAAATAAAAAAATAAATAAAAAAGTATCTACTTAAAAATTCGGCATTACTCTCTTGAGTAATTTTTAGAGCTGGCAGCACTGCTCGATCGCGTGTTAACATTTCATACACCTTTCACCAAATTCCTTTTGTTCTCCAAATCTTTTGTCTGAATGCAGAAGCGACGGGTTCCTGAAATGGTATTTTAGTGTACGTGCACAGAGCAGGTAGAGTTCCGTTGAGCCGCTCCCATTGCTGTCGGTGCGGCTGCAGTGCGGTATTCATTCTGTATAGTAGCATCAGACAAGTAACTTCCATTATGCCCATTAAAACAAATTGTGATCGGCATTGCCAAGGCGAGAGTAATGGTCTTTTAGGTGTTGGTGTATCCGGGACTTCGAGTGAGAGTAAGTTTCTTATGTTTTCTTTTCATTTTAGCATCTCTCTTGATCTTTTAAAATTACGCAAACGCTCATTCATGCTCTAAGCCTTTTTTTCAATTAATTGTAATACGAGTTTTTGAATGATTCATTAGTATAAACATCGTGAATAGATTTGTACTATTTTACGTTATATTTTTAGACGCAATGAAAATAAAATCATTCTATTATAGAATTTAAGGTTTTCGATAAATTCTGTTTTTAATTCGTTTCACTTCCTCGTTTAAATAACTGCTCAGATGTTTATAATACTTGCATGGTTTTAAAAAATTCAAATATTACTGCCGATTATTTATAATAATGATTTGATACTCATTAATTACTAAATAAACTTCCTTTGTTTAAATTACTGCTTAGATATTTATAATACGTGCATGATTTGTAAAAAATATATAAATATTACTGCCAATTATTTATAATAATGATTTGATACTTATTAATTGCTAAGTATGTTAGAAATATCTCAGAAAAGAAATCATTCGTAGGGGTCAGAAATTATAAGGACGCCAATGGTTCTACATTCAAAATTTCATTTAAGCAGTGCGCTAAATCAAGCTTGCCAAACATTCAAAATGTGTTGTTGCAAAGTGGTATTTGTGGTGGAACTGAATGGGACCGTCGTTTGTTGTACAGTAACGCTATCTGTTAACATGCTTAAGAAACTTACAAGGTCAACAGTTTGTTATGCTTGGAAAGATTGCTGGTAATGCTGTTTGACAATCTTTAAATTGTCGTAGTCGCCTGACCCTGATAATCGCTAACTCACGTTACAAGGAATAAATGCGCTTCATGCGCTGTTACAAATTTCAAATCCTTGGGAAATGACTGTGGTACGGTGAGGTGACCTAATTGTATTACGTTGATTGTGTCATTTCGTAAACTTGGTAATAGATCAATTATTGTACTTTGAGGATGTGTTTCTTCATTCAGAGTACTCTTCTTCATTCACTACACCTCACCAAATGAGTTAAAGCTGTTTTCTCAGTCTGTAAATAAATGGAAGTGCTTAGACCTGACATCGCATTTCATTGTGACATTGTGTCTTTTTGTCTTTGCAGGTTTGTTTACCACCCCACATCAGCAAGAGTTTAATGGAATGCCTTCAGGTATAGTTCAAGTGCCTGTCTTTGTGTATCCTTCACAGATATCATTTTATTTAGATGATCAAAGTACTCACAAACACGTTATAACTTTGTACAATCCGTATGACTTCACTATTCGATTTCGAGGTAAGTAAAATTTGGACATTATTTTATCATTGATGAATTTTAAAGATTTTTATTATGTTTGTGTTTTTGTTATCAATTCCAGTTCTTTGTACTGCTCCTAACAAATACACGGTCGTAGATCCAGAAGGAGCAATCAGAGCTCGTAATTGTATTGATATAGTTGTGAGACATAATGCAGTTTCTCCAACTAATTGTAACATTACAGATAAATTTCGAATTCAAATGCGGAACTATACTACAAAACAGGTACTTGAGATTCTTAATTACCACTAAATAACTGAAAACTTTATGAAAAAATTTTTTGTTGATTTTAATCCCATTAAAAAGTTCCAGTATTCAGTATCAGATTCAGTATCAATTTTAAACATACCACTTGCTTTTAATTTTTATCTGTTGCTCACTTTTGTATATTATTACTTTGGCAATATTATTCCATTATCATCTTGTGCCTTACCTTCAATATCTTCACTTTCTACATTAACCTTAAATATTTTCTACTGTTATGATCAGTACTTTTTCCATTGTAAAATTTCTTGTACATGAATGTATTGTGCTCCTGTTTTTGTCATTGCTTACCTTTTTTTATAGTCAGTTGTTCATTGTTTGTCTCGTTTTGTATCCTCATATGATTTTTCTAATTTCTGTGTAACCTAACACTTTTTCTTCATTACAAGATATTGCGTATTTACTTACTGGCAGACAACCACCTAATTTCCAAGTAATGTGAGCTCTTTGAAATTGCGTAACAAGTGAATTTGCATTCATTTTTTAAACATGTGGTTTGAGACATTAAAATCTAGTTTATGTTAATTTGAATTTATACACATTTGCCATAGGGAATCATAAAAATTTGATTTCACATGAAGAATATAAAACATTTCATAATCATTATATCAGAGATTAACTTGTGGACAAAATTGCATCCAATGAATTTTCTAATTTAACCTTCTTTTGTAAATACAAAAAGTATTATTTTCTGTGTGTCGATAAGGAACTAATACTCAATAAATTTGCATTTTACTCACAGACGTGAGAAATTCTCAGTGAAGGAAGTTTTTTTAAAAGTCTATACTGCAGAGAAATTCATTTGTAACAGCTTGTAATTTATCACTCTAATTTATTTATATTGAAGGCTCATTATACTTCGATTAAAACAATATAGTTCATTGACATTTGGGAAGGGGTGATACTGTCATCCAATCGGGGCTTAAATGTCACTTAGTGACATCACTGTAATGACATTGAGGCTCCTGATTGGATGACATTGTCTCAGCTGATCAAGTGTCAACAGACCCAATGTTTTAATCGAAGTATAGAAAATGCATATGCTTTGGCCTTATTAAAGTAAATACTAGGGTTTTGAAAGTGTGAGGATTGGTTAATTCTGATGTACATCTCACAAAACTAAATACCAGAGTAGCATTTGATAAGGTGAAAATGATTTGGTTGTCAAATTGAATTAATGGAAATCACTTTTGACAGATATATTGATGATTATTCCACTGTCAGCAACTGCGACAAGAAACAAATCTTTTCTTATCAAATCAATCTTTTGTCTATATGCCGATAAATTAATATGCTAATTTAATTGATAATTTTTGTACTTATAGGATGGCGCTTAAGTGATATTCCCTTGTTATATTTGATTATTTCGCAAAGAAATTGGGAAATTGTTCATCAGAATAGTATTATTGGGCTTAGGTTTAAAAAAAAAACAAAAAATTTATAAAATGCATATTAAGAAATATGTAACAGGAATTCACTATTACTTTAAAAGATTATGCAAAATGTTTTCCAAAGACCATATGTCATTTCTGTTTCATTTATTTATTTTTGAATGATTCACAGAATTTTCTATATCATGACTCATTCTAAAGAATATAATTAAATTTAATAATTCTATGTTATCCATTATACAATTTCAGGTGATAGGAAAACAAGATGTTCCTGCCACTTTGTTGCCCGGCAAACCGATTGTCATTGCAACTAGTACCAATGATCCAGAAGAATTTCAAAAGTTACCAAAAGCTACTGCATCTGTTCAACAGCAATTTGGATTAGTGCGAGATCAAAGAGCAGGTAAATCATTATGTCAAAAAAAGGTTTAAAAAGTTGACTGAGGAAAGGTGACAGTAATGAATAGAGCCCAGAAGTTCAGGCATTTTTTTTTACCTAAAATTGGCCTGCAAAATGACATAATTGTTACTAAAATAAGGTTGGAAAAATGGCATTTATTGTGGTTAAAGTAGTGGGTAGAAATTCAGGAAACGTTGAAAAATCACTGTTTAAAAGTAATTATTGCAAAGAAATTAATAATTAAAATTAGAGAAATTATTTCACATTTTTATTCTAACACAAAAATTTATATTGGCACATATTTTGAAGGTAACTGCCTTTTCTTTGTAATCTTGATTGCACATGACCATCTGGTATGACCACTACAAATTTATTTTACTCACGACACTGTTTCTATGAAATGCTATTGTGGACTCCCTTTTTCAGTCTTGAAATTGTGTCAGTGATTAAATTATAGATTTGATTCTTCGCAGTTGTGTGTTTGCCAGAAAAAAAGAGAGAACAAGAAGGAACTGTGAAGGATATGTCACGTACAGACTGCACTGTCCTCAAAAGGGCTCAGTGGCCATACACAAATATAGGATGAGATTTGTCATGAGTGAACAAGTCTGTCAAGAAAAATATCAAAAATCTTCAGTGGTATCATCTTTTCCCTTTTAGATTTTTAACACAACCTGGTACTGAAGCTTCCATGACCGTGCCTTAATGCCATGCAATGCACGACCATGCCTTCATGTTGTCCAGGCTTGTATAAGACAAAAAAATGCAGAAAAGGCACAAATAAGGCAAAATGCCAATCTGACAAAACAGCTCCAGAAGTAAAATTAAGTGATTCCTATTGGCAAAAGTCATAAAATCATAACAATAATAAAAAGACATATTGCCAAACTTCCGGGCTCTTGTAATGAGTATATGATAGAATTTTAGTCATGGAAAGTCGGTGTATTAAAGCATCTAAAGTATACTATAAATAGATTAATTTCTGTGCCACCTTTTTCATTGAAGACTTTAAAGGTGATGTTTTTGAAAAGAAAGAAAATTGATTTAGAGGTTTCAACGAAATACATGTTTTGGGGGCCCATGATATCGAAAGCAATTTTTTTTCAAAGCATCCGTCTGTCCATCCATCAGTTTGTAAACAACTAGCGCCTAAACCATATCTAGGATTTTTTCCAATTTGAAGAATTCCCTGTCCATCTGATTCCCGGCTAAGCTTTAAGATTTTGAAAAAAATGTTTAAAATTTGGAAGTATTTTACTCGAAGTTCCCTATACACTTTCATTTCAAACTTCTCCAAATTTTTTCTTTAAATTTCTTGTTAGAATAGAGTTAAATTCACTTATAAAGGTGGCATAGGTCTTATTTTCAGGATTAACTCTGAATTTTTGAACATTTCAAAATATTTTGAGCGATGTCTTACAAATACTAAATTGAAGCTAAAGATTATTCATGCGTATAAATTTTATTCTTCATAGTGAGTTCTTTTGTGTACATTCTTTAAAATTGTAGTTGTTTTCGTGCAATATTGTGAGTATTATGTGCAATGTTAAAAGATTACAAAAGATTTTGTCAAAAATGGAAAAAACAATTTTTCTTTAAACTTTTGGTAGGCACAGTACTAAATGTACCTTTAAGAAGATATAACTGCCATATTGTTCTATTATTTTGTGTTTTTAATGTAATTTTTTAATGTTGTAATTTTTATTTTTACTTGTCTCTGACATTGTTAATACTTATATTAGTGGTGATTTGTTCATATTATTTTCTTGATCAGTACATGAGCTTTAAATAATGTCATATAAATGTTCTTGTAAATTCATCTTGAACTGAAATATTATTTCAAGAACATTAAAGGAAGTAAAACCTCGCCCTAACTGGTAATTTTCTTTGAAGAATTTGGAGCCTAAAAAAAGGGGGTTTAAGCAGTACTGTAAGTTCAAAATTTGAAGGTCTTTTTCACAGAACATTTTTTAGTTATTGAAAATTTTTGTTAGAAGTCATTTGAAGCTCTTTAACTGACAAATACATTGTTTACAAATTGCTGGAATTGCGCATATTATCGGCATGAGAGATCTTACATTTGTGAGTTCCATCTGCTTCATCAATGAGCTTTCAAAATAGATAAAACTAAGCCAGGGCCTTGATGGCAATAGAGAAATGGTGCATATGATTGAAAGAAAACTGCCAAATCCAGCTTTTCTGCACTGATTGTTGCTAAGGCCTCAGAGTACTCCCTAAAGTCCTGATTAAGTCCTGATAAAGTCCTGTCTGAATTGTCAAGAGTTGAGGAACCAAGAATAGTAGACTTGCCACAACAGCAATCTCAAAAAAAAAGAAGAGAGATCTTCAAACTAAAAATCTAAAAATCTATCAAAATGTAAGAGGACAAAATCAAAACAGTGGAAAAATTATGTTATCTTATAGATGATTTTGATTTAGTTACTTTCACGGAAACTTGGTTGTGTCCCACGACATTGCTAGTTCTGAGTTTATGCTAGATAAATTTGTTTTTATTAGGAACGATGGCAATGTTTCTTACAGTTGCCATGTTAGGAGTGGTGGTGTTTGGTAGGTCTTAAAAAACATATGAGTTACATGTTATTACACTGTTCAAACGATGTTGGAGATTTCTTTGTCCATGTTTTTGGTTATGAAATTGATGCTGTTATTGGTGCAGTATACTTCCCTAGCTCCTGCTCATTGTCTCATCACACTGCGAGTCACTAGAAAAATTGTAACTCGAATACCTTGAAACAAATTGGTTTGTCCTCAATTATTATATTCTCACAAATATCAAATAGTCTAGTCCGGGCCTCATTGACACATCCTCTTTTAAAAATGGAATTATGCTTAGAAAGAGAATGTGCTAGAGTAGTTGCGGATATGGACGGTTTTAAATTTACACACCCGCATGCACATACATACACATCACTGCATTTTACACACACCTCAGTGCAATACTATCCATAACATTAACATGTTGGACTTGATTTTCTCTAACACTTAAAAGTTAGATTTGTTATCTCGTAGAGAGTCTATAGTAAATGTCAACGCACATCATCTGCCATTGACTTTGACTTTTCTCTGATCTTAGACGGATTTGTAAATCTCTGGCCGTGAGAGATTTTGCTGCATACAATATTCATTTACAGCAATTCATCATTTCAATACCACAAACTTCTGAAAGTATATTAATTTAAAAAAATTGATAAAAGTCTTTTGAATTCTATGTACTTGGATGGAATAAAATATGATAATTCAGGCGCTATAGCTAACACATTTGCTCTATACTTTTCAAACTTTTATTGACCACCCAAAATACATTTTTGAAAACTCTTTCTCAGGGTATCTTTCCAGCAAAATTTTTATGGCCATTCAATTTAGTACTGATGTGATTGCCTTACATTGCACTTGACTTTTTCTTAGATTGGTGCTTCTTTAATGATCTGACTTTAGACCTAAACAAATATACACATATTAAATTCACGATCTAGAATAAACACAGTCAGCAAGCAAGATTCAGTCTGTTACACTAGTAAAGATGTCTTCCATTCGTGATCTTGGTGTAATCTAGTTCGTAAAGCCGTTCGTAACTAGGCTTTGTCCATAGATCATGTCAAGAAAGCGGTTCAGTACGAATCTTGAGATTCTTTTACATTATGCTCGTCAAGCCTACGCTAACGTTTGCTTTTCTGATATAGTCGCCATATCAAATATGTCATATAAAATGTCTTGAAGTCTTCCAACGCAGGTTTTGTAGAATGTCTGCCTTTAAACTCAACTTACCTGATCCTTATATAATGATATGCAGCAATAGCTTGGTCACGCAACAGATCTAGACTCAAATCTTATAGAAACCATAATTCTCTTATTTTCGTGTACAAATTAATTTATGGATTGACTGAGAGCCTATTTTTACAAAAAATGTAAAGAAAAAAATTGCAGTTTTGGGGAAAATTTTGGAAATATCTGGGAGGGGGGCTGTCCCTAAAGTACTCCCAAATTTTAAAGAAAGTTTTTCAAAATTGCAATGCCTTGAGTCGAGCCAGATCGGCCGGGGAATATCCATTCTGGAAAAAAACCTGGGCATGGTTTAGGGCTAGTGGTGTTCACAGATGGACAGACAGACGGACGGACATTTCGAAGAAAAAAATTAATACATTGTCTGAATCAAGACCCCAAAATGTATATTTCCGTTGAAATTTTGAAATTGATTTTCCGCAGCATTACATAACTTCCCTACACTATGTTTATTACTCCGTATATATGTATGTGTACAGGAAAGTAAAAGGGAATTATTTTTTACTTTATTTTCTACTTTTCTTGCATCTTGTGAAATAAATGAAAAAATGTTTGTCGATGTTGGCCTTGACCTCATAGTTTAATAGATTGGTGGATCATGAAGAGAGCTTAATTAACATTCAATGTTGTGCCATTTGTATTTTATGCAATATTTTTTTTACCAAAAATGTAATAAATTCAGTTCCAGGTCGCATACAAACGCCAAATTATATAGTAGTTACAGCTGCTTTAATATGTATTGGAGCTCTCCTCTTGCCAACACAAGGAGAAAAGGAGTCAAGAATTCCTGTCTACTTGCACCTAACTATTAATTTAAAATTAATATTTGCTTATGTCCTTGGTGAGTAAATAGATTTTATTAATTTTTTGTTAATAAATGATTATTCCAGTACTTCCTCATTCATATGTTTCGCTTTAGAAATTTAATGTTGCAATTTAGATAATGACACTCTTTAATTTTCATATTTATTTTATATCAATACCACCAACATTGTTTGGACAAATTCTGTACCATAATTGAATTGCAAGAACAAGTCCATTCTTACCTGCATGCAGAGGTAGGTATTTTAAGCTGAGTGCGGAAATACCTAAGGTCCTGGACATCAGGTTGTTCTCGCTGCAGTAATTTGTTGTGATACTGTTTAGAAGAAATCAATGCTTTGCTGGTGTTAGTATTATTAGGAAAAAATAGGAAGATATTTGTACCAGTACTTATGTAAAGAATGACATCTTCTTCAGTATGTCAAAGAAATGGTAAACAATCTAGGAATGAAAGGAGCATATTGTAAATGCAAACAAAAATTTCATTGTGTACTTGGTGGATAGAAATGAAATAATAGATTTCTAGAAATGCTGACCATCAATTTAAAAGAAGACATTCTTTTGTATTGAGATCTCAATTTAAAATATTCCCAGAGCTAACAAGGAACCACAGAATGTTTCAAAATTTCATTATAATTTTTGTTATAAATCATAAACTAGTGATGCAAACATGATTACAAAACATCAATATTACCAAGCAATGATGTTTAAAATTAAAACATTGATTTATTAGTACGTCAACTAAAGCCCACAGATATTTTTAAACATCAAGTTTTAAAGCTGCTTTAGTAACCTCCAACATTCAATTCATATGCAATGCAATTTAATTTGACAATGGTCATGTGTATTAAGTTATAATTAAGATTAATTAAACACACACACACACACAAAAGGAGAGAGAGAGATGAAGTTTAAAAAGACTGTACACCTAGGTCATCTCGAATGGTCAGACCTCAGTCCACGGAAGGAGAGTTGGTGAAGGGGGGAGGTCACTTGTCACTATGTCACTTGTGCAGTCTGCTTCTTTGTGTGCTAAATACACTAAAAGCCATAGAATATACCAGAGCATTGTAGTCATCTCGGGTAATAGTCTACTCAATTAAGGTACTATAAATTGCGTTTGATTGGTTTGACCACATAAATAGGCAGTGCTGCCATAATACACCAGGGTTGATGCTCTCTTTATGAGGTTCACTGATTCCAAACTACGTTGACACATGATGCTGTGAAATGAAAGAAAGAAGACGGGGTAGACATCACATTTTATTACCAATCACATTGACAAAGCATGGAATGCATGACTAGCCAACTACAATGGAAAGGATGCCCTGAACGCATTTAGGAATAGTTTGGATACTCATAATTTTGCAAATTTATAGTGATATATACGAACTGAGATATAATCAATATATACTGAATATAATTAACTCTTTCTTATGTGTTATGTATGAAACAGCTTGTTGCTGCTACCATTATTTAATAAATGAATTAAAATATTATTTCATATTTTAATATATATGCTATATATTTGTGGTTATGGTAATTTTTCATTCACAAATAAAACATGGAAAACATAAAAACATCAAGCAGAAAACATTGATGTTTGAAATACATTGGCTTTGATTTGATGTTTTGAAAACATTGACATTTATGTCACGTCCCTAATATCAACACCAGGAGTTTCAAAAGCACTGAAATTCAGTATTGGCTTCGTAACAAAAACTTCTCTTTGAATCTTGATTATGAGAAGAAACCACAATTGTCAAATGAAAACGTTTCAAGGATAGGAAAGAGGAGAAAACGGGAAGTCATTAAAAAATTTGTCTTGCAAGACGCATAGGAACAATGCCTTATAAATAAACATATCTAATTTGTTTTTGTATTTATATTTCTTTTTAAATCAATAACATATTGATTGCAAAAACAACTTCATTCGACAGCATAAAAAAATATTTTACTGTATGAAGTGTAGCAGCTTGATGTCATAAATTAATAATTAACTTATTGAGTGATACACAGTTCTCACTTTAACTTTGTTTGAACAATCCATGTAGTAATTAAAATGCTTTTTGTTAGTTTTCCAAAAATTAGTGCAAAGCCACTTGGTTTGTTCTTGCAAACCGATTTAATTGTACAGAGCTGCATTACGTTTTTGTAAATAACAATATTATTTTACTCTCACCATACACAGTGTTCGGATAGTAATCCCAAACAAGCCCAATCTTCAGGTTTTGACAGGAATACATGTGGTACCAAAAAGTGTTTGTATTGAAAAAGTTTGTCTCTGAATAATTTATTCCCTTTATAATGCAAATAAATTTTGAATTCATAAACGCAAAAGCTTTAAATTATAACTTTTTGTGTATAGTGTTACATTTGTTTCAAAAATGGCTTATATTTTGTTTATAAACTGTTATTTCATTTAAAATTTTGTGGGGACTCAAAATGAAATAAGTTTAGATGTGTCTTGATCCAATACATTTTCAACTTCAGTATAACAGTAGTATTAATAACTAAACTATTTTTCTTTGGTTGACTGAACATGTGTTCTACACTATCTTCTTTACAATTTATTTTTTAAACATTCATTCATGTGTGCAAGAACTGGTGTTTTAAAAGTAGGACAGGATCTTTGGCCTCCATAAGAGTTTAGTAAACATAGTTAAGATTTTTAGGCTGGGTTAGGATTAACATAATAATTTGACGATACATGCAGTCAAAATGTCATAACAATATTCTTTATGTTGAAAAAGTTAGGAATTCTTTCAAGTAGATTGGGATCTTTGTTGAAGCCAAGATTTGGGTGGGTAAAATGGCACATCATGGCATTACAAATATTGAATAGTATGATGCAAGTAAATCTATTCACCGGTTGTGCCATCATTAAAGGCTCAAGTAAATTGAAAATTTAATTGCAAATTTGAATGCAAAATTTCAGAATATGGGCATCACTTGTCCAAACCTACAATATCCGCTGAAACTATTTTCTGCCCATTGCCCATCTCTTTACCTTTTTAAAAATAAATATCAGTAAATAGTCTATGAAGTCAGCTGCAAATGGGATCTCTGATATTTCATCAAGCCCAGTTCAACATTCTTTTCCATAAAAGCTTAGCTCTTCAGGATTGGTGATTAAAGATTTTGTTGCTAAATCAGTCAAATACATGGAAACACATTGTTTTCCATGAGACAATCACTGAGATACACTATATTGGATCTCATATGCATGTGTTGAATAAAGAAAAGGAAAGACAATAGGACATGGTATGGCTAATATCTTGTTTCTGTAATTACACATGTTGGTTAAGAAATACTGTTTGTTATACTGTTGAGATATCTCACATAAATTGTGATTTGAATAATTCTTTGCAGATGTGTGATACAAATATTTTGTTTGCTGTTGATTATATCCATCAGTTCACAATTATCAACATAGCTTTTGTTATAGGTCTGGTAACAATGGCATTATTGAGACCAGCCTGAAGACTTTGCAGATGAAGACGCAAATCTGTGCACGTCAGCATGAGAAACTCCAATGTGAAATAAAATATAAACTTGTGCAACTTTTTGTATTATTTGTGTTGATATTTGTGTGCATTGTATATAATTACCTGTAATGTCTTTTTATATGGTTTTTAAAGCTTTATTTGTGCATGTATCTGGTAATGTTTGTATATATTAATTAACGCCTTATGAGTGGTGCTTCCATTTGTCCATGAATACTCAAATATGTAAACATTTACTCATAGGTGTGTGTCAAAATTCTCTGTGGGCATCACATAAATATTTTTTACTATATATTGTGTAATTACTGACATAATACACAATAAATGCAGCAAAATTGCGCAAAAATCTTCGCTACATTTATGCTAATGGTTTCATTGAAATTTAGGTATATATTTAATTTTTTTTACAAACAATATACACACATACACACTTGATATTGAATATGTTCATTTAAACATTGTTAAACACTAGTTTTTTAGTGCAAAATTTACACATAAGGATAATTCTACTAGTGGTGTTAATCCCTAACTTAAGGAAGATTTACATTCTGTATGAGAGAATTTTCAGTTTACAAACACTATTTTTCAAACATTATCACAAATTTGTAACTTCAGAAACTGTTTATAACTGGTTTGTGATAATAGTCAAATTTGAAAAAAATTAGCAAAACCTTGTTAAAAAATCATTCCAGATACTATCATTTTATCTCTTATATGTAGAAACTCTTATAGTGAGAAATTAATCCATGAAAAGCTTCTTAAAAGCAAAATTATCTTTGAATAAGGTGTTCCTGAAATTTGGAGTTTCAAAACATAAATCTTGATGATTTTTAAGAGTTCATTCTAGAAAATATTGATCTTGATCACAATTACATTTTTGTTTCTGAATGACTTAAAACCTGAACTAAAACACCTGAAAAAATTCTCGAAACATCTTTATCATCTTTAGGAACTTGCAACAATAATTTAAGTCAATATTCATAAGTGTAATGTGGTTAAAAAAATTTTAACTTGCATAAGAAGTTAAAAAACACGTTTTTTCATTTGTACTCAGGGTACTCTGGGTAAATTGATTTAAATCTGACGTTAAGTATCAGTTATAATTTTCAACTCAAAATTTTTAACCCCGGGGATAGATTTGCCTATCTTATTCCATGCCCCTCTTAATTTCTAGTTGTGCATTTTGCAGGATTTTTGAGATTATATAGCATATTTTTACTTTGAGAGCTTTTATTAGTATATTAAGTGTGTTAAATTCAATTTTTTTATATTCTTTGTTAAATGTAAATCATAAGATACTTTTGTTGTTGCATCTTTTGTTTCAATTGCAAGATACATCTCTCGCTCAATATCCTGATGTGTGCGCAACCAATCTCGGTGGAAAGAAGCCATGCCATAGCCTATGATACACACACACATACACTTTGTAAGGTTGTTTTCAAAACGTCTGTCTGTGAACAACACTAAGCTATTTGTGTTACATTAGCTATTTGTACAATTTTTTCCATAATGGATATTCCTCGGTTGATCTGATCTGACTTGAAGGCCTTTTAAAAAGAGTTCCATAAATCATACGTGGTACTTTACCTGAAGCCAATGGGACATTTTCAAAATGTTATCAAAAATGGCTCAGAATTTTTTACTTTCTTGCCCGCTGGTTCTATAGAATATATATAACTAAATAAACAAAATTACTGCTTAAGCAGATTAGAGAAATTGCTGTGAGATATAAACAGCTATTATTTGCCAGAAAAACTATTGCTGGTAACAAAAAGATTGAGAAATCTTATTCCTGTGAGTGTTAATACATCGTCTAACACATTGTCCATCCATGTTCCATAATCAGAATCCATATTTGGTGGGTCAATAATGTGAAAAATCGATTGACAGCAAAACATCCCGTCTGTGAACAACGCTAGTAGCTAAATGTTCCTGGATTGAACTGACTAATGTCACGGGCCTTGAATTTGAAATGGTCAGTTTGATTTTTGAAGGGATTTTTACATTAAGTCTCAATGTTTTCAATTTTTTTTCAAAAACAGGATGAAAATTTCCCCCCCTCTGATAGAGCAAAAAGAAGCTTAAACAAATGGTGTATCTTGCGTTTATTAAATATTCAAAAATTTCAATAGTTCCAAAATTATTCAGTATCAAATATAATTTTTTCCTTAAATTAAATCTTTTCATGAGTAGCATATCTTTAAATAGTCATATTCATTTTTTTTTTAAATGTGGGTAGTCTTTGTGTGATGCAGGCAACTTTTAAACAATTATTTTCTCAAAAATTGCTCCAAATTATCAATGAAGTAACTCAAAAACTTTTCTGTGAAAATCAGCCCAGAATTGCAAATTTTCAGAAATTTTGTCTGAAAATTTGCATTTAGAACCAGTTTTTACTTCTCTACAGTGTATCATAATTCTGTTCTATCATTAGGGGACTGAAAAATTGAGAAAATGTGAAAAAATGACTTTCTTCAGTGCTTTTGTTATTCTTTCCAACGAGAACTTAAATTTCACGAGGAACTCGCAGATCGTTTTCTACCTGGAGCTGTCTAGGTATAAGTGGGTACAGCTCAATACTGTACTTTATTTCTAGTCCCACTTTAAAGGTATTAAGAAACTTCCTTTTCTGAATGCAAATGTGACTTGCACTATTTCCGTATGAATGATTGCTATAAAGTTGAAATTCAAAGCATACTATCGCATTGGCACATATTTCATTGCTCTACTTGAAATCATCAAATTCCAAAAATCATGATCACAAGTGGTCTAAACAGTGTTTTAAGGTGGAGAAAAATCAACTTGGTTACATAGTTGTGGTTAGGAAATGTAAGACGGGAGGACAACAAAAATCAATGTGTGTAATAAACTAACAAGTACAGAAACCTGCCTCATTTATATTGGGCACTAAGTCACTATGTCAATACACTTGCATGTTGACCCAACCTGTAAATGCCGTGTTTAATAGACAAATAAGCTTCGACCTAAGAATCTTTGAGAACAATTTGGATGAATAATCAATCCTCTCATCAGCATGGGTAGCCAAGGTTGCTAAGGCTGAAATGTCGTCGCTGCCTCGGATCAATTGATGTTTGTGTGCGTGTTGTCCATACAATTACAGCAATCATAGTGGTCTCTGTAAGACCGAGTTGTTAAAAAGTGACCTAAAAAATCAATTCTCTCATCTGGGTATTTTTAATGTCTTGCTTTAACGCGTTTTTTTCAATAGCCAATGTCTGGGATTAAATGAGATTTTTTATACAAATCACCAATTCTCTCTTTATTTTCAGTCAACATAACAATTACATCCTAGTACATTTGTACAACTCAGGAATGGATTCCCATTTCTATAAACATCTTTAAAAATAAGTTAAAATTATACAAAAGAAAGTTAACTTGGGGTAAAGTATTCCTTTTGTTGCATTGCTTCTCATATCAAATATGAGAATTGGTGCACTATGCTATCTTGTAAAAACGTCAGTGTTTCTGAAGCTGGAGTTGTCTCTGAAAAGAAGGGCTTGCATGAGTAATAATATATTCTTCTGTAATGTAATACTTCTCAAGGTGAGGACAAAACTTCAGTATATTATAACATGTACATAATGTTTAGTTTCTCTGGTCAGGCAACTAAAAGCCAGATCCAGTGTAACTTAATATGACATTTTATTAACTTTTCTTTCAAAAATACTTTCAGCACTTAAAAATCTTTCAAGAAGTAATTGTAGAACAATACTGGTGTTAGAGATATAAATTTTCTTAGATGATTAGTTTCAATTTTCTCTTTCACAAGGCATACTTGCAACAATGCTCAAACATGATGTCAGCAACATGCTTCAGTTGTTGGTCGAAGGAACAGCTTTCCAAGCTCTAGAAAGAATTTTGATAATAATATACTACCATGTCATTTTTACAGTACTTTGGAAATAAGCAAAATAAAAGAATAAAATCAACATAAACAACAAATAGTATCATAACTAAATATGAACAAAAAGATTAAAATGAATGAAGAGCATCCATCAGGGTTTTCGACAGCAAAACCGTCAATATTAAAGAGAAAAACATACTCACTTTAAACTATCGATATGGGTCTTGTATTCTAAAATAGTGTTTGGAGGGAGGTTCAACACACGTCGCAATGTGTCCCGTATTCGTGCTGTAGTTCCTGCATCTTGAGCCGTTTTATTCCAAACTGATATAATGTCTTCCTGAAATATCAATGTTTCTTACAAATATAGAATATGTGGCAAAGAATAATGGACTGCCAAAAAAATAAGGGTTTTCAAGAACAAATGAATTAGTAAAAGTATTCTTACCTGAAACCTTATAGACACTACTGCACCGCAAATTTCTTCCCCAACCATAAATTGTTCCCCCAACATTGCTAGAACTAAATTTTCCCAACATCTGGAAGCTAATCCTTTTCTCAAACGCACAATCCATTTTCCTCCACGCTGATTAGCAGTGTCCTAAACGATTGAGAATTTTAGATTTAACTTGTCAGAAAATGCAGACTTGAGAAAACAATAATGATACAAACTTACCTCCCACATGGGTTTAATTCCGACTTTAAATAAATGGAAGTCACTGTGACTCTGTAATTCTGAAGGTCTTGCAAGATGACTATATATTGCCCAAAACTGCTCCACAGATGCAAAGCGCCCAATGAGCTTTAAATTCTGGTCATAATTCTGAACTGAGGCTTGCTTGCCAGGAGATCGATGACTAAACCACAACCAGTACTCATATTGCAATTTGTGGTCTCCAGGAGGAATTGTAAGAGGTGTCTGAAGGCAAAAAGGTGATTTGTCACAAAAGAAAAGGAGATGTAAAATATGGGAAAAAACATTTTCACACTTACTAAGGCATCTTTTTCAATTTTTTGTAAGTCTTTTGAGCAATTTTCATCCTCACCACTGTCATCACTCGTTTTCAGCCTGAAACAATTACTAAATACAACAACCAGATATCATTTGAAATTATAACTTTCAAGAAGTGAGCGCAGTTAAATAATTTTTTATCAATTACCCATCATTTTTAAAGTAAACTATATTTAAATATTAACACAAAATTGGAATTTGACGCAACCATATCGCAAAAGCGGTCTATTACAATTCAAGTGTTACTCGCGATTCTGAAAACAATAGAAACAATCGGAATACTCACGCTTCGAATTTGTTGGACATGAGGTCAAATTTAAGATTTACTAAAAACTGGAGAAGTGCAATTGCGCAATAAATGATTTACTGAGTGTCTTAAATACTCGTGGGCTTTGCGAATAAGCGTTTGTTGTGGTTATGTTGATAAAACTACCATACTGCGGTTGGCAAACATGGCATATCAATTTCACAAATTAGTTGAGCGAAATTTCAAAGAGGTATTACAGGAAACAAGGAAGAGAAACGACGCGTTGTGGGATAATACTTATTCTGGCGAATTGCAATACAATATTTCTCGCCTTCCATATCTTTGTGATTTCATTTCTACGTCCACTTTAGAACAATTAATCGCCATCTTTTTGAATTGCATTTTATCTTTTTCGTCTGATTTCAGAAATTTCGCCTCATTCCACGAATATTTGCACCGAATTACCTTATGTTTCACTTTACTATTTTAAGTTCTGCTAGAAATAATAGGTCAAAAATTGGTGCCACGATAGCACATTCTCGCCTCACTAACGGTTGTGAAAAATTATAATACCGGAATTTCTGACCATATTAACCTATTTCAGCTATCGCTTGTAAAACCCTTGAAAATGTCAAGAAGAAAGAGAAGAAAGGAACTGACATATTTTACACAATAAAATGAAACTGTTCGAAAATGTTTCCTGTATTATTATTATTATTATTATTATTATTATTATTATTACTATTATTTTACTTAAATGCACAAAAAATACGTACATTTGACTGAAGTTAAGAACACGGTATAAGTTACCATGTTGGCAACTTACGTAAGTCGTTCAAATCGGCACTTCGTACCACTCAGGCGAGGGGAAAAATCCATGGTGGAGAGGTCGTGGTGTGATTAGGAGTTCTGAGCGGAATCTTTCGGTTGGGAGGGGTAGTGAGCACTGTATATATAAAAATAAGTAACAGTACACAGTGCTTATAATGAGCAAAGCGTGTGTGATTTCGCCAGCAAGGTTGCCGCGTTCGCGTGCTAAATAAATTGTAGAAATTACAATACTGAAATATCTTTTAATGGTTCGTATTTGGTCACGATCAGTGCCGGATCTAGGCAATTTTGTGTCCGGAGCAATGTTGAAACGTAGCCCCCTGCTCCTGAAAAAATTAAGAATGTTAAAAGTTGCAACACGAAACTACGAGTTATTGGTGAGCTTAAAACTTATGGTTGTGTTTAGTTAGTGTTTAGAGAAAATCACTTGTTAAATACATGAAATTATAATTATGAATATCAGTAGAACATATTTTAATGTAAGCGTCATTTGATTCATTTCAGAGTGTCCTACTTTATAAGTAATAACTATAATTAACTATTGAAGGTAAAAAGTTAATTAAACATTTTATAAAATAGTAAGTACTGTTCCGCGGCTTATAAAATTAATGATTTACAAATAACGAATTTCTCAAGTTCTAATTTACTTTTTAAAATTTTTTAAAACTATTTTCCCCATCTGTCTCTTCATGTGGCCCCTTGACTTACGGAGCCCCGAGCAATCGCGCGGTCTACCTATGCCTATTGCAGCGCTCGCCCTGGTCACGATCGTGGTGTCATAAGTTAGGAGATGCAATTTCACCCTAGTATCCTGTCGAAACTGCATTATCAAATAGTGCCGCACAGGACCATAGATTAGTATTATGTCCAAGTGGGTATTTAAACAGGGGAGAGTCCCCCTACCACCAACCCTTACCGGAAATGTGTATGAAGGGAAAATTACAAAACATAATTTTCTTCAAGTAGTCATGTTTATCATTAAGTTGTTATCAAATTGTTATCACATTTCTGTGAATGTCATTGAATAACATCGTTATCACATTTATATAAACTCATTTAACAATTGTTGCAAATCGATTTTGTCTGCCATCTCGCTATAAACATGCAATAGCAATACTGTTGAACCGATCTCGAACTTAGTAGATCGCTTATACGTTTCAAGTCGACGCAATACCGAGAAACTTTCTGGATTTTAACGATTATGGAATATTGATCTCACCCCAAATTACCCACTGGGAATATTTCGTGTGAGTACACCTACCCACCGTACCCATATTATCTGCCGGGCCTGGTACTACAATCGTGGGGGCGAACCTCTGTGATTTTGTGTGTCGTCTTAGCTTTCGTCGTGATTAGCTACGTTGCTGTCGTACAGTGGCATTTCTTGACCTCTTGTTCTTTTGTGATTTGTGTTTTTGAGTGTCGAGTGCTGCAATTGTAAGAAAAAAAAGTGTTTTTTTTTAACGAGTTGGGCCAAAGGGATGTTTGGCTATAATTGAGTAGGCGCAAGAACATGGTTTGATTGATGCAGGGTTTACATGTCCTGTGCGCACTACGAATTTAAAGAAGTTGGCCAAGCGAAAGGAGTTTTGTGCTCGGTTGTGAAAGTGCAAAGAAGGGGCCACTCTACTTACGCGAAAGTGTTCTATGCGTCCAAACTTTACGTCACGTGAAAGGCACATATCGGTAAGTTTCATTAATTTTTTTTTCAGAGCGCTTTGCGTAATTTGAGGAAGGTTTAAGGAGCTTACCCTCCTCCCCCTTCCACCTCTTCCCCCTACCCCACCACCTTCCCCCTCCCCCGCTTCTCTAAGGGCGTACCGCGTTCTTTACTTCAACCCGTACATTATTTACATATTATCCATTGCAACTCTTACAAGGTTCTCAATTTCAAATCTGCGACGCTTGAGAGAGAAAATCAGTTTGAATGCGATGAAGTATATCTCAACATCTACTGAAATCACTGAAATATATTTTAAAATTCCAGAATTTGTAACAATGAAAACTTCTGTGAATTTAGATTTATTTTCCCTTAGAATTACCCTTACTGACTTTGTGATATATCCAGGATTGTTTCAGAACATTTGTAACTTCTTCGCTTATCCGTTTCCCTTGATCACTTGGAACTTTCTCTGACTTTCGGCTGACACGAAACCTTGACATTAAATCAAATAGAGTCAAATCTTGCTTTGTGTATTCTTGATACCAAAAAATCAATTGTCGTCCGTGTCTGTCCGTCCGTTTGTAAACACCACTAGCACCTAAACCTTATACGTAGGATATTTTCAAATTGATGAAACCTTTATCCATGTAGCTCGAGTCAAAACTTTGAGATTTTGAAAAATATTCTTCAAATTTTGGGTGTACTTTACATGAAGCCCTCCATACATTTTCAAAATTTTCTCAAAAATGGCTCCAAATTTTTTCTTTAAATTTCTTGCAAGAATAGAGTAACACACACTTATAAACGTGGCATATAAGTTAACTCTGAATTTTCGAAAAATTCTAAAGTTTGAATTGTTTGGTAATTTTCTACAACTATAAAATCAAAGATTTTCCTTAAATTGATCCTCACTATGTTCTTCATAGTGAGTTCTTTCAATAAGGAACATTTTTTGAAAATTTTGTACTTTTCACGCAATATTGCGAGTAATATGTGTAATTTTAAAAATATTACAAAAACAAGATTTTATCAAAAAGGGCTCCAAATTTTGCTATAAACTTTTGATACGCATAGTGCTAAATGTACTCTATAAAATGACATAAACGTCATATTGCTCTATTCTTTTGTTTTTACAGAAATTACAAAAATGTAATTTTTTGACATGTTTTTCATGTCGTTAATATTTACATCAGCGGCAATTAGTTCACATTATTATATTTATGAGTACGTGTGCTTTAAATAAGTCTTTTTTGTCTAATTTGTCTAATATTGTCTAAGTTTCTCGAAAACTCAATCGTTTTCTGTCAAAAATAGTTAAAAAGTTCGCATTTTCCGACAAGCTCAAACACCATTTTCTTGAAAACGGCTTCATATTGTTTGTTCAAAAATTTCGAACGGATAGTACTAATTTTACTCTTTAACATGACGTAATGTTAATTTCGATGTATTTTTTTTTCAAAAAATAAAAAAGGTTAAATTTTTTGAAGATCTCTCACGTCGTTGAACTGCACATTTCTAGCAATTTGTAAACACTATTGAATTTGTTAGTTGAAGTACTTAAAATGATATCAATTGCAGTTTTTCAAAAACTCAAAAGTTCTATTTGAAATGAGTTTCAAATTTCGAATTTACAGTAGCGCTTTAACACAGTTTTTTTTAACGGCTCCTAATTTTTCAAAGGAAATTGCCATTTAAGACGAGGTTTTACTGTTCTTTAATATTCTGAAAGTTATATTTCCGTTATATTATTAAGAAACCTAAAAATTAAAAAATGTCCAAAAAGATGTACAATACTTTGAACGGCGATTGATGGTAGCTGCCAAGAGTATGTGGCAAGTTAGAATAGCTAGCCGAGACCGAAGGAAAACGAATACCGGAAAGTCTGTGCCATTCTGTAGCACCAATAGTTTTTGTATATTACAGTCACATTAATCGAAGGTTCTTAGCGACCTTTCAGTATTTTATATATTTAATCTTTTATTTTACACGAGATATACTATACACAGTAGAGTGTTTACAATGACAAGGATATTATTTTAATTATACAAAACTTGACAACCAACAATAGCTGGTATGTTAATAGGCACAGGACTGTTAACAGGTCTGTTATATTTTAATAAATATATTAATATTACGATCAAACCTTATATTTTCCTGTTGATAAGGTTTGGTATATATCCTCTTTTGTTTGTGAGCCTTTTCCCCCATTCTCTCTCACTGAAATAAAATTCTTTGTTCCTCTCTTATTACGGTTAACATCATCTGAACAATGAAAATCCATTACACATTGGTGTACAGAATTGTCGATAGCACTTGTGGATATTATATGTGAAATTGACAATATTTCATTTGTTACAGCAAGTCGTTTTTCAATAATTATCATGTGAGTAGATGCATTGAAATGTTTTTTGACTTTAGGAAAAGACATCTTCGAAAATCATTAAAAGTTTCTTTTTTATATTCTTATCATCAGTAGTTTCATATCTCTTCCCATCTTTGCGCTATCTGGTAGAGAAAGCGTTGAAAGCAGCTGCATTCCCTCAGGACGCCTCAGGCACAACAGGAGCCCAAGAGGATCACCCCACGTCTCAGACACCCGCGCAATCCCCTGTCGCGACTGAAGTAATCGAGGGATATAAATACATCGAGAAAGTCCTGCCAGAGTTCGGCGCCGACTGCTACCCGAACCTCGAGTGCATAGACTTCACTCCATCCAGGAGCTACGGGAGATCGGGAATCGGAGGTGGGTAGGCACCCCATCCGCAGCTGAGAGACATATTACTCGCTGAAATTTTCTTGATACACGGGCGCTCTATTACTCACCCAGCGCTGAATAGCACGACGCGTTGAGACACTTAGGATCGACTCGGAACGGCAGGTACCAATTTACAGAGCTGGCAACAACCACCTTGTACTTTCAAACCAATCGTAGCATTCTCGTGGCGCGCTTTGGCAAGTTAAGTTCATGTCCACAATTAGTACGCTCCTTTTAAGCCGTGACGTAGCTAGAGTTCTCCTCTCCCCGCACCTCCAGCTGTGGAATATCAAGAAAACTTTCGCGTGTAGGTATAGTACAAGCAACGCAGGGTGCAATTGGGCGAAATGCCGGTCCAGCCCCTGAAGCTGCGGGGATAAGCAACCCACCGCACGCTCCTGTGCGGCGGGGAGCGGACCAAGGCAACGCCCAGGCGCTGACCGCTGCCCCTACGACGACTGCGAGCGGACACCCACCGAGCGCCGCTGCCCCGCGGAATCCGGCACCTGCGCCCCAACAAGGACCGCGATCGCAGGAGCAACGCGCGCCAGGAGACCCGCCCGACCAGCTGCTGGCGAGAGAAGGCAAGGAAGCAGACCACGCCGCTGGCGCGCGACGCGAGGCCGAGGTGCTGGCCGCGGCCGTGGAAGGAAGCAAGCGCGGAAGGGGCGAGAACCGGGTGAGGGCAGCCACCCGCGGACACTGTCCGTCTGCCGCGGGGGCCCAGCGGGAGCTCCCAGCGGGGACCCATCCCTCCTCCACTTGCAGAAATTTAGAAGCGGAGGGGAATTAGAATGGTACGGGGACCTAACGGCGGCGGTGAGGGAGCTGATCCAGCTTCTGAACCAGCCCGATACCGTCGAGGTCACAGCATTCGCGGTACTTACATAAAATGTAGAATTCGCTCCGAATGAAGATTCTGCCGGACCCTGCCCCCTGTGTGCTGGCGGCGCCGCGATCGACATCACGGCGCCGGTGCAGCAACCCCGGGCGTACAAGCGCCTCCCAGCGGAAGCTGATGCGCGCGGACCGGGAAAAACGGTGCGAGTCTCCTAAGGAGAAGGTAGAAACATTCTTCAGAACCCTCTTCTGCAGCGGTCTGTATGTACTGTGCGAGGATCTCCCCCCCACCACCACCACCACCATTTCGACCGGGACCCGGTGAGCACCTTTGTCTTCACGCCGGCGGAGGTTTTTCGGTAGTTGAGAATTATTTGGTGGCCCCAAACAGCGGTGGAGCGGGGAGCAGGATGCGTGAGACCATAAGCAGTGATTCAAGAAGATGGCGATGAGGGCGACTATTTGTTGGACGGCTATGCGGAGGTCAAGTGGCTCGAGGTGGCGGCGGTCGAGGACGAGGTCCTTGTCCCCGAACCGCCGCCGCCCCCGCGTCGTAGAGAGCCACCCAGTGACACGACGCCCCACCGCCGCAAGCACGCGCAAGCGGGTCGCCCGTCTTCGGGCAGGGGGCAGCCACTCTCTTATTCTCCGCCTTCGGGGCCGAGGGCCCACAGAGGCCGCGGCCACCTCCCCCCTCCCCCCCTGCACAGCAGCATTCCATTAAGACTCATTCACAATGCAAACGCAAACATTAGCATAACGCATAGACGAAAACATTAACATAAGTGATAGACTGAAGTATTAACAATGTCTAACATAAACGGCAGCAAAGGAAGAGTTTCTATTGGATGTGAGACATTTTAGTTTACTATTGGTTGGTTGTGAGAATCGATTTCGAGGTATCGACTGTGCCGATGGCCCATATGGCATTAGTTCGACTTCGCTCATATTTCGTTTCTCGATTTTGAGTTTCTGTACTGTGATTGGTTCATTCCTTATGTCTTACTTAAGCAAAAGCACAGAAGCTTGAAGATTGCAAGCGTGTAAGTTAATGTGTTATGCCAATGCGAACGCATTGTGAATGAGTCCGCTTATGGGCGTAGTCCTAACATTTATGTTAACGCCATGCTTATGTTTATGTTTGCATTGTGAATGGGCCTTAACAGCTGCGGATGCAGCAGAGCACAGAAGAAGGTCCAGCCTGGAAAAGAGCCGAGAGGACGTCCAGAGTACACCGGCGGCCGCTTCCTCGGCGGGCGGCGGTGCGGCGTGGCGAGCAGCGGTGGCGGCGTCGTAAGGGCTCTGCTGCTTGACGGAAGCGCGCCGCCGCGGCGACGTGGGAAGGCACCCTTTGCCGGGAGCGCACAGCCGACGCGTGCCCTCGTCGGGCAGTCAGCGGTTTATACCATTTTATAAAATAGATATATTTTTTAAAAATCCGACTGTTTATACGGAAGGAATTCCTTCTACTCTAATAGCACAGGAACCCGAAATTCGTGGGTGCTTTTCATATCCGATGAAACGACACGTGAATACAAATATTTCATACATTTCATTTTATTACAAACTATCATCATCGCTAAGGTCATGATAATATTTACTTTTAACCGTTTTCAAAATGAAAAGGTAATGGTTTGATGTATGTCTGATAAAATAGTGCTTCTTTAAATTAAATTTGTGAACGGGATGCGCAGCTTCAACCCAACCGAAAGAAAACAAATATCATTGTAAATAACAAACGTGATAAGAAAAACAAGTCTCGGCAACCGCATAGTACAGCCAAAAACTTACTAATTCTCTAAGAATCTCTTATGCGCACAGCAAAGGTACCCCCGCACACACAACACTTTCCCGCCAAACGTGACATTATCTCATGGCTAGAAGCCGAGATAAATTCCTTCATTCACCGTGAGGTGTCTCTGAAGCTAATTGAGTCCGACTAGCCGCCGACGTTTTCCATCATACCACCCTCAATGCTCTCTGATACAACCACCAGCCCAATACCAGCCTCAAACCAGAGTCGAGACTCCTCCCCAGAGACTTCGTGGATATAACGCTTCGCCGTTCAAACCTCAGGAACCATTGACAAACATGTGTTAGTGCTCTGTGCACAGAGCATCTCAAGGTATTTGTACTCCGATTTAAAGAGAGTGAATTCTGACAAATCATCTATGACACGATTATCCAATCGTAAGCTTCAATATAAAAAACTAGTCTTATGAAAACTTTCGATATCGGTTAATTACTAAATGGTCGTCGGAAAACGACCTCGCCATTAATGAACATGACAGTTGCTATGGTGTTCAGAAAAGGAGGCAGACTCAGCACCCAAAATGGCATCAACTTCAACGGGAAAAATTCGGAAATTGTAAACAAATATTTAAGTCTAACTACAAACTCGCGGAACAAATTTCAAAGAACATATCAAAGAGAGAACCTCAGCAGCAATTATTGCGATGAATAAAATTTCACACCTACGACAAATTTCACTCGAAACAGCAATAAAATTATTGAGATTGAAAATAACTCCGGTGATCACATACGGAATGGGATTGTTTGCGAACACCTGAATAAAAGAGACTTGAAAGAAAGAGAGAAAGTGAAATCTATGTATCTGAAAAAGGCTATAGGGTTTTCCAAGTTTACTCCACGTCTAGTGTATAGATGAACAAGAGAGCCCTTTTACGTGGAAGAACTGCGTGGCCAAATGTACCAAACAAACCACACCTACAAGCATTACTGGAGGAACTAGGAAAGAAAAATAAAGAAATATGGGAAGAATTTTACACAACGGATGCAATGACCACAACAGAATAGATAGGAATGTCATTCGGAGGCAAGGTTTGCGGTGCATGGATTTTACCTTACGGTGTGTAAAACGAAAAGTTATCACGAACCGCACACATCAATTTCCAAGCTCAACACGGAATCAAAAGAACAAATGGAACTGGTGAAACTCGCAGTGCGAAAGTGAACGCGATAAAGAGACATCCGGAAAGTGATCAAACTGTGAAAGTGTAACATTTTTACAACCTCAGTATTCTCTATTTGAATAAGTAAAGAGGATAAACTATGCACATTGTGCGCTTTCCCGTATTATTATTACAAAGCTTTCGATTGGATGACTATTTCCAGTTGACAGAAGTCACTTAAAATCAAAATATAGGAACGTAATGCAAGGATGCTCCTTCAGAGAGTATTATATATACTCCATGCCAGAAGAAAAGGTGTTTGCGGGCAAAGAGTATATATGTTTGCGGGTGTTTGTTTGTGTGGGGGTGGGGTGTGTGGTTGAACTCTCCGGTGTGTGTGTAGGCGTGTATTTAGTTTGGTTAAAGAACCCATTGACGGATGTGACAAGCAGTTGTGAAGTTAGGAATCAAACCTATACAATGCTTTACCGTATGATATTATTTTGTACTGTATAAATAATGGCACAGTACGGTTATTCTGTTTTGGGAACACAGTCAGACGAAAAGTTGATTTTACCTGAATCTTCAAGTCAAAATCAGAATTCTGCTTTGAGTTCGGACTTCACCCCTGAACTTTTCAACATTCTGTATTGCGGCAAAGACACAAATGGTAGCGAGGAAACGAAAACTCACGATGCAATGGAAATTGTTAGAGAGTTCGTAGTGAATGATTTGCAAAAATGTAATGTTGAAAACTCGCCCATGTGTGGTATTCAAAACCTTGACTTTTTACCCGAAAATGTGTGCTCCATTCCTGAAGTAATTAGTCCAGTTACTCATATTGAAATAATCAAGTCTGGTAGTAGACGTGTTACTGGTGCTAATCGTGTAGTTCCCTTGTTAACAAGTGGATTAAAAACTGGAAAACAGTCATTTTCTGATTCTAAATTATTTGATATATATAAAGCATTTCTTAATGATTTAGGAAGTAATGATAATAACAAAAAATGCATGATATGTCATGAACTACTGTTGTCCTGTACCGAGCTGGAATACCACATCAGAAATATTCATGCTGTAGATGTTGCTGTGGAGCAGGTTTGTGGAATTTAAATTGATTAAATGCAACAGTGTTTTCCAATTATTTTTTTTAGTAAAATATTTCTCTTTTCACTCACAGAATTATTCAACAATTAAATTAATATATGGTTATAAATACTTATACTAGATAAAAATATGATATCGAAGATCACTTATTCTTTGAAGAATAATTCTGATGGTGATGCACATAACACACAAAGAAAAGTAAATAAAAGTATACTTGTCAGAACAAGTCGATTTTAAAGAAACTAAGTTTTATTCATTTCTTAAATTGTGTGGAAAACAACTGTATTAAACTGCATCAAAAACATTTGCTTTTAATATAATTTTAGGTTTTTGTTTTGTGATTACAATCTTCTAGTTAATACATTACTAATGATGGTTGTAGTGTTTTGTTTGCCAGGAAGAAGTTCATTTTCCATGATCATTAAGAATTCATTAAGCAGACCCACAGCATAAATTAGCCCCTGATTTAAATGCACAAATAATGTTTCATGGAGTTCAATCACTACTAGTTGAACAAGAAGGCTCATGAGCGAAAAACATATGAATCTTATCATGTCAAATGTGACAACCAAGAAATTTTCTCAGAATACTTGATACCGCAGAACGACCTGAATGAACATATATTTCAGGAGAAGCCTAATGAATTAAAAGTGTGTAGGAGATTTTAGAATTGAAGTGCATTGAATATTCATAAAAGAAACTCATGAAAATGAGCATGTACAACTTGTAACATGCATTTCTTGAATGACACCGACCTTTACTGCTTGCATATTAAAGAACATTGTGATGATGCATTCATGACATAACCTTAAGAAGATTCGCGTGTTTAGGATGAAGAGGAAGTCTCAGCTTGAAGAAATGCCTTTCACCTATTCAAAGTTTAACATTTGGAGGCAAAGTTAACATGACCTTAAAAAATGTGGCAAAATGATACTTGTTGAAAATTCAGTTTTGGATTGTGTAAATACAATGCCATTTCTACGGTATTCACAATTTTACTGACATTGAACATTCCAAGTAGAGAAAGGACAGAATGTAGACTTTGTGGAAGAAGTTTCTCAGATAAAGAATTTATAGATCATCGTAAACAATTTCATTTACGAAACAGAAACATGTCCTTTTTGTGGCAAGAAGTAGAAGATCAGTCAACCGGAACATATGCATTCACATATTTTTGAAGAATAAAAATAGTATTTCAAAACAGCCCATTGCAACTGAAAAGGAAATAACCCTAATTCAGGAGATCGTAATGAAGGCTTGTTAAGTGTTTGTCCTCTGCAAAGGCGCAAGCAGGTAATTAATTATTTCTTTATTTATATAGCAGACAGTACGAAAGGACAATTTATATCTAATTGCTACAAGATAGTTTTATAATATATAATATATATAATAAATTTCACAAGCTTTTAGCCTAACAATTTGGAGCAACTTAACTTTAGTTTGTTAGCAATTTCACACCATTCACCAGAGAGAAGCATTAAGTGTGAATTAATTCTCAGTACTCATATTCAATATGTTATAAATATTAAGTTTTCGATTACACACTAGAATTCTTTCAGGATAAGTTCTATAATATTGGTGACTATCATTAACCATTATTTATTCAACTATAGAAATATACAAAATCATATTACCTTGTGTGAATGTAGCACACTGTATTCAACAGTAGTCTACATGGTTATAAAATGAAAATTCTGGTAATCGACTTGATGTAATCTCAAGCTGAAACTTGAGTGGAATTTATGAGTGTGATTCTAATTCTCGTTTGTTCAAGGAGAAAGATACCAGCATGTTTTATATATATCAATTAATGCCCTGATCAAAAATAAAAGCTTATATTTTAAAAGTTTTGATGTGTTAAAATTTCAATTCACTTGCCTTATATCTCATTAAATAAGTTTTTTGAAAACATATGTGTAGTAGAAAAATCATGTACAACATGAACAGTAGAATTCTAAATTTTTTGTAAGTATTTGAAAATTTTTCACAAGAAAACAATACAAGATTATACAGCGGCAATATTTGCTCAAGAAAGTTCTGTATCCCGGCTCATCGGATAAGTGAGTACATTTCAGGATATTTTTTTAAAGATTTTAGTTACTATTTCATTTGAATTGATAACATACTATTGTTCGTTTCTAATTTTAATCTACAGAAATTTAAACAATAATTATTTTCCAAATAATTGATGTTTCATCGCCTTAAATTAATTAGGGTGATGTACATTTCTTCGCCTCATTAACAGTATATACAATTATAACATTGCAATTTCTGTTCCATTTTAACATATCTCAGACATCACTTGTAACGTTCATTTCCAGCTGTAGCCGCATTAAATGTAAAAACTTAAGCTAATAATTCAACACAAATTTGACAATCCAAAGCACTGTTCCATTTCACAAGAAATTACTCATATTTTCGGAAAAATTTGTTTGACTGTATTTCAAGATCTGTTTTTGTGAACAAAACTATTAAAATACATTATGGCAAAATATCTATCTTCTCTAGTGTAGAAAGATGCCAATCAAATTTTGAACTTCTGCAATTTTCAAAAATCAGGAGGGATACAAAAACACACACATGCCATTCTTTATGCATCTTATGCTCTATTAAAGAAAAACTAAAGTAAAAATTGGAGCCATTTTGAAAAAAAAAAATCGAAAAATGTTGAGGGTCATGTAAAGTACTCCAAAAATCAAAATATCCATTTGAAATTCAAGGGGCTGTGACATCAGTCAGATCAATCTGCATATATAAATGTTGATGAAAAAGCTGCTTACTGTTTAGCTGCTAACATTATTCACAGACATAGATATTTTGCTATTTATTGATTTTTGTATCAAGGATCCACAAAAACATGGATTCTTACTATACAATGTGTTAGAGGAAATATTTTACTATAGATAAGGAGCAAGATTTATTGACTTTTTCATTCCAAGTCCTAATAATATGAGTTTTCCTGTTGAAAATCCTGTTTTTTCCTGCAGCTTTACAATACTCTACAATTGCAGAACCTGTATGTGAGAAAGTAAAAATTAGGTTCTAATTAACAATTGTTTCTTCCTAAAAAAGATATAGTTTTTTGACAAGAAGGGAGAGAAAATCAATTACCTTTTAAACCGTTTTGTTAATAGTTATAAAATTAGGTACAATAAGGTAGAAATTGTAAAATACGAAAATGTTTCTATTGAGAAGGATCAGTTTGCTGATCACAGAAACGGTGGAGAATGTGAGTTAAATAAGGAAGCATTGATGGAAAGGACTGATTCGACAAAATGAGAACATCATGGTACACTACAATTCTTCCCCATCTACCTTAAATTCCCACTGCATTGCTTTGAGACATTTAATGTAATTCAAATGGTGATGAGAGGCTATGTAAACCTCTGTGCCACAAATGTTCTCACAGTCTCACAATAGTGTTGAAAATAAGATTGAACTAATCATTTGTTTAAAAATATTGCTTGGGACATAATTGTATTGAAAAACATAGCAGAGTTAGTTTTGGGTATGGTTTAAGCTGTGTGGTGTATACTTTTAATAGACTTGTCCGGGAATGTGGAAATGTCAGTCAGTGTGTCGATGAGTAGTTTATTTGTAGACTTGTTCAAAACCATAATTTTAAATGTCTTATCTTGTAACAGGAATTCTTTTATTTGGGAATTTCAATGTATAAAAATGTTGTTCTAGTCACATGCTGCAGCACAGTAAGGAAAAGTGTAACAATTGGTCTTGCACTGTGTGTGGACAAGTGTTTTCTAACCCAGGATTACTTCTGTCACATTCATCAGCACATGAGACAGCTATAGCATGTCAAATTTGCGACAAATCATTTTTGTCCCAGAATGCTCTTCAAATACATCTAAAGACACATTTTGGTGAAGCAAAAAAAGTGTAAGTATTAAAATGATTGTATTTTTATAAATTGATAAATTTAGCGTTATGCATATATTGCAGTATTTATGTAATTTTTATTCTTAGCTCTGCAGATCACACTTTGACGTTTAACTCATTTCTTCCCAGCATTGCATAAATGCCGTTCAATGTTCATTATTTTAATACACCTATATGATTTTTTGAAAGCATTTGTAATTTATATATTTATTTTTATATATATGTATATATGCTCCGACACTCAGGCGAAAATGTTACAGTATTCATTAGAAGTTCCAGCCTTAGCTTCTAACATCGCCTCGGCTGAAAACATCTCACTCATGTATTTTTTTCTGTCCTTATGCCGTAAATTACTATGTAGAAACTGGTTTGGCTATCTTTGGAGACATCTTATCAATATTTAATTAAAAGTTTTGAAATAAATTAAGTATGTCAATCCTTGGGAAGAACTGGGTTAATGCAATGAAATGTCCAACAGAACTTATCCCAAAGGATATTGCATTCTGTTCTTATATAAAGTATTTGCAAATGTGTCCATTGTTTAAAACTCTATTTCTTATTCCACTGTCTAAGGAATCCGCATCACATTCTACACACTTGTTTCTCTGTGAGCCAGCTTTCAAAACCCTTGTTTATTTACATAAAGCTGGCATGCAGGTAATGGTATGGTAATTGATGTGGGCTGGTTACCTGTAAACATTGTGTCATATACTGCTGTTAGCCTTCTGACTCACCAAGACATTGTGGAAAGAATGTACCCTTGTTTTGCACTTACATAGTGAACTTAAGGTGATAAGAATCGCTCATCTGAAACTTTGTTTGACAGAAAATTTTGGTCATATATTAGATTAAGTATTACTGAATCATCTAAATTTCTGAAATTTTTTTTCCCGCTTTAAGAATATCATACAGAAATAATATTGTGAAGATATGTTATATCTGTTGTGGTATTGGATTGTAAAAAGTTGATGCTTTTTGATATGGTTTGAAGAGTTGAGTTTCTCTCTTCTGATGTGCTTTAAGAAAGATATTTGGCACATTTGTGTCACTTGTGTGTTGGATTAATATGTGTATTTGAATAAATTTAATTCTTTTGTTGCAGCTTTAAATGTAATATTTGTTCCTTAGAGTGCCCCTCTCTTTCACGGCTTCAAGCTCATCGACGATGTCACACTGGTGAAAGACCTTACACTTGTGGCCAGTGTCATAGGAAATTCAAGCGTCGCCAGGTAGGCTTTTCATGGCTGTTTAGAAGAGATTCAAAATGTTTATCTAAAAAGAAATAGTCTTGTAATTTTCTTTGAGTGTCATAAAAATAGCTCATGTCACAATTGAACTAAACAAAGCTGAAATGTTCCTGAATTTTATCAAAAAATGAAATCATTGGTGGATTAAGGGGTTGGTTTTGGCTTCCTTTCCCCAGTGAAACATTTTTTTTCCCTGTAATTTTTCCCTATGCAAAACAATTATCACATACTGCTTTCATCACATTCTTGAGCAGTATTCCCATTAATTGTGAGTGAATATCATTTCAAGAAGAAAAACACATTCTAAAAAAAGTTGTTCTTTAAGGCTATAAGCACTAAACAATACTTGTAAGAATATTTGGTGGATCGTAGCCCAGGAAGGTTTACATTACCACTAACTTCTGAATAAATGATCAAATTTTCAATTTGTAAATGGCATTTGATTGTTTTTTTTTATAGAATTTATGCTTGGAATCCCCTTTTCTCAAAAATATTTCAAAAGTTATATTTTAAACTTTAATGAAAATTTTTAAAAATTGTGCCAAATTTCACTTTATGCCATTCCTAGACAACCTATTTGGACTGTTGAAAGGGCTTTAGATTCAGGAAGCATGTCACCATCATGCTATAAACTCACAATTTTGAAATTATTCTTACAAGTAGGAAAAACAATTTAAAAAATGGCTCCTTTTTGTTTTGGAAAAGAGCTTCACAGCATAAATTCTATATCAAAAACAATCCAAAAGCTGTTCAAAGATTGGAAATTAGACCATTTGTTAATGTAATGTGTGTTGTTTTTCTTTTTTGGTGTTGCCATGTTGTGGTGACAAATTTAATTAGTTTCAGTACACTTAGCCTTTACAAATTTATGGGAGGAGCGAGTCCAAATTGAATTTGCTTTACTCCCCTTTCCTTCCAGAAGTACTCTTTCAGTCTTTCCTGAAAATACTACTAGTATTAGTTTGAAAATGTTCATTTTATCCTGCTTTCATTAAAAGTTTTCTAAAGAAAATATTACAATTATACTTTTTGATTTTTATTTATAGGCTGTTAAAAAACATATACAAGTTGTGCACAACAGTGCTAGTTTGCTGTACCATAAGTGCTCTCACTGCCCAAAAATGTTTAACAGTTCAGGAAATCTAGTTCGACATTACCTTCGTGTTCATTGCCAAGTTCGTCGCTTTATTTGTGGAGTATGTGGATCTCGCTTCAGCCAGAATCAAGACCTACGTCGGCATTTTAAGGTTTCTCATGAAATTGAAATGCCTAACATCAATGGTTCAGATAGGAAAGCATTGAGAGAGGTACGTTTGTGTGACTTATTTGCCACTTTATTACTCAGTAAGTATTGTCAATAAATGTTTATTGGTAAATTCCTTCAGTACAGGTAAGTTTTAATTTGATCTAATAATGAATTTGAAATTCTGATGAATAAGATGCTACTGATATTGATTTTGTTGTATTGAAGAGTAGTATTGAGTTTTGCGCAGACATGGAAAAACTTTTTATCTTCTTTCAAATAGTATTGATTTATTTTGTGTTTGGCTATAGACACATACTGGAATATGTTAACAATAGTGCTGGCATATGAGGAATGAATCAGTAACGTTTAAACTTAACTGATGTAGTTTGTGGGATTCATACAGTTCAATGCTTGTTTCTGTTGTATGGCACATGAAGTGGCTTTGTTTCCCAGTTCTTGAAATTGTTGATATTGCTTTTTTTTTCATTGCAATAAATGTTTTTCTCTTCAATTGTGAAGAACACTTGTGAATCAAATGCAGTATCCCATTCTTACAATCAATTGGTAAAGTGTAACTAAAATTTTCTATGATCTAATTTTTTACCAATGTAAATGATGAAAGATTGAAATATTCGTATTTTAATAATTCATTTTTTGTAATTGTTATTGTCTTTTAATATGTAAGCAGAATCTTTCTTATTTCAGATTTATGTCATTCCTGATATTGATGATTTATCAGAGACAAATCCTCATGCTATAAAAATAAGAGCAATAGTTGCTGAAGAGAAAGCAAAATTTAATAGATTATCTGAGCTTTTAGCAAATAAAATGATTGATAAAGAGGATCCATCTACTGAGTCAATGAAGGAGTTAATTCAAAGTTTTTCTAGTAAGGGAGGTGAAGAAACAGTTGGTGTATTGGAAAAATCTACAGATGATTATGATGTTGGAAAGAAAGGTCAGAAAAGTTCTTGTTCGGAACTTGCAGGAGGATCACCTGCTGAACATTATGAATTCAGAAAGTCGGTCATAAGTGATTCAAGTGAAGAGAAATTATACTTGTGTGAATATTGCAACAGAAATTTCCCTGGGGAAAATGAATATATGGAACACATTGCAGAACGAAGTAAATCATATATGTGTAAACAATGTAGTTCTGTTTTCTGTGATCAGATACATCTCAATGATCATATAAGTTCTGAACATAATATTTTGCAAAGCAACATAGCTGTAAATGATCTAAGTAGTGGAAATTACTTAAAACACATTCATAATTTAAATGATGTTCAGATTATACACTCCATGTCAAATGTTTCAAATGAATTACAAGGTAAGAGTTGTCAAGTAGATAAGAGGAATGCTTGGATGAGTGCAGTTGTACAGCAAGTACTTACCCTTTGTGTAATGTTTTTCCAGATCCAGCTAATTTAATTTCCAACAATGATATTGATAGTTCAAAATCTGGACTGTCTTTACCTAGTGGTGGTGATCTCAGTAACATTTCAACTACACTGAACATCAATGGTATTATTCTTCAGAATGTAATAATACAGTCTACTCCAACTGTTTTACAGTCAGTCCCCCTTGGATTCCAAAACCAGGAAATTGTGAACGCTCAGATGACTCCGGTTGTCACGTTTAGTTCTCCTGCTGTTACTCCAATGGACAACCATTCATTTCTTAATGTAAATGATCACAGTCTCTCAGTTTCAACTTGTATGGATTCAACTAATTCAGTTATTGACCCAGAAACAATATTTGATAAAGCGAATCAGAAAATTTTAGTTCCTGCTGTAAATTATACTGTTGATGAAGTAAAACATAATGGAAGAGGAGAAAATATTCAAAATATGACTGAAGGAAAGGAACTGAAAATTATCACAAATAAATATCCTGATTTGAATGATGTGTAAGTTTTAACTTTACCTGATTGTGAATTTATTATATTCAAATTTGAATGTTAATTTAAATTTAATTTTACAGAAAAATTAATGAATCTAAGGAAACAAAGAAAATAAATTGTAAACACTGTGGAGAAAAATTTCACAGCTCTTCATCATTAAATCGCCACAAGAAATCTCATAGTGGTAAGTATTAAATTCGTGTTTGAAAATTTGTGTATTAATAGAGACAAACATGCAGCATATGGTAGTTTCATTTGTCCAGGTAAACACGATTATTGGTAACCACAACCAAAGGGGTAAAACTGTTACTACTGTAACCTGTTAGGATATGCTAATTTCCTTCAGCATATTTATTTATTTATTTTATTTACCCAAATATAAGTCAAGGTTTTTCCTAAAAATCTCATTAGAAAAATACAAGGTTGTAGTACATTTGCAGATAAAGCCTAACTGGTTAAAATTTGTTTTTATATTGCCTTTCCATGTAGTGAAACTCATACGTTTTGATGTTAGCTGCTAAGATGATAATAATATCATGTGTATCTATAATATGTTATTACTTGATGAGTATAAAAATATATGTTAGTAGACATTTTCTCGTGACCACCTCTCATCAACTGCGGATTTGTCAGATGGTTCAGACTGGTATTTTTAAATGGGCTGATAAAGAGAGAATCTCAAACAAATGGCTTTGCAACAAGTGAAATGTGGCATGAAAACTAATAAAAATTGTTACAGAGATTTTGTCACATGAACGAGGCTGAGTGAACTCTTGGTTCAATGCCTAGTGATTGTAAATTGTGTCTTTCAAAAGATGGAAATAATAAAAAAATTGTTAGATGAAAACATTATATCTAACCACAGAAAAGTGGGGGGGGGATGAAATTTGAAGGGTGATGCCTTATGGAAGAACCCAAAAGAAAGAAGCATGATATATGTGAAGATGAAAAAGGTAGTAACAAAAACATGATTATGTTGATTTTAGAAAAGTGTGAAGAAAGTAGAGAGAGCTCAGGCAGTAAGTTTTATCATTCTCTTCAACAAACTTTTCTAGTCAATTAAACAATTTGAAATTTTGTTTTGAGAAAATGTAAGAAGTAGTTAAAAATTTACAGTAGATTGTTTTGTGGGACTTGCTTGGGACATATAAGAATGTTATTAGAAAGAATGATAAACGGCAGTCATTAGTTAATATTGCAAGTACAAACGGAATTGTGATTGACCAGATCGGGAATGCATTTACCTGTACTGAGGATAGTTTTTAAATGTACAAAGAGGAAAGTTGTTTTGTCAAGCATAAGATGTATCATTGTTATCATCATTGACCATTTAACCTTCCTGTGATCTGCTTAACCTTTCTGTTATCAGCCAATGCTCCTGGCCCTATGTGTAATTATTCCACTGCTGTTTTACCCTCTAGGTAAACTTGACCTTAACCTTCACTCCTTAACCCTGCTGTGGCTCATGTAATCGGGGCCAAGAACTGTATCCTGCTAGTGGCTCTTAAGCCCATGGTGGTGCTTGAACCTTGTTACTGGTAGGTATGTTTGGTGGCTGCCAGGTGGCACTCTCATAGTGGTCCTTATGCCCATTCTGGAGCTCCCCTGGCATGCACACTGTCTTATGTATTCCACATTCAAATTTTCTGGCTGAGAGAGGATTTGGAAGGAATATTGTTATGAATGTGTGAAATTGTTTGTGGGTAGGCTCTGTACTACTTCAACATTACAGCTAACAGCCATACCCCTTGATTTGAATCCACAAACCTTTCTTCTCATGGCTGTTACTACTCGTGGCTGGGTATGGAGCATAACTACTATGCTACAGACCCAGCCAAGCTCAGTAAATTCAGACTGTCCAAAGATACCTGTGAGCGCTGTCATGATACAGTGAAACACAAATCTAGATAATTCTGACTCCCTTTCTCCTTTTGCTTGTTCTAAATTTAATTTTTAATGAAAGAATTCATAAGGAATAGAGAGCAAGTCAGGTCTTAAATATCTGAGAAGTTTTTTTAACAAGAATTAGGAATTGTGCTACAAAAAAGTAGGATGGCACTAGGTAAGAAATCCTTTGGAAGTTTTTTCTAGAGCATACTACATCACATAGATTCTTGCATTATTTTATTGGGAGTAGTTAAGTAATATAATTTTGCATTTTCTGCCCTTGCTTCAGCCTTCACATTAAAAAGTCCCAACTCCAAAATTAAAAATAAAAAAGAACTAAAAGAACTTGTGTGATGCATATCTGCAATTTTTCGATAGTATCAGTAGCCTGTTCATACTCTTACCAAAGAAACCATAAATAAATCTTAAATATTACATATGTGTTGCACTTTATACAGACAAGCCTGGATAATTTCATGTGTAAAATTAAACATCCAGAACTGAAGGCCATCCAAAATATCGCACCATGGATGCATATGTGCAGCACATTCGAGATTTCTGAGACACCTTGTTGGAGGAGGGACAGACTAAGAAACAAAGACATAAGAAAGAAACTGAAGACTTAGTGGAGGAAATAGAAAACTCTTAAAGGAAATAACAAGATCACTTTAAGAGAATGAACAATAACAAATGACCAAAACTACGTGGAAATATCAACCAGCAGGGACCAGAGACGTTGGAAGACCATGAAAGAAGTGGCAACGGCAGGAACACCTGGAAGACTAACTACCAGGAATACTACATAAATAATGGAATAGGCTGTTAAGCCTAAACACCTACAGATCATGATGATGATGATGATGATGATGAATGCATATGTATATTTATATTCAAATTCTTCCCAACTTAAATATAGTTGAACATAGAGACATTGTAAAATTAATGTTAAATAAATACTGTATAGCCTCCTTATCATATCCCTACGCTATCTGTGTTGCCTACTACAAGAAGTTATTCCAAAAATTTCAAACTCCCTTGTATCATTCACATTGTTTGGCAATCCCGCGTGAAATATTATATAAAAAATATACAACTCAAGTGAATCTACTAATTAAATATTAAATGAATAATTACTAATTAAATGCCTCCCAATTAACTAAATAACTCGTTATAATGAAATGACTTCTGAACGATTCTAGTACAAGAAGTGTGGGAAATTCAAATTTGAAATTTGGACAATTTGCAAAATTATGCTCAACTACTCATGTTGTTTAGAAAATTTTATATAACCTTTTTTAAAAAACTGATTTCATTTAATAAAAATTGCCATCAATATTGTACTTTTGCCCCTTTTTTTTTTAAATTTTTTTAAATTTTTTTTTTTATAAAGTTAACGAAAATTTAGTGTGCCCTGAAAAAGCGACAGCACCACTTCCTTTTCCATTTTTTGCTATATTTAGAGAAAAAAATTGTAGCTGCTTTTGGGAAAATAATTGTTTTAAAATTGCCCGCTTAAAGCAAAATTGTGCAAAACATTCTCAGATTTTCGAAAAATTAAACTTGATCTTATTTAAGATCTGTTTTGATGAACAGATTTCATGAAAGAAAACATTTCTATTCATTATTGTAACTTAGGAAGATGCCGAAAAAAATGTTAACATTAATAATTTTTGAAAATTCAGGGACTGCAATAAAAATTTAACATATACCAATTGTTTATGCATCTTTTGCTCTATCTAGGAAACAATTTAAAGTAAAAATTTGGAGCCATATTTGAGAAAATTTTGAAAAGGCTTCATGTAAAGAACTGCCAAAAATAAAAATATCTGTTTCTAATTCAAGGGACTGTGACCAGTTAGATCGATTGGGGAATATCAATTTTGGTGAAAATTCTGTGTATGGTTTAGCCAATAGGGTTGGTCTCAGACAGATGGACAGACACGTTTTGCTGTCATTCTACTTTTGGGTATCAACAGCCCGCCAAATGTGGATTCTGACTATATAACATGTTAGAGGTGGTAATTTTCTACATATAGGGACCCGATTTACCAATTTTTTTTTATACCAGGACCTGGTAATAGAGTTTTTTCTCATAGCATTACAATCTATTTTCTGTACTGTGTAAGTGGTAGGCAAGAAAGTAAAATGTCTGTCTACTGCAAAAAATATTGAATCAAATGAGAAAACTTTACCAAATATTTTGTGTGAACTGTTGTACTGTAATATTATTAGTCATTGGGTCTTCCCGTTAATGCTCAGACATTTTTTCTTCAAATGAAGTTTTTTTCAACTGCAAAGTATTATAGTTAGTTCAAAATTAACACTTGATTGTGAATTTTTCATTGTTTACTTCTCGATTTATAGATAATGAATGGTCAGTTTTTTTTGCCATCAAGCACTTACATGTAAAATTCGATTGCCACTTACATTTTTTTTTTAAATGCTTTCATTCTTTTCCAGTTGATTATACTTGTAGTTTAGACAATATATTTACATTTTTTTCAGTTTTTATTATTTATTCAGAAATTTTATAATTATTATGTGATTATAGAAAATTAAAACTTGTGACTTTACAAAATTTCTTTTGAATGTTTACTCTGCAAGTAAGATATTTACGAATGGAAGGTTTCAAAACTCTTGGTATGGAAGCTATCTTACAGTTCTTGCAAGATAGCTATTAAAAGCAACATACCGTGCATCTTTTAAAAGCCTGATCTCCTTAGATTAGAACATGATCTCTTCTATCGAGTGCACTGACGGCAATGGATGCGAACAACGGAGGAGCGCTTGGCCTTGGTCTACGCTTTGGTGTCCCATAGGTCTGTGGAAGTGATAGTATGACAAGCTGGAACTGGAAGAGAGGCATATCATTCCCAAGACACCTAAATAAAAGTCATTGTTGCAGAAAATAGCAAGTTACCTACAAAACAAAGCATTTCATCTGTTGTAATGTTTGAGGAATGATTCCCTTTCTGAAATACATATAAATTAGTCTAAAGAACTAGATGTTGAAACTTTCTGTGAAATAGATTGAAAAAGCATGAATTTTATCTCTAACCATCTCTTTCAATAAATCCTCTGAGTCTGGTTTAAAAGTTTCTTGATATTTGCAACAGTAAATTTAGAATTTATATCTAGCCATTTTTTTGTATAAAATTATTGAGGTAATCGTTCTGGCACTGGTACACTTAAAAATACATTCAAAGATATATCATCCTCATAATCCACTAAATACGAGATAAACTTCCTCCAGAACTTGAAAAACGAGTTGGAAATGATCGAAGTTCACTGTAACTGTCATCCGAGAGATAAGAAACTATGTCTATGTCGGCTCCTTTTGGTTCTAGTGGTGGTTGTATGACAATCTGGTGGTTTGAATCACTATCTGAATCACTGGAATTAGGTTCTTCTAACAGATCCAGGCACTTTGAACAGTTAGTGATTGTCTGTACCAATATGTGAATAAAATTATAAACGATCATGAGCCAATGCTATTGCTTGGTGGCAAATAAATTGACCACAAAAGTTTATAGCATTCTGGGCAGCAGTAGATTTTATCGATTGACTGTGAATTTAAATAAGAATAAAGATTGGTTCTTTGTTAAGGTATTATACAGAATAAAGTTTGATCCACGTTAAAAACATACAACATACCTACATTTTTAAGGGTTGCTTCTACTCAACAACTCACTGCTGAATATCGAGAAATTAAAGACGCTGTGGCTTCCAAATAATAGTTCCAATTGTTGTTGTTGTATTAACTTTGATGTATGTAATATTATTTTCTAGACTATCTCAGGAAAGATCAAGGACCCAATTCTGTCCATGAAATAATTAAAATCTGTGGCCCGTCAAAATGAAGTGTGAAGTTAGTGAACTACCTTGACCATTTGAATGGACACTTTTCACTCATGTGGCATTCAGACAGTACTACAAAAATCAATAATGATGCTTCTTGACCATCGCATTAATTTAACATATTTTCTTCTAGAATTTATGTAGTCAAGCTTATGTGATAGTGACTATGTAACGTAACACATTTCACCTAGAGTAAAAGTCTAGAGGTGACCATTGTTTACTGATGCTTAAACATCTTTATTGTCAATATTACTGAGAAAAATAGCATTCTTTAAATGAATTGTTGTTGATGGTGTTTTTAATTTTTTTTTTAATTATTAATAATGGGTAAAAACATTGTAGAAAAGGGTTAGAATCTCTTATTGTTTAATGAGAAATAATGAATCACTTTAAATTCTCTCTAGGTAGCAAAGAGTTTGGTTGCCCAGACTGTGCCAAGCGCTTCTCTGAGAGGTTCAACCTTAAGACACATATGATGACTCACACAGGTGAGCGTCCGTACCAATGTGAAGATTGTGGGAAACAACTTAGGTGAGCATATTTGTGATTATTTTCTCTGTCTGTGCCATCTTAGCTACAAATCTCTCTTTTGCTTGTTGAGAATGAGATCAATACAATTGCTTATATTGAAGAAAGAAGTTTATAATAAATCATAATAAAAACATTACTGTTTGATGTGAAATTTCAGTAAATCCTAATGAATGTTAAATGTAGAATGAAGTTTAGTTTTATTTTGAATGGCTTTCTTTTGGTTGTAATATTGCATATAGAAAACTGATTTTAGATGTTTTGACACCTCATTATTTATAGAAGTAATAGTTCATATTTGTTTTGTCAATGTAGTCGGCTGAGTTTTGTTTATTTTACTGACCATGTGGTTTTAGTTTTGGTTTTCATAATATTATTGATGATTTAGTGTATCAGAAAAATCATTTCAAAATTTTGTATTAAGGACATTTGTTAAGAACTCATTTGCTTCCTTATTTGCTTGAGTTTGATGTCATTTGCTCTGTCAAACCAACCTGGTAAAGAAGTCTAAAATTTAAAAAACAAATATTTACAGAGTAGTTAATTTAAATTTTCTCCAACTATATGACATTTTAATTTTTTTTATTTGCCAATTTTGTGTATCCTGTGTGTTTCTTAAATTTGTAGGTACAGGAAAGATGTTCTTGACCATAAACGGATGCATTTAGGGGAAAGACCTTTCGAATGTGAAGAATGTGGGCGTAAATTTATTAGACAAAGAGAATTAAATCGTCACAAGGTGATCCACTCTGGTGAAAAAAAGTGAGTGTATTTTTAATGCTACATATTTACTTAATATTAACATATTGTAATTAGTAAATTAATTGTGTATTTTAGGTATGAATGTCCCATTTGTGGAAAAATGTTTGGACGCTTGGATCAACTTAGAAATGGGCATTTACTAACTCATTCCGACAGCAATTCATGTCCAAAGCATATCTGTAGTATATGCAATAAAAGTTTTAAATTGAAATCACAATTGAAACAGCATAAAACTTTGCATACAGGTTAGTGTGAAATAAACTATCATGACTTATTTAACTTGTTCAATCTCTTCTTTGAATTAATTAAATGATATTTTTAGGACTTAAGCCATATAAATGTGAATTGTGTGAAAAATCTTTTGCTCTTGGAGTATATTTAAAAGCCCATATGCAATGCCACAAGAAAAGAGACACTTACGTTCAGTGCCCAAAATGCCCCCGACGATTCACAAGTGAAGCAACTCTTCAGGTTCATGTCATTTTCTATTCAGTGATATGTTGATTATAAATAGAATTATTTACTTATTAAGAAATCACGTTTTCAGGTTCATGACAGAACATTCCATTCAAGGCTGAAGAAAGGTTCAAAAACATCTGAGATTGTGAAGAAAGAATCTCATAAAATTGGTGATGATACCAATCTTCCCAATGAAAATATTGGAATTCAGAGGCAATTAGATAAGGACATTGAAATTCATGATGTTGATTTGAGTATGCTGGATGCAAATAATTGTAATGCTGTAATATTTCTTCAGATGGTGCCAGAAGAATTGTCTTTTGATGTTGATAGTTAACAATCAGTCAATAAATTAAAAAGAAATAGTATTATTTTTATACAGATATTTATTTGTATAAATTATGAAGTTAATATACTAAACATAAATTGAAATATATTAGAAGTCATAAACTGTGATACCTCTTTTGTAATTTTATTGATCTCATCTTCTAAAATAAACTTTTAATTTATTTTGATACATGTATGTTTTTTTTTAAATGTAAAACATTCAGCTAATGTAAATAACATTTGTGCCATAATAGTCTTCTTCAGTCAGTTAATTCTTGGATTGAGAAGCATATTACCTGACCATTGTCAATGGCAACAGGTCAAACAGTAAAAGAATGTATTTCATAATGTATTTATATTTTATTGGTAACTTAATTTCGAACCTGTAACAAACGTAACTTATTTGTTATTTTGCTGTGGTAAAAAATGTGTCAATGTGACTCAGTTTCATAGATTCATTGTTTCATAGCTCACTAAGGCTGCTTATGCATTAAAAGGTCGATTTCAGTTATATTACTAGTTTTATCAAATTAATATTATGTAATGAAACCATATCATTACAAATAAGCACTGTAAAACATAAGTTCAAGAACACTAAGATTGTGTGTTCAAAACATGTGCAAGGGTGTTTTAATTTGTTTGTGGCAAATTTGGCATTCTGAGTCCCTCGTGTATAATTACATCTACACCCTTGTGATGAGCCGTTGTAAGCAAATGGGTAATGTATATAATATTCTTCACCACTGGCCAGGAATTCAAAGATTACTGTACCATGCCTCTATGAAGATCTTTCCCTTAATTAAGCAAATGCCAAAGACAAGTCGGGTCCTCTCTGTACTTTCAACAGCCATGAGTGCACATTGGCACACAACTCCGGCAATTCTCTACCTTCGGAGAAGAGTCACAAGTCTACCCGAGAAAAGATGAGATCCAATGGCAGCAATGACAGCTGGGTGTAGGTGAAGAAATAGTTAGCTAGATTTCCCTTATGTTCATTTGCTCTCCACTCTATGGGGAGCTGAAATATAAGAGGGGGAAATCCTCTAACACGTGGTGTAGCCAGAATCCTTGTTTTGTTAGTCCTTGTTACTGAAAAATCAATTGGCGGCAAAACGTGTCCATCTGTCTGTGAACAGAGCTAGTGGCTAACCTATCGTTCAACCGATTTTCTTCAAAATTGTTATTCCTCAATGGGGTTGATGTCACGGCCGCTTGAATTTGAAATGGATATTTTAATTTTGGGGGTGCTTTACACAAAGCCACTGAAACATTAAAAAAAATGGCCCCATCGTTTCTGATTAAATTTTGTTGTTGGGTAGTGTGAAGGACATTCACACTAAAACAATTGTGCAGGTCTCATTTTCGTTAAAAACTAATTTTTCGAAAATTGTAAAAATTCAAATTTTTTTTCGGAGTCTTCCTACAACTACAATTTTGAAGATCGAATTTTTTTTCATTAACGAAATCTGTTTCTTAAAAGTAGATTTTGAAGTAAGGTCATGTACAATATTTTGAAATTTGACTACTTTTTACGTAAGTGCGTGAAAGTACGGGCGAGAAAGAATTTGCTATTTTAGCACTAGTTTCATGAAATACACAATTGTCATTTTTTTACATCTCGCGTTGTTGATATTTACATTATCGGCGATATGTATACTGTATCTCATTTATGAGTGCTGGTACTTAAAAGGATGTCTTATAAAGTTTCTTTGAAACTCAAAGTTTCTGTAAATATGAGCTCCAAATTCCGCATTTTGAGAATCGCTCTAACGGCATTGGCTCGAAAACGGCTCCAAGTTTTCTCTTTCAATTTTTTGTGTGGATTTTGATGTTTTCTTTTGTTTTTTAAAAAAATACACATGTATTTTTTTAAATATATTTCACGGCGTTAATATTTACATTATAGGCATTCCTTACGCATTATTGCATTTGCAAGTTAAATTACTTCAAATGATTTCCAATAAAGTTTCTCGAAAATTCAAAAGTTTTTGGTGCAAATTGGCTTTGAAATGCATATTTTCCGATGCGCTCAAGCGACATCTTCAAAACGGCTCAAAAACGTTTAATGTAAATATATTTTTCAGACCAGATTTTACCATTCTATAACTTTCTTTAGGCCATATTTCGTTTCTACTTATCCGAAAAATTCAGAGATTGTGAAAAAAATCTCAGTAGATGGAAGCGAAGAAGAGTGTGTTGCAAAACCGAAAAAATAGCCTAGACTGGGGTGATGAGGAAATTAACTACTATGAGAACGACTGTGGCATTTTGTATCTCCAACGCTTTACTTCCTCGCCTTTGTAAGCAGAAAAACTATTGTAATCGTGCGCCGAATCTTCGACAGAAATACTCTTATTTCTAGGCCATCGTAATGCAGAAATGGATAAAACTAGTTCGTACAAGTGTGTGTAATAAATTACATTTTCTATTACGTTTTGTAGGATGAATACATGTTTTGTGGTTTGTACCGAAAAAATTAATAGATGGCAAAACGTCTGTTGGCCTGTCTGTGGACTAATCTAGCTCTAAATCCTTCAGACGATTTTCTCCAATATTGACAAACCCTAGTCAATCTGAACAAACCCCAGGTTTCAAAGGGATATTTTCATTTATATGACGTAGGTACTTTAATAAAGCCTCGAGAAAGTTTTGAAAATTTTCTCAAAAATGGTTTCAAACCTTTGGTTTCAATTTTGTCCTCGGATGGCGCACAGAACGTGTAAAAGAATGGCGCGGGCCTTATTTTCGTTGAAATTACGCTATTTCGGAAATTTCAATTTTTTTGGCGTCTTTTACAACTACAATATTGAAGGTAGATACATTTTCCTTAATGAAATCTATTTTACAAAGACATCTTGAAATAAGGTCCTGAACAATTTTTTGAAAATCTGAGTCGATTTCACATAATTTTGCATGAAATATTGGCAATTTTTAAACAATTATTTTCTCAGTCAAATTTTCATTTCGCGCACAGTACATACGTAGTATAGATGAAGTTATGTAATGCTGCAGCAAAAAACCGGTTTTTGGCAGAAAATCTCTTATTGCGGTCCCTGGTGACGACAAATAGGAAAAATCTTATTCTTTTGTGAAATAAATTACTTCCACTAACACGTAGTCAGAATTCACGATTTGTGGGTTCTTTACACCGGAAATATGGTTTACCACAAAACGTCTGAGAACAACGCTAACCGCTAAACCGAAGGCATAATTTTTATCGTAATTGATATTCCTTCATCGATTTCGCTGATGTCTCGTCTCCTTGAATTTAAAACTGATATTTTAATTTTTGGGGGTACTTAACATGAAGTCTCAAGAACATTTTATAATTTTGACCAAAAATTGCTTCAGTTTCTTAAAATAAACGTCGTCCTCGTATGGCGTAAAATGGTGAATGAAGTTTCCTTAAAATATTTGATTTTTGGAAAAATTGCGGAAGTTCAATTTTTTCGCCATCCTCCGACAACTACAGTATTAAATATGATAGTTATTTTTCCTCTGAATAAAATCTATTCTTGAAAATTAGATCTTTAAATGAGGACATATTTTTCAAGATAAAGTTTTCAGCAATTTTGCTTGAAATAGGGCAATTTTAAATACACGATTTTCTCAAAGCGGTTCAAATTTTTTGTGTAACATGTTTGTGTGGATAGTGCTAAATGCACTGAATAACATGACATTATCGTCATTTTGATGTATTCTTTAGATTTAAAAAGAAAATATAGAAATATAATTTTTGTATATCACCCACGTCGTTAATATTTACATTACAGGTATTTTTATACATTATTGAATTTGTGAGTACAAGAGCAATGTTTTTTTATGAAGTTTCTCGAACATTCAAATATTTTCAGTTAAAATTTGTTTTGAAATTGCGCATACTAAGAAATGCTAAAGAGTAATTTACTCAAAAAACTGCTAGAAAATTTTCAAAATTTTTGTACGGTTAATGCTAAATACGTCGAATTTCATGACAAATAAGCCGTTTGATATATTCTTTTCATTAATCAAAAACTAAACAAATGTAATTTTTTGAAATATCTCTCGCGTCGTTAACTTTCACATTACGGACATTTTATATACATTATTGTATTGTAAACATAAGTGCCTCTAATGTTTTCTTATGAAGTTTCTCGAAAGCTCAAAACGTTTCTGTGAAAGTGAGTTAAAATTGCGCATTTTCAGAAGCGCACAAACGACATTTTCTCAATAATGGCTCGAAATTTTCAATGGAATATTGCTTATAGAACTGTTTTACTTTTTTGTAATATTCTTGAAGACATATTGCAATTTTACTATTAGGGGACCGACAAATTGAGATTGTGTGAAAAAATGTTTTGGCACCGATAGGTCGCAACTGGGAAGAGGGTGGAGCAATAACGAAAATCTATCGTAGACTAAAGTCATTAGAAAACCAGTGCGAGAAATTCGGTGCCATCTGTAACACAACTTGTTTCTTTACATTTCTCCTCGTATCCTCGTTTTTCATCAAAGAACAGTAAGAAAAATTGACGCTAGTCAAATTTTCGACAAATTCTCTGTATTTTCGAAAATTGCAAAAAGTGAACATTGCAAAATAACACAATTTAAGTTGGATATTTTTGTGTTAAATGAAATTTGTTCTAAAAATTCTGTAGTTTTGCGTTAATTCTGTTTGAACTTAATGCATTTTTTTCTCTCAAAACCACCCTCAATTTTTAGGAACTTTGTTAGAAGAAAAAGTTACAAATATGTAATCGTACGCCGGAAAACGGGGAATTATCGCCAGAAAAACTCATTTTCTTTAAATTTTTTCCCCAATGATTTTATTTCATGGACATTTTAAGATATGGCGCGCAGTCCACGTTTTCGTTGACCACCGAATTTGAAAGAATGTGAGAATGTACTACATGTTGTTGTAACACCACTAGTTCCGAAAAGGTAGTGCGAGAAAAAGTTCGAGGCATTTTGTAGCAACATTAGTTTCGATATAACTCAGTGTAGATATCCATTATAGGTATTACAGGAAATAATACTAAACCATTATTTTTGTAAGATTTGTTAATATTCTATTCTATAAGTTTTTCTGTGAAGTCAGTTACTTTTTAGAAATTGTCTCTTAATAAGTGCAAGGATAATGGGTTTAAAAGGTAAAGAAACTTAGAAACATTGTACCTATCGAACTAATGCTGTTGAACGTCATTGAGATAAATACATTAACTCTTGCTAAGCTTATTATGTCTCTTTTTGCAACAATAATATTAATTTTGGTGTACTGTTTTAATTCAATTAGTTAAATGAAGATAATTTTTCTCCTGAGTAGTTGAAATATTAGATGTAGTAAGAACATAATTTGCAAAATATTAATTATCATTTTACATAACCGTTGCTAATTGTTTGAGCCATGTCCACGACACGCGGCACCACCAATTCGTTTGTCTCTTCTATCTGAGAGGAACTGTCGACGAACACTTCCAGTCCTCTGAGAGTTCGCACGAGGAGCTTCCAATCAGTCGCGCTGAGTAGACAGGTTATTCACATCGTGCGACCATGACCTTGACCGCCTGGATAAGATTCTCCGGCCTCGTGGAGAGCTGATGACGCTTTGCTTCTCCCAGAGGCGTACAACGGTACGGCAGACATGGCACGTGCCATGAGCGCCACTCACAAGGGGTGCTACGAGTATTTAGAGTATACCCGCAAAAACAAATAACTGCCCTAATTTGAAGTAACCTGACAATGGTGCAAATTCTATACTTGCCATGGCCGCGCCTCAATACCTAGATATCCATCTACTACTACTGTAATAGTTTACGACACTCATCGACTGCCCCCGTGGTAGATTATTATGACTATTCCACTCGTGAAATTAAAACAAGTAATGTTTAACTATACATAAAAAATACCCACATCAGGGCGGTGTATCGTAAAGAAATTATTGCTTTTTCTATCCAATTTCCGCTTTTTCTTTCTCCCAACCGAGTAGAGAGAAAGTTATGTTATCCTGCGCAAAAAACAGCGAATTTTCGGCCGAAAAACTCTTATTAATTTAATTTATTAATAAAACTCTTATTCATTATGAAGTAGTTTGTGTGAAATAAAGGTATTTTTTTAAAAATAATTATTTTCTCAAAAACTGTTCCAAATTTTATCTTAAATTTTTTCTTCGGGTATATTGAAAGACGGTAAAAAATTATGATAGTCTCATTTCCGGTGAACTCTTTGTATTTTCGAAAAGTTAACATTTCAAAGCTGCATTTCAAACCTGCAAATCGTCTTAAAAGCTAATATAAAACACCAGCTCTCTAAAAAAGGACATGAACAATTAAAAAATATATAAAAAAAGCATCAGTTTTCCCGTTATTTTGTGATTGAAATTAATACAACTTATAAAAAACACATTTTCTCAACAAAAAACTAGCGTTTTCCTTTAAATTTATTCCTCGGATAAAAAAAACGCTTAAAAAATAGGGCATTTCTCATTTTGATTGTACTCTGAATTTTCGAAAATTGTAAATTTTGAAATAATGTGAGAACGTTTCTGCTGTTGTAGGACCATTAGTTTAAGAAATAGAAGTTGTGATTTTTTTGTTTAAGAAATAGAAATGGTTTGTGACTTCAAGAAAAATATTGAAGGGTGCGAGAGATGAAGTATTTCAAACTGAGTAATATTTAGAGTTTTGTAATTCCGGCAGCAAATGAAAAATGTTTGAAAATTGCCTACACACAAATTCGCAAAAAACACTGATGTGTTTGGAAAATTGAACATGACATTATTTTTAGATCTCCTTCATGAACACATTTCATTTAAAAAAAAATCAAAATTGTAATTGTAGGTTGACGCCGAAAAACTAGACTTTTTTGAATTTATGAGAAATCAGAGTTTTCAACGAACTTGAGATCCACACCATTCTCTTAATCGTCCTTCTCATTACCTAATAACAAAATGTTAATCAAAAAAGTTGGAGATATTGTTTTGAACATTTTGAAAACGTCCCGGGAGTTTCATGCAAAGTCCCGCCCCCTCAAAAAAAATTAAAATATCAATTTCGAATTCAAGGAGCCGCGACATCAGCCAAGATCGTTTGGGGAATATTAATTTTGGAGAAAATCGACTGAACGGTTTAGCCGCTAGCATTGTTCAGACAGACCGACAGACGTTTTGCCGTCAATCGATTTTTCGATATAAGGGACCCACAAAACGGATTCTGGTTACACCACGTGATGGAGGATGTTTTTCTAAATTTCGCAACTGGATGTATCCACTTTTTCGTTACCAGGGCCCTGTAATAAGTGTTTTTCTGCCGATTTTCGCGCAGCATTACATAACTTTTTCTATACCGCGGTAGCGAGCGAGTAAAATTTGAGTATTTTAACCGTTACAAATAGTTCGAGAAAGTATTTGTTATTTTGTACCACCACTAATTTAATTCGTAGTAAATTAAGTACATATAATTGTGTTTATGATAATATAATTGTAATATATAGTTCTTGAACCGCTCAGAAAAAAATGTGCACTTTCTCGTAGGTAATGCGACGTTTCCAAAATGTCGATAAATCCCCGACTCGCGAAGCGACGAGTGGATTTATCAGAGAATTTCCTTAGCACGTCAATGGGACTATTCACGAATGAAATTACGTCTGACAGAGTTCCAAAATCCGCTAAATATTGAAAAGATTCGAAAACTCAGAAACTTTCTGTGAAATGGAGCTTCAAATTTCGAATTTACAGTAGCGCTTAAACGCTATTTTCTTAAAAACGTCTGCAAATTTTTCAATGAAAATTGCCGTTTAAGACAAGGTTTTACTTTAATATTCTTAAAATAATATTAGGTTAATATTCATAAAATAATATTTCAGTTCTACACTTAGGAAACAGAAAAATTGAGAACATTAAAAAAATGGCGGCGATAGTTGGCAGCTGGCAAGAGTATTTGGTAAGTCAAAATTGCTAGCCCAGACCAAAGGGAATAGAAAAGTAATACGGGAAAGTCTATGCCATTCTATGGCACTACTAGTTTTACTTGTCTCTATCGTCGTTAATAATATTTACACATTAACAGCGATTTGTTCACATTATGCCATTTATGAGTACATATCCTTTAATCGATACCATATAAAGTTTCTCGAAAACTCATTAGTTTTTTGGGTTCATATCCTCAAAAAACCATATTTTCAGAAACTCTCAAACGTCATTTTCTCGAAAGCAGCTCTAAATGTTTTCCTCAAACTTTTTATAAGCATATTGTTAATTGCACTGTTTATGATACAATAGTTATTTTGCTATATTCTTTAGATTTTTCTAAAAATTACTCAAATACAATATTCTGCAATGTCACCTCTTTAATAGGCAAATTTCCAGAAATGTGTGTACGTTATTGCATTTGTGAATGGATGTACTTCAATTGACGTCCTATAAAGTTTTTCGAAACCTCAAAAGATTTTTGTGAAAAAGGGCTTCAAATTCTCATTTACAGGAACGTACAAACGCAATTTTCCTAAAAACAGTTCTAAAGATTTCAACGAAAATTTCCCTCTATGTGGAGGTTTTACTCTTCCATTTTTTAGTATAATATTACTGTTCTACTATTAGGAAACTGAAAAATTGAGAAAAATTGTAAAAAATGTACTTTGAACGGCAGATAGATGGCAGCATGTGCTATGTCCGAAAAGCTAGCCCAGGCCAAATAAATTAGAAAATTAACTAGTTCGAGAAAGTCTGTGCCATTCTGTGGCCATTACTTTGTCAAAATAGAAAGTGTTATCGTGTGCAGAAAAACGGAAAATTATCTGCAGCAAAACTCTTATTGTCGGGCCTTGGTAACAAAGAAGTGGATAAATGATGTTCATATGTAGTAAATTACTTCCTCTAGCACGTGGCCTACACGTGTACACTTCTACGACATCTGTGTCGTAGATGTCTGCCGCCTGGGATTGGTACTAATGCATTAGAGCCATTTTTTTCTTTCTCAAATCGAACGACAACAGAATGGAATAAATTTGCCTACAAAAACCTTTGAACCCTTTCTTCGAAGCGTTCAACAGTTTAGGAAATTAATTTTGGGTATTTCTAATTAACTGAGGGACTTAACTAAGAATAGTAGGTTGCAGAGCAATACATAAGTGATATATTGTGAAGGGAGGTGTCGTGCAGTGTAGAGCAGAGTAATAATGAAGTGATTTAAAGGTCATACTAAAGTGAAGTGAAGTGCAGTGCAGTGCCACTGTGTGGTCTTAACTGAACAAACATTCAATGCGGAGTTAGATAATAGAAGTTTCTTTTTCTTAAGGTAATTTTATATTTTATGAATCAGCCAGTTTTTATATTATTATTATTATTATTATTATTATTATTGTTATTATTATTATTATTATATAATTATCGTGTTAGCTATATTATCTTATTTATGTAAGTAGCTGCCACCGGGTTATACCCATTTGCAGTTTAAATAAATTTATCTTAACTTACAACTCTGCGTCACTGTAATACACGTAGTGCCGACCGGACAGGAATTTGCGAGGGCCATTCAGAACTAGTGATGCGGAATGCTCAGTACAGGTGTTATCTCCCACACATGGCTCGACTCACAACACGTCTCACAGCAGTTTCGCTGGGAGGTGTTTTACCGCCCATCCTATATCCGGTTCTCGCCTCCCACTAATTCCCCTCTTTTCTTACAGCTCAAGAAATTTCTAATACGGTTTAAGGTTTAGGCACAGTGCTGTTTGTTTGTTTGTTTGTGCTGTTTACACACAGACGAGTAGAAAAATAAATATTTCCTTCAAAATCCGAAATTTTCAAAGAAGAAGACGTCGACGACGACAAAGAAGAAGACGACGACGACGAAGAAGACGACGAAGGAGAAGACAAAGAATAAGAAAAACAGGGGGAAGAAGGAGATTATGATGATGATGTCGAAAAAAATTCGATCAATTACGTCGTATACGACACAAAAACATTCAAACAGCACAATGGATGTGCAACAAGATAAAGTGATAGAGTTAGTGAAATACAGATATAGATAAAAGGATTATAATATGCCGATATGAGATTATGTGAAATGCAACTTAATTTTCTTAACTAACATACAATGCAAAGCAAGAACAAGAAATATTTTTGAAACATTTCTTATTTAAGTCGTCTGACTGAATTTACCTGTAATGAATGATCAAGTATTCATCCTCTACTTCACGCCCAAAGATATTATGAGTAAATTGAATATAAAATCTACTCCATGTTGCAACTAGTGTCCTAAGGAGCAGATCTAGGGATTGTCGGTGTCTCTACAATGTTTTGCGCAAAATGTAGGCTGTTCTAAATAAAGCAAAGAATGTCTTGCACCAGGCGCGCATTCACGGAGGGGGGATAAGGGAAATTCAATTCCCCACAGATTTTTCAGGGACCATTAATTTTTACTTCTGACGAAACATTTAAGTAACTAATGCTGCTAAAACAACACGTTCTTTCTCGCTTGTATTTTCACGCAAAATTACGCCGAAAGAACACCAATTTTCAAATACAATTTCATGATCTTATTTCAAAATCTACCTTTAAGAAACAGATTTCATTAAAGGAAAAAATCTCTAGCTTTAATATTTTAGTTGCAGGAGGACTCCGAAATAATGTTGAACTTTTTTAATTTTCGAAAAGTCAGAGTTTTCAACGAACATGAAACCTGCACCATTCTCTTAAACGTCATTCACACTATCAAAATAAATAAATAAATGAATAAAATTAAAAAAAAAGGATGGGTCTTTTTTTAATTTGAAAAAGTCCCAGGGAATTCATGTAAAATAAACCCAGAAATTAAAATATCGGTTTCAAATTCCAGGGGCCGTGGCATTAGCCAGATGGATTGGGAATTTCAATTTTGGAGAAAATTGGCGGAATGGTTTAGCCGCTAGCTATACGGAAAAGTAAAAACAGAAAACTACTTACAATGCCTCTATTTACCATTCATCGGTCAGATTTAACGACCTGCCTCATTAGTGGGTCATCTTGATGACTGGCTACATACTTTCCCACCCCGACTATTGCATTGTGCCAGTACACTTCAGTTTGTAAGAAGCCTCTTCTTTACGTGACCTATAAAGTCTATGGACGTCAGGTGGAGAGTGGCGACATGATGCATTGTAAGTAGTTTTCTGTTTTTACTTTTCCGTATACGCACGTATATACGGAGTAATATATGTAGTGTAGGGAAAGTTATGTAATGCTGCTGAAAATCGAATTCGAGATTTCAATGGAAATACACGTGTTGGGGTCCCTTGATACCGAAAAAGTGGTTATTTTCAAAACGTCGGTCTGTCTGTCCTTCCGTCCGTCTGTGAACACCACTAGCGCCTAAACCCATGCGTAGGATTTTTTTCCAAATTGATGAAACACCTGTCTATCTTTCTCGCGTCGTAACTTTGAGTTTTTAAAAAATTTTCTTTAAAATTCGGGGGTACTTTACATGAAGCCCCTAGAACATTTTCAACATTTTCTCAAAAACGGCAAAAATTCTTGAAAGAATAGAGTAAAATACACTTATAAAGGTGACAGGTCCGATTTTCCCTGTTAATTCTGAATTTTCGAAAATTTGAATTTTTCCGGCATCTTACAATAACAACAAAACTGAAGATCGAGATTTTTCCCTTCAATAAAATTTGTTGTCTATAATTAGTTCTTTCATTAAGGTCATGTACATTTTTTGAAAATTTAAATAGTTTTCGCGCAATTTTGCGAGTAATATGTGCAATTTTAAAAAAATACAAAAACAAGATTTTCTCAAAAACGGCTCTAATTTTTGTCTTTAAACTTTGGGGAGAGATAGAGCTTAATGCACTCTATAAGATTAGACAAACGCCACTTTGCTCTATTTTTTTGTTTTTTCAAAAATTACAAAAATTTAACTTTGACTTGTCTCTCACGTCGTTAATATTTATATTAGCGGCAATTTGTTCACATTATATTTGAGTACATGTGCTGTAAATAATGTCCCATAAAGTTTCTCGAGTAACTCAACCGTTTTCTGTGAATACTAGCTCAAAATTTCGCATTTTCAGAAACGCTCAAACATCATTTTCACAAAAACAGTTCCAATTTTTTTCAAACTTTTGTAACAGATAGTTCTAATTGCACTATTTAAAATTCATTTTGGGGATTTTTTTTTGTTTTTCAAAAATTACTCAAATGTATTGTTTTTAAAGATTTCACACGCCATTAGTATGCACATTACCATGAACTTATCAACTCTATCGTAGTTGTACATTAAAGGGCTTTAAATGTCTGTAAATGAAGTTTTCTAAATTTTCTGCGAAAGAGCTTCAAATTTCGAATTCACTCAAGCGCTCAAGCGCCATTTTATTAACAACGGCCGCAAAATTTTCAAAGATAATTGACATTGAAAATTAATATTAAAATCTGTATGCTACAATGAAGCCATTTCTTGCTTTCTCCTTGAGTAATACCTAGATTGAGTTTGACACACTTGTGCACCATTGCACATTGTGACTTTGTGACACCATTGCACTTTGGAAGAAGTTTAAGAAATATTTTTTATTATACCTCAAGTATTTCATTTAATGAAACAGTGGTTTATTGTTGAATTAAAGAAATATATTTTATTTTAAAACAAGCATTTTGCTACATTTCTGAAAATCAAAGTAAAGGTGCAAACAGCATAAAGTCGAAGATTGAATCATCTAAATAGAAAAGTAAAGATATGAATAGTTTTCTTTCAAAACATTGTGATGAAAAAGTTGGTTCTTAAATGTTAAGAATTGGAAAGAAGCGCTGAATTCGAATCCCGTTATTATACGATGGACCATGTGACGTGGAATTTCATAAGTGCCACGCTGATCTTCATGTGTGACGTCACGCTACTTCATACGTGGAATGTGTCTCAGCAATTCAGAAATACACGTTATGTCCAAAATAAATAATGAATATATTATTTAAAAAAGTTCAACAATTCAAAATTTTTTTGTTGAGTTATACTATTTTAGTAAATATTGGCAATCGCAGCAATGATAGGGAACTATTTTTCACGCAAGATGTTCTCTTGTTTGCTCCGAGCGTATTTCTCCAATGCAATTGTAACCTTGCTCTTTCACGTCAACACTTACTGTGAGTGGGGAAGTCTGTTGTGTTCTTCGGAACAATATTTGTTGAAATTCTTGGTTGTGTTTCGGTTTCTTAAGGAAATCAACAGGAAAATGGCACCAAAGCAAAGAATGCGTGTCGCGAACGAGAAAGCCAGCAAATATGTTACGATGCGCGGAAATGTACCGAAATCATCCGTAAGTATGTGGTTAACAGCTGTCAAGTCGGGGGGCGTTTCGTGTGTTCCCATACCTTGATTGTGTGTAAGGGATTTTCGCGGTTATGTTGAATAACTTTTAAAGGAAATGCTGTAAGCCTACGTAATTTTGGCAGCTGCTAGTTAATAAGTTTCAATTCTGGTGAGCTCTAAAATATTGTTGTGATTGTAAGCACTGTCATCACGTGTACGATTTTGTGATTGAAATTCTTAAAAGAGAATCAATTCCAAGCATACAAGTTGTAACATTTTATTTTGCAGAAGATCTGGCGAAAATTAATAAAAATCGCATCAAAACGATTAATTAATAAGCGAGTAATTTGTGCTGAAAGAATTAAATGGTCAACACATGTCTAGAAATATTTGGGTTAGGATCAATGTTGGATGATAATAGTGATTTTATTTTTTTAACATGCTTTTTTATACTTTGTTGCAGAAACCTCTAGATGATAAATATCCTGTCGGACCTGGACTACTTGCTTTTTTTATATTTGTTGTGTGCGGATCAGGTAAATATTTTTTTTAAAAAAGGACATGTTCTTGTTAGAGGATACCTCGTAACTCTTAAAATTTCCAACCTCTTAAAATTATGATATCAGAATGGCCAGGCAGGTTTGTCTGGAAATCTTGTATTAAGCAGGGATTTTGCCTCGAATCTAATCTGCAATAAAAGCTATAATACAGGTGATTGGTATACTTTAGAATTTTTTTTTTTTTTTTTTTTTTTCCCAAATAGCAATATAACCGGTTTTTTGGTTGTACTAAAAACTATAGTTTCAAATACTCAGAGCATTGATTAGAATAAAAAACTGCGAAGAGTTGTTTTCAGTAGAAATCACCTTTTGTTAATAGATTAGTTTCTATAACATATTGTGTTCCATATGGTGCATTTTCTTTGAATTGTCTTTTCTTTTTTATACTTAGAATTACTGTCCAACATAGTATGACACATTCTGATTTTTATAATCCAATTTGTAAGTTTCTGAATAGTTTACACCAAGTTGAGTACCAAAAGAAAGATTGTGATAAAAATCATATTATTTTTGTTAATAACTAAAACTAAGTTAATCTAAATGCTCGGTGAACAGTACATGCACTTTGCCTTGCCTAACTTAATTTGCATCTGTATCAGAAGGCTGATGCAATGCAAATTGTTGTTTTTCTGCATGGAAGTAACATATTGTTATTTTGTGTTTGAGTATTAACTGTATTCAAACCAATGGATAAGACTTTTTCTTAAGGAAGAAAGTGTGCTTTTATTTGCTGATCTGAAAATTTGAATGTTACTTTCCAGTTTTTTTTTTCTTGTGCTAATTTAGAGAATAGTTTGAATTCCTTGGAATTATTTATTTTAGATGTGCATGTATTGATATTTTAGCAAGCTGATACGCAGAGTAATATACAGTTATAATTTAAAATTCAAAATAAAGATTATAGCATGATCTGAGAGTTATTGGATTCACAGTAAGTGCTTTCATGCATTGTACTTTTGTAGTGCAGCTTCAATACAATTTAGGTAGTTTTGAGAAAAGCAGACATTGAAATAAGTTTTTCTGATTGAAGGCAATGAGTGTTTATTTTATACTCTTAAAAACAATTTTGCTTTTGTAGGCCATAATTCAAATCTCAATACTGATACAATTAAATTTCAAACAAATGAATTTTCTACTATACTCAAATCTACTACTATACACAGAGAAAAGTTTTTTAACACTTCAGATGAATGAGAAAGGAAGGAATCCTCCCCTATCACTGTTGTGGTTGGATATTTCCTTTTGCATTCATCTGAAGTGGAGTTCTAAAAGTTTTTGTCTGAAACATTGAAATGATTGAACGGTTAAAATTTTAAATTGTTGGGATTTCACAATACCAAAATCTTTCTCGCATTTGTAAGGCATATAAGTAACTTTCATGATCACGAGTTTCACTTATTTTCTCCTGATCTCAAGAGTTAGTACTTTTACTCATACCAGGTACACATCAGTTTTCAGTTGGTAGAGCAAAGTCTAGTGGTCTCCATTATTACAGTCCTTTGGTAGCCATTGATGTAATTTATAGGAATATAAGGATGAGTGTGAATTTTAATGAATAAGCATGAATGCCTTGCCTCTGTGATTGAAACCTAAGGCTGAATGATAGCAGTTGTAAAGCTTCTGCCTTTTGGACCTTGACTTTCTGAGCTACTGATGTGGGTGATGATACAGGGGTTTCCAAACTTTTCAAGATGGCCATTCTACCAATTGTTATAGCTACAGCGGCTGGAGTGATTGAGTAATAATTGACACTGATGTATGAAATGAATTCAAAAATGGTAATTGTGAAAGATAATAAAAATGTGTAAATAAATATATCTTAATTTTATTTTTTGGAAAGTACTGATAAGAATTTTCTTCTTAAATAAAAAATAGTTCTAAGTGTAATTTTTAAAGAACTTTTAGTTTTAAATGGACTAGTTTCTTTTTTAAGATTCATTTAAGACTTGTTCATTTTAGGAACATAATGAGAAACTCATTCCACAGTGTGATAAGGGCTTCCAAAATTCATAATGATTGCTAATGGGAAACTAAAAAATTAATGTGCTCAACACAAATGATTCATGTGATGTGTCTGAAAGTTTTTCATCACAAAATCATTGAACAACAGAAGGTGGAAATTATCAAGGGTGTTGTCTCTTGTGTTTTAATTATTCACATTTTATACCTGGTGTTCAGGTGTAATGACATGTCCTGGTTTTCTCAACACCCCCAGCCAGCTCCTTCCTGCCAGTTGTTCTTTGGCATTGCTGCCCCTGAACTTTTCCACTATCCACTTGTAGATACCTGATAGGGAGGTCATGCTGGAAATGTCTTCAGGGCTGCATCCAGTAGGCCTGGCTTACAGGCAGTAATTTGGAGACCCCTGTTCTAGCATGAAATTGGAGTGTATGTTGTTGAGATTGAAGATCTTGAAAGGACATGCCATTTTTTTGTCAGCTGTTCATTTTGTTGACTATGGTTTAAGCATATTTTTGTAGTTGCCTTTTTCTTTTTTATAATTGCATTATTTTTATTTAAAGGCCTTCTTTCAAAATATTAAAAAATATTCTCATTTTATTAAAAAATTCAATGATTCAGATATTGGTAGTATTTTTGGATGCAAAAACTTTGTTGCTGTGTATTTTGTTATTGAATAATAAAATTGTGTGTGTTGTCAGGTCTCAATTAATTTAGTGTTTTATTTTTTTTCCAGCTATCTTCCAAATCATTCAAAGCATCCGGGCTGCATAATAGACTATCGGCTGAAAGATGGAAACGCGTCTCCTTTGGGTGCACAGACTTACGCTCAAATTACTATCAACATAAAGCATATGATATTCAATGTTGTGTATTTTTCTTTGTTTGGGATTGTCTAAAGTTCTTTTACAAGCAGCATTGAATTTCAGCGTGTTTAGTGAAAAATGATATTGCAACTTCCTGTACCTTAAGAAAAGCATTTACTTCTCCAAACTTTCCAAACATCTATTGATTTAATTATTCCAATGTTATGTTTGTGTTCATGAGAAGGTATATTAATTCCATTGTACAAGATGTGAGTAAAATGCTAATATATTATATGGATGTGAATATATTGTAAATAAGAATTCAACATTTTTCCTAGAGTTTGTATAGATGGGCACAGGTGTTTCAGGTTTTTGCTTTGAAATTACCATTCCACATGCTCCTGAAAAAGATTCATTTAGGAGCTGCTAAATTGACAAGTTAAAGAAAAATAAAAGAATTTTACTACACGTTCTGTATTTTTATTTGTTCTTGTTTAGGGTTTCCTTGGAGGTCAAATATTGTATCCCTCTTAATGTTATATGTTGCACAAAATGCACAGTATTTTATGTTCCACAGTAAATAAATAGAAGCACAATAAATAAATAGTAGTATAAATCATTTTATATAGAAATAATGTGTATTGGAATAATATTTGTAATTTATAAGTTCTACAAAATTATAAATTAAGATCGTAAATTTCAGAGGTATTATATTGTTTATTTGAACACTTTTGATCCTACAGTCGTATCTGATACGTAGTGTTCATTTTATTGCTGTCCTGTTGGATGTGACATACGTCCTTCTACATTTATCGACTTTAACAGGCAATAAAATTTTCTGGAATTTTTCCAGGAAGAGATTGGATTTTTATACTTGCAGGCACTGGTGATTATATTTATAAAGTCTTTCTTTGTAATAGTGTTCTTGCTGTTTGCGACATACGCAAATGTTTTGGAAGACATAGTTGTAAAATTCACACTTCTTAACATTAGAAGTTCAAAAGTTTTAAAATAATGGATCAGAACTGAATTCCTCTGAGGATGTCGATTTTATCCCTGGAGTGTTATTTGGTTTGAGCAATGAAAATTGTATTGAGGGAAGTAATAATGTTGAAAATAATTCTACTGTTGAGTCTTCTCAAATTCAAGAGTTTTCATTTCCTTTAGAATGCTGTGAAATTGATAAACCATCTGAATTACCAGTGTTTGAGAAAAGCAGTGAAATAATATTTCCTCTAAATGAAGACTCGACTGAACTAGACTATTTTTCAGCTTTTTTTTTATCACAATATATTTCGAAAAATAAAAGTAGAAATAAATAGATTCGCAAATGGAACTTTATCTGAACTTAAATATAATATAATTGTTTTGCACCAGTATTATTGATACACGAAGTTAACTGTGTATTTTCTAACATTGTTACTTTGTGCAAAATTGACATGTGTTTCTTTGAATTCCATTTACAATGGAATGCCTTTTCTACATGCTACATTTTATAATGAAATAAACATAAAATACATAGTCTTAACAAGAAAAGAAAATACTAAAAGATTTTATCATTTTCAAACTGATGTGCCCAATACTTTTGAATAACAGCTATATTGCCCAGGATACAGAAGTTAACCACATGGCGAATCCCTTAGGATCCCTTAGGTGTTAATGGGCCAGGAGGGGTAGCAGTCAATTGGTCCACAGGTAAATGTCCACTATATAATTTAATTGGTTCAGAGGTAAATATCTACTCGTGGATTTGGCCATTAGTATAAATTTCCACTTCATTGTAAGTCCAATACTGTTTTGTCCAAGTTATTTATAAGTCCATTACAGAAATGTTCAGTAGCATACAATGTTCACTGTAATTAATGCTTAGAAGCATGATTTGGAAAATAAGGTTTCATTGACAAAATTCTATGACAACTTTATTTACTTTTTAAAGTATTACATGTAAAAACCAGTAATTTAATTTCAATATTCTTCTACCACAGGATGAAAGAGCATGTACATATTGTTTGACATTATTGTGATCCTGGTATCTGCTCACTAATTTTGCAATTCACCTTTGATTTGTGGCACACTACTTATTTATGGGAAGTTTAACATGAATGTGTCTGCTTTGAAGATTTATCATGATTTGTTCGGTTTCATTTTGTTTGTTTCTAATATTTTCTAAGAATTTCCAAACATTCACGCGATATCCAGAAACCATTCTTTGAAATTTACAATGGGGTGCCTTTACTACATGCTACAGAATGCTAAAAGTGAATTATGAATGTTATTATTTATGAAGGCAATGCATTTCAATTGAACAGAACCTGACATTTCTCATTTTGTAGACAATATTACGGGTCTTCCTTGTAGACATTTTTGCTGTGGACATTCCATTCATGGAAATTATACAATGGACATTACGTTCATTGCATTTTATGCAGTGGGCATTTGGTGTGGATTTTTTTGCTGTGGACTTTGTGTTAATTGGACATTGCCCTGTAGACCGATTGACCTGGAACTGCAGGGTGGGGCAACTGTTTAAATGTCCCAAAAGCTAACTAATGCATGCAAAAACAAGAAATTTGGGAAATTATGATTTTTTAATTAAATGAAAAAGTTACTAATTTTTTTCCTCAGCTGTGAGGTGAAACCATCAACTAAAGTATTTTTTCTTTTCTTTTTCCTTCTCAATTAACATTAATTTTCAACGATCCATTGTTTATATACCTGGGCCTAAAGAATCTTTTTCTGCTCTCCTTTTTCTGAATATTGCTATTAAGATTTCAGTTAATAAAGTTGTCAGGTTGAATATGCGTATGGTTGACTCTGCATGTATAACATTTGAAAAGTCACTAAATTGTAAGCCGAAGAAAAAGTTTGTCACACTAAATTAATTATTGTTTCATTAAAAGTTTCTACTAGGAACTGGGAATGTTCTTTGTAAAAGATGGTGATTTGTTTTCTGTGGATAAACTTATTGGCTGATCTGCAGATTTTATTCTTCAGATATGCATTAAATATCGTGTAATATTTAGCTACATGCAAGAGAGATACACATTTAGGATTAGTTATGAGTAGTGGCTCAATATTAAGCCAATTGTCTACCCATAATTATTAGAGATATAATAAAAAAAAAGTTAGTTCTTATCAAGACGGTTGTTTACAGTAATGATTAATTTGCATATTTGTACTTTTTCTTGAGTAAAGCCTGTAAATGCTTTTTTTGTTTTAATACACTTGCTAATCCTGTGACAGTATGTTTCTATTACATGGTAACTTGTATAAACAACAGAATAAGAATATCCATTGTTTTCTGAAAAAAATAAAAAAAAAATGTGACGGGAGGTAAATGAGCATAGGAGTAACTCTAATTTTAATTTTATTTTAAACTATTGAAAAAGAACGGCTGAATTAATAAATTCTAAAAATCTTCACATATTCTTTCGCGGACCAAGCATTATCCGGCGTGGGCGTTGGACGAGGACAAAAAATACCCATGCTAGAACAGCGGAGAGGAGGGTAAGAGTTATGTTTGGTCACCGTTTGGAGCGCTAGCAAACGTCGTATCATGCCATCTAGGTGGTGAAACGGGAACCTCAGGGTTTGTCGAACAGAGGGTTGAAGGGTGGAGGTGCAGTGCATCGTCAGACTCCTACCCAAGTGGTAGTCGTGTGTCGATTTTCTCAGCATATTTGTAGTTTCCACGTTGACCGGGTCATCGGCGAGCAGCCCTAACACCCAGTTTCAGGTAAGACATAGAACTAAGCACGATAGATTTACATTGATAAATTCTAAAAACACGGCGGCATGGTTGTCAGCGACGTTTAATACGTTATTATTTAGTGAACGGAAAATGTTTTGGCTGTTGTCTCTGATTCTTTGCACACTTCTAATATCTGCAGTGTCTACGGGACCTCCTGAAGAAATTATTTCGAATTTACATGTACTATTAAAAGTTGTTGGGCGAGATTGATTTATAAGATTTAATTTATTGATAATATCAATGTCAAATCGCAAAAGTGTGTTATTATATTTCTGATTTGTATTTTAGAGTTGTGTAGAGAGTTTACATGAATTGTCATTTTTTTCGTCGGTTTAAGAAAGCTTTGTATTCTCATGCAGTAATTTCATTGACTGACAACGCACGGTGACAAGTATTTGATAAGGCCGTAAATATAGAAATTATGTGAGAAATGATAGTTTTGCAGTTTATGAAAACTTTTCAGATTAAGATAATAGTCGAATGAAAATGTCTCTTCGCATGGTCTTACTATTAAAAGGGTTTTTAGGAGATCCATTGACCTGAAGAAATAAATTTAAAATTTCAGTTGTGGAACACTATTTTTCATTGTTATTGTTGCTATTATTATTATTATTATTATTATTATTATTATTATTATTTTGTTGTTACTGGTTGAGTTTTGTTTGGTTCGAATATATTGTATACGGAATATTTTTGAAGAGAACAGTGACAGATTTGCATTTTTTACAGTGGTATACAAAATAAACCAAATAGTCATTTTTAAAAAAATGAAGTACTAACATTTCATTTATTTAACTTCATGGTAGTAGTACAGGTAACCTTGGTACAAAAATTCCCTTTTTTTCTTTTCACAAGATTTTATTACACGAATCAATGCCAAGTATCTTGAACTTTTAGTGCGTTTTTTGTTGTAGTTAATGAGATACAATTTCGTGCTTCAAATCGTGCTGGTTATTTGTAGTTTAATGCATGTATATTTGTTTCTTCTCACAACCCTTTGCTTGTGCTGTATTCATTTGCAGTAAATTGGAATGTGTTACGTTATAATGTTGCCTTTGTGCGGAAAAAGTTAATAGGGTAATAATGTCAGAACGAAGGTATCATTGTATGAAATAAGTTTTATTTCACTTGTGTAATATTCGTTATATCTCTGGTTCATTTGAGTTTGCTAGTTGAATGGTTTTCGTTTGGACCTAAGTGAAATCGTACCACTCGAGTACGATTATGTTGTTATGAACCAGAGAATAATTATTTTCTCAATTCGTTATAAAAATATGTTGAACATTCCGTTCCATTACAAAATATCAGATTGAATAATTTGGAGAGAAAGTTCTTTGTAGGCAAAATACATCTCTTTACGATTACCTGATTATAGTTACTATCTTGTTTCCCTTGGAAACCCTCTTTCTTTTTCTCTATCAAATTACTCGTCTCACAATTTCTACGCACTCATTTCAATGATATGCGGATCAGTGACACTTAACAAATCTTAGTTTGGTGAGCAATGAATTTGCCCTTCGTCCGATATTTTAATGATTATAATGTAGGGAAGAATTCATTACATGTATGAATGGACTTTTTTTAACCTCTGTCCGGTTAACATTGCAGATAGGTGGTATAATGATAAAATGTGACGTATTCACGTTCATGTGAGATGTTAATTGATCCCAAACAGATTAAAACAGAGATATCAGTATGGGGTTTGTAAGTGGAAGAATATTACCATAAAAAATGCCGTCATCGAAGACTAACTTTCTCAAACATACGTGTCTTCAAGAATATATTGATACTGTCGCTACTGATATAATAATCCAAAAAGGTTTATTTAAATTATATTTAGTAGTGCCATTGGCGACCTTCTTTGAGATTTCTTTGAAGTTACTGATAAAAAACATCTCGAATACCACACCAAATCCTCCTATGTGCTGCGTCGTCGTCGCCGCCTCCGCCGCCGCTCACCCGCCCCACGCCGCCCCC
>BOPP01000193.1:1084274-1110678 GCA_017312745.1 Gryllus bimaculatus | reverse complement strand
CGTCATTTCGATCAGGCTTGACTTTTCTTATTTAAAACATCAACTTCTAGGGTAAGAAAATTAGCGATGTTTTCCTCGATTGTAGTAAGGTAATAACAAAAGTTTCAAAATAATGTACGTTTACTTGTGTCATATTTTCATCGCTAATGAACCTTCAAACTAGGTTGTATATAGTGAATGAATGTGGATGAATGAAATGTTGTTAAATAACCTCATGAAAGGGAAAGCATCTTCAAAGCCAAACAATACCACCTTGGGATAGTACTCACAACCCAGCTAAGTATTTGAAGTAGTAGGCTTCTGCGGCCAGTAAAGCAAATTTAATCTTGACTGTCCAGGTGATCGAAGGTTACGGTGCCGACATTTCGACCATCTTGTCGAGGTTTTCCTCAGGGCTGTTCTTGGCAGACCTGAAAAGATGGTCGACTCGGCGTCACTCGAACAGCCAACATCATTTGCAGATCAGCATTTGTTAATAAACATATTTTTCGTAACACAGCATGGCCAAAGATATATTAGAAGTGTTTGCCCTTGCTGTGCTATTCCGCTTGTGCGTCCCAAGTGTTCGTGGGCGCGGGTGGCAAGTGGCGCCTCGCGGCGGGGTTCGCCTGAGGAAGCGGCGTGGCCTGCCGCGGAAGGGGGAATCCATTTCTGTTATCTGGGATCCGCCTCGTATCGTGCTCACACGCCTTCCCCTTCTCCTCCTCCATCTCTCTCTCTCTCTCTCTCTGCTCGCAATTTCCCGGCGCACCCCCTTGACATGTTCCGTCAGAGCGAGCGGCCTCGCATTTCATTGCTGCGGGGATGGGGCGGGGCGTGGTGGCCAAGACATCAGCGGCGGCGACGGCAGCGACGGCGAGAAGGCGGCGGAGACGCCGCCGCACGGAAGAGCGTTGGCAAGTCAGGAAGGCCTGAGAGACAATGGAGCATGTCAGAGGGAGGTTGAGAGAGGTGAGTTGAGGAGGAGGGGGTGAGTTGAGGAGGAGGGGGTGAGTTGAGGAGGAGGGGGTGAGTTGAGGAGGAGGGGTGGAGATTTGAGGAGGAGGGAGTGAGTTGAGAAGGATGTTGTAGGGGAGATACTGAACTTGGTTTCTATTGTTATCATTCCATTCGTTGTTGATTTTGATTTATTTTAAGATTGTGTTACTGTGTTTGGGAAATGTGTAGATATTATACATTCTTTGCGAAGAAATATATTTAATTAGTGGGGAAAGCGAGACAAACTCTCACGAATTGCGAAGAGGTTTTTGACGCCAAACCAGCTAGATTAAGTTGAGATTGTACATTTGGAATTTGGTAACTTTGAGTCTGAGATAACTTCTTTTTTGACTTTCCTTTATTGATAAAGAGCAGGACATAGGTATCGCACACGCGCATATAACGTTTATTTAATTTAAAAATAAGAATAAAAGTCTCATAATAGCAGCATTACAATTTTGGGAAAGGACAAGCGATACATTTATTGCTCATTAACGGTGGCCCGACATGAAAAGGCGCAACGCTGTATTGACATTCTGCGGCTACTTCGACGGTGAGTTCCGACGCGTCTAATCGGTTCACAGCATCGCTGTGTATTGATAACAGGCGAGTCCGGGAGTTATGGTAGGTAGCATTCACATACGGAGAAGATGGCGCAAGCCCCGCCAGCGAAGCGAAACGATTACGACGCGCGCGACGGGAAAATCGGATGCGAGCGCACCGTTGGACGAGCCCGCGAGAGCCAAGGAATAGGATTGCGCGCATTAATCTTGGCGGGGAGGGCGCAGGCGAGGAAGGTGAGTGGCGCACGCGGCCGCGTGTGGTTTGTGCGCTCGGGGGGCGGCGGGGAATCCCGCGCTCGCGTGCCGCCGCGCTGCTGCCGCCACCGTGCGCCTCACTCCCCGCCTGCGCATCATCCTCCTCCGGCTTCCGCCCTCCCCTTTCGCCACTCGCCGCATCGCCACCGCCACCACCCCACCACCCCGACCACCCGCCACCACCCCCCATCACCACCACACCCCGCCACCACACACCACCGCCACCACCGCCCCCCGCCACCACCACCACCACCACCACCACCACCACCACCACCACCACCAAACCAACCACCACCACCACGCCAACCACCGCCACCGCCTCCTCCGCCTCCGCCCTTTCCTCCGCCTTCTCCTCCGCCACCTCCCCTTCTCCGCCTCCGCCCTCACTTCCACCGCGCCTCCGCCTCCGCCTCCACTTCCACCGCCGCCTTCGCCTCCGCTTCCCTCCGCCTTCTCCGCCTCCTCCGCCCCTCCTCCTCCTCCGCCTTCCACTCCACCGCCGGCCTCTGTCTTTCCGCCTTCCGCCTGCCACCCCGCTCCGCCGCCTCCTCCCCGCCTCCTCCTCCGCCTCTTCCTTCTCCTCCCGCCGCCGCCGCCACCGTCACATCCATCACCCGCTTCCTCCACCTCGCCCTCCGTCTTCACCTCCATCCCACCGCCTCCTTCTTCTCCTCCGCCGCTTCACCCGCCACCGCCACCCCGCCGCTGCACGCAGTTGCCGCCGGCGCGTCACGTGCGCTCAAGACGCATGCCACCACGCGCGCGGGGGCAGCGTAAGCAAGGGAGCGAAGCACACGCAGGCGGGTTGAAGTACGCGGATATGATTCTTCACTAATGGGCAATGAGACTCGCGTGGAGTATTTGAAGAACGTGCACGGAGCTGAGAGTGAAAAGATGGTCGAGAAGCCTTACGAACGAGGAGGGTGGCATAGCGAGGTGGGGAGGCGGATTTGAAGGTTAGTGGAGGGGTGGCGCCGGAAGCGGGGAGCTTGGTAAACGCGAGTGATAGGCCTGTTGATAAGGTGGAAGCATGCGAGCGAGGCGTAGTCATGTGGAGCAGCGGATCATGGGAGCGAGCGGATCATGTGAGCGGGCCGTAGTCATGTGAGAGCGAGCCTAGTATGTGGACCGAGGCGGAAAAATCATGTTGAGCGAGCGAGGCGGAGTCATGTGGAGTACGTGAGGCGTGGTTGGGATCGTACCGAGGCTAGGCGGTGGACAGAGCATGGGGAGTAGAGGCAAGCGGGGCTGCAGTGAAGGGGCGGGGAGCGGCGCGCTCAGACGGCGCCGCGACGGCGCTCGGCAAATGTAATCGCGCCGATGCCGCCCCGGGGCCCTGCTCCCCAGAGACGCCACCGGCTCCGCCGCTTTCTATTGGCTGTGTCGACCGCCTAGAGCTTTGGGCCCCCGTGCTTGTTCGTAGAGGACACGCACGCGGCTTTTCCTGTACCTGCTCCGCCTCCTGCTGGTCGGCGTCTTGTGTCTCCGTTGGGAGCGTCAGCAACTCCTGTCACTTTGAGTTGTTAGTATAATTTATGGTGAGGACGTGAGGTTTATGAATATTCTTCCGAAGACAAAATTAGAAAATCGTTACCCAATGCAAATGAATCGTCTCATAAAAGTAAGAGACAGGTACACGTCTTTCATGACATTTGAAGGGATTGAAGAAAGTGAAGCGATATTTACTAAAGAATACTTTAAGAAACAACGAATGCGGTTCTGGGTTTGTATGCAAATGTATCGTGTGAGATGACATCTCACTGGGGAATAGAAATACATTAAATGAGATTGGAAAATTTATAAGATAGTTTGTCGTGGAAATTAAACTCCAACTAACGCACGGTATTACCATTTCCTTTGGTAGCTGCTTTCTTGTCAAAAGAGAAAGCAAATAAGGTAACGTTTAATATAATGCTTTACGTAATTTTCCCTCTGCATTATTTCTATATTTATTACTATTTGTCACCATTTCAGTGTTATTTAATTACATTTTATTTCATTAAAATCAGTCATATGTTTGCGGTATGGTTTGTGTATTTTAAATCCATACATGTATTACCTGTGCTAAATATGAAATATTTTCAAATTCATATTTCACAGTATCGAATTATATATCATTTTATGGTTATTATTATATTTGGAACAACGTTTTTAATGAACAACATACATTTTTTAAAATATTATTCATAAACAGTTACATTGTTTTTTCTACATATTTATAATTAGGGCTATATTCACTTTAATTAATATTTTATTTAAAATTATTTAATTTTTTAGGGGGAAGATTGTGCATTATATTTTGGAAGATATTGAGAGGCATTTTCCACACTGCAGTTCTGTGTTTGAAGTAAGGTAAAATGTATTGCAGCCATTAGTCAAAAGCAGACTGTGTTCCGTAAATTATAGACTTTATGGGGCGTTGAAAACGATAAATCAATAACTTCTTTGCAGTGTTTTGCTACTTAAGCAATGTTTTTGACAATAAATGACCACGAAAATATTGTATTTACTGTATGGGTATTTATTGCTTATCAGAAGTTAAGGTACAATAATAATGTAAACAATGTACCCGCCAGTATTAATGCTACAGAAGCATAAAAACAACTAAGTTCTCGTACAGAAAAGCTAGATAGTGATAGGCAACTCGCACTGATTTCCTAATGTTTTTGCTTTTAAGGGAATAAGTTTTGTAAATGGTCATGTCACTTACTCTCTGGAATAATTACACCGAAAATTTAGAGACCAGTTCTATTGTTTGTAGCATTTAGTAATTCCTTTTTACAATTGTCTAAGAATATTTATTGATATGAACATTACTTTTAAAGGACATATTCTTTAAGGACAGGAAAAGAAGAGAATGCTCTCTGTTTTCCATTGTCGCAAGTTGTGATGCCTACGTTTGTACAACGATGGCGTATTCGTGGAGTGCTGATAACGATTTGAAACATCACAGCTTTCGACGCGACAGCCGGGCTTCTTAGAGAATGAATCTGGCTGCGGAAACCAATTATTTTTAATGGAATAAGTGCTGAAAGAAAAGTAATAGTGTTTTTCAATGTCGAACTTTTATAAATATTTTTAAAAAAATCGTACATGGCGTTCGTGCCATCATGGCACGCGTAAGTGTACCATGCTACACAAAACAGGGGATAAACGGTTCCCAGTTCTATCAAAGGCACACTCAGGTCCCATCCACAACAGTTCTTCGCATTGTCACCAGAGGGCTCTCACTCCCCCTACGTCGCATGCAGCTCTGGATATAAAAGTTCAAGAAGGCCGTGCCCAGCCGGCTTCCTTTCGCTGCTTCTCTCAGCACATGCAGTTTCGTCATAAAAGGTAATGAGATTTTTCGAGGAGCGGCGCCGGTGTTTGGAGCGAATTAAGTGCCCTCCTTTGCGCGCTTCGCGAGAGAGGGGGGACGGGCACCATTTCCCCCTCAACCACTCCCTTCGCCTGTGAGTGTCGCGCTGCGCTGCTAAGCTTGCGTCTGGGAATGCACCGTAAAAACTTTTATTAATGCCCGGGTGTCCGGACGGTGCGGCGGCAGAAGGCGCATGAGGCAGTAAACCGAATGAGGAATCGCTCGGGTCGCGGGAACCGTCGCGCGTGAAGTTCGATCGTAATTAATATCGATGCAGTGTCGAAATTTCTTTGCAGACCACTCTTCGCTTCTTGTCTTTGGGGAGGGGGTTTGAGAAGGAGCTTGATTGCTGAGATAGGAACATTATTTGGGGAGATGTTTTGTTCCTGGTTTGGCATGCATCTCTTTTGTAGTTGACGAATATTCGTGTCACGCAAACTATAACTTGTCGTGATTTATCAAAAGGGCCGAGAGCAACTCAATTGTAAATTTATTTGCCTAGTGTTTTGCCTGACACGAAAGGTTGTGTTTTTAAAGAGGGAATTAATCCTTTATTTGCTTAAATACCTGCCTCTATATCTCCCTGTATCTCCATAGTAATTTGGACTACTCAAGCATACATTATGTTCATAGTGAAGAAACATACTTCTCTTGAAATAAATATAGCCATCGGTAGCACGTACTTCAAATTCAATATATTTAAGTTAACAAAATTTTATTGGAGTAAATTACACGTAAATTTGAACTTTGTAATTATATTGAGAGTCGCCCTTTATAAAAAAAACTTGGTTTTTAAATGAAAATAACAGGAATGAGAAACTGAATGAATTTCTAAATTTATCGCTGTATCAGGTATATAAATTGCAGTTGTAACGAAAAATTAGGAAAAGCCAAAGTTAATTTTTATATTTAAATAAATAACTGTTTTATTTGTAAATGTTTTGTGTACATTCACATATTTAAATAAGCGTATAGAATTAGTCATGAATTCTGAAATAACACGGTGAATGAAGAACATTTTAAAGAAACCTTCCTAGTTTCGTGAAGTTCTTACCCGTATTTAGAAATTTCTTCGCATCACCAAGGTTCCCACCAGAGAGGAAAAGCTCGCGCGAATTAAAGATGAAGTTGCCGTAAATAGAAGAAGCTGAATTTCAGCCTCGTCCAAATATTTTGTATCCGTGTAAGGTTTCATCGTGACGTGATCCCAACAACAGCTTTTCGAGGAAAATCTCTCGCCACTTCTGCCTCGCCTGCAGGCTAATCCGCAGTCAGAAACTTCTCGGCTGTCTGTCTGACCGACCGCCCTCCACCGCAACGTAATATGCCCTTCCTTGGTCAGAGTTTGGATTTGTTTTTCTTCCAAACTCTGAAGAATATTTCACGGGGAACTTTGAAATTAAGGCGGACGTTACCAACTCAAATTAGGTGACTGAGTCGACCTAAAATGTTATTTCAATGAAGGCGGGGGGATTTCCTTTTGATTATACCATTTCGTGAGGTTACTTTTTAATTTGGGAATGCTTAAGGAAAGAATACATTTATGGTGGTTAACATTTATATACTACATACAAATGTTAGATCTAGATATCCGGTGGCAAAATATGTTTTAAATATTTCTGTTTAATAAAATCGACCGAAGTCATGTTTTGTTGTTAATGTAATGGAAACGTATGAAGTATAATATTCACGAAATTTCGTCGATTAACTTCATCTAGAGAAGGAGACGGAAGATGCTATAGAATGAAGGACGTAGTGAGCGCAGGAGAAGTGAGGGAGAGGGACTTGTGCATTGTCGATCTTGTTATTCAAGCTCGACGCTTTAAGCTCGAGATGTAATTTCTGGCTCTAGCGAACACGCTCATGAAGCTTACTGGCCGGAGGTTGTGCAGCTGCAAGGTAGTTAAGCTAATAATCCTGAGGTGTATTTCGAAATCAGGTCTGATAATCAAATGTTGGGAATGTACAAGTATTGGATAAATTTCCCCAAACTGTTAAGGATGTCATAATTTTTCAAAGGTGCAAATTCCTTTTTTTTACTGATACGTTATTGTTTGATATTGCCTTCAATACGGAGTTTGATGTACATGGCGTTATTAACCTGAATCAAGAGGATCGTGCTTAGAGGGAAATATGAAAACAGTTGAATGGTGATACGTGTTCTAGGGAATTTTGAGAGGAAGGAAACATGACAAGAAAAACCGGGCCAAGGTATCAATAGTTAATTAGTAAATAATTCGAACTAAAACATGAAATTGCATGAAAAAAAATAAAATCGTGTATGTACCACGGGCGTCAGCTGTTTCTCACATTCGATTGGTGACAAAAAGCGCGAAGACCTTTGGCCCGAGGGCTCCTTGTCGCCACTCGATCATTAGAACCCTTATAACACCCTTGGTGCATTAATAAGTATTACATGTTGAGAATATTTCGATATGTATTGAGAAAGAACGTCAACGCAGTGCTGCCAAGAAGGACACTTCGCCCCCGCCAGCAACACCACTGACGATGCCTGCCACAGTTGCAAGCGAAACGTTTGGACCAGTCTCCGTTGGGCCACGGCCTACAAACCCGAAAACAACTAATTAGATTTATTGGGAGAGAGTTATGCGTTTCTCTCCTTTTTTCTCTTCAACCCCACTGTCACATACGCGTCCACCGACTTGCTGGACTGTATCAGTGATAATGTGCGTCGTGAAAGAGGTTCATCGTAATTGGACGGGACTCTACTACTACATTGGATCAGAGCCTAATGAACCGAACATGGGCTCTGATGAACCCCCAAACAGCCATTAATTCCATTTGGATTCGTTACTGGGCCCTGCACCCAGGGGCGGATCTAGCTGGATCATTTCAGAGGGGGCCATCATAGATTTTTGTTAAATAACACACATTTGATAGTATATTGTATCAAAATCAGTTGTTTCCGGGCTTGAAGGCCGTGGTCCAATGGAGACTTGTCATTGTCATGTCTTGATTTTGATGTGGAAACCGGCCGTGAAAGCCTACATTGTATGTTAGTATATTGTATATTATTTTGTAGTGTATATATGATACTATACAATAAGCCGGTCAGATGGGCGAGAATGTTAGGGCAGTAGTGCCCTGCTAAAGCAGGATGTGGTCCGAGTTGGCCTATAGGCCAAAAAAACTGTACAGTCTTTACATGATTCTAACAGATAAATATTCAGTTCATCAATTCTGCCAAATACAGGAATATAACATACGAAAACTCTGAGCCTTTGAGTAGGGGGGCATGGTTCTTATGGCGCCCCCCCCCCGGATCCACCACTCCCTTCACCCGACTTGGTTGCGCTCATTAGCGAGCCGCGCGCTAAGGAGCGGAAGCGAGGCCGCGGGCAGGTGCCGGCCCGGGGCGGACGCCGGGCCCTCGCCCTCCGTCCACCTCGCCGCCCCGCCCCGCCCGGCCCGGCCCCGCGGCGCTGCCGTCAGGAAATGACGGACCTCGGACCGGAGATGAAGCGTGCGAGACGCGGCGCTGACGCTGTAGCCGCCTCCGCCTTCGTCGCCGCTTGCTCCTCCGCTGTCATCTGCGCCGCCGCCGTCGCTCCTCATCTATCCGCAGCACCTCGACGCTTTATCTTTGGCCGTTGTCTCCTTCGTCGGCACCTTATTCTCTGCCGCGTCAACCACTGAGCCCTTCCATCACATCCCCTGCCCTTCTGTCCCTCTATTTCTTTCCGCCCTTCCGTCCCGTTGTCCTTCCTCCTTCTGTCCCTCTATTCCTCTCCGCCCTTCAGCCCCGACCTCGTTCCTACCCTTCTATGCCTCTTCCTCTCCGCTCTTCCGTGTCTTCTTTCCTACCCTTCTTTGCCTCTTCCTCTCCGCTCCTCCGTCCCGTCCTCTTCTCTTAGCTGTGACCCTCCTCCTCACTCTCCTCCCCCTCTTCATTAATTCCTTGCTCTCACTTTGTCCTTCCCCTCCCCCTATCCCGGCCTCTTCCTCCTCCTCTACCCTTCCTTCTCAATCTCAACCCTTCTCAACTCTACCCCTTCTCCACCTCACCCCGTTCGGCTTCCGTTCCCCGCCACCTTTCCCGTCTCAGTCTCCGCTACCTTATTTGCCACATCTTCCCCACCTCCCCCTCGTCGTCGCGTGCGCCGCCTCGGACTCTGTTGGCGCGACCGCTGCCTCGCACGCCGCCGCCGCCGCCTCTTCCTCCGCCATCGCGGCCGCCGCCGCCGGGAGATTGGCAGCGTTTACTGCCGCACGTGAGTCACATCCACGGCGTCTCCGGGAGCGGCGCAGCGCGGCGCGCGTGGCAATTATGTCGGCGCGGGCGCGCGGCCTGTGTCCACGACCGCCTCACGTCCCCGGGGACCACTGACGCGCTGCGCCGCGGCGCCACTCCCCTCCCCCTCTTCAACTTCCCGCCCCTCCCCGCTCTACCCGACCACGCTGCGCCCTCTCAAACAACTTCGCGCTCCCCAACTGTAGCCTGCCTCGTTGCCGACTTCCCTCCTCCATTTTTATGGCCTCTGTATTTTTTACCATCTCTACATTCTCTTCGACGCACCCTATTCTCTCTTGTTCTTATGGTTATCTTCTGAGTCCTACCCCATGAGCAGTTTATTGTCACCTCGTTTTTCTTTCGTCTTAGACACGTCTCCCAGCCCCTGCGTTTTCTCTTTAATGCTGGAAGTTTTTTTTCCTGTAGATCTCGTCTCGAATTTGTTCTTTTCTAATCTGTAATTTGAGTTAAATTATCATATTTGTACGAGTATGTATTTTTTTACACTTAGAATGTTCTCTTAATTTGAATGTTATACGAATAAAATGACCTCGCGCACATGTAAATGAATTTACATACTTATATTATTATGCAAATTTGCCTTACTCCAATATTTATGTTGCATCAAACGTAAAAATTTGAGAAGTCGAAAAACCTGGGCATTTTATTATAACTCCGAACCATCCAAAATTTGTACGATAAGGACGATCACCGTGATTAACGAATGATGTTCCGGATTTAAAAAAGTTGGTTTTTTTATAGCATAACTTATATTTTAGATCCCATCATTGTTTTTTCGTGATGTTTCGTTGTTCTTTCGAATAAGCCGATCTAGGATCTGACTTTGATAATATTTTTGTAATAGAAAATTAAAATAATTATATAATTCGTATCATAAATTCGTAAAGTACTTTTTAGTCATTAAACCTATCAATACATTTAATGTTTACTTCGTTTTAGCGAGACAAACAAAGGTTGTAAGACTATAGAATAGAAAAAAAATAACATTAATAAGAAGATGCAAATTTTCTTTCTCCCATATCTAATACAATATTTTACGATTATTCGAAATGTTCTTATTTGTTTTCGTTTTCATGACTAGGGCTTCATTAAATTATTATTTCAAATATAAAACGTCTACGTATTATATTTCTAAAAACAGATTTTTATTTGCCTCGTTTACGTCGTGACGATGAATAAAATAATGTTTTGCAAAAAAAAAAAAAAAAAAAAAAAAAAAAAAAAAAAAAAAAAAAAAAAAACAACCAAAGACATTTTCTTCACTAGTGAAAACTTGTTGCCTGCACACTTCCCGTTGCGTCGAGAGGTAACTGTATCACTTGTACGAACACAACTCACGTTCAATAAAAGCTCATTCATTCACTCTCCAAACACACTGCAGGTTTCTGGAAATCCGTATTCGTCCCAGCCTTTTCTCGCCTTCTTCCGGCCTTTCCGTTCCTGTCAGTGGCACGTTGCGCGGACCCCTTCCTGATTCACCTGTCAGTGGCACGACCTCTCGCGGAGGCCGAATCCCTTGTGCACTCCGCAGCGCGCGCTCTCGGGGGCTTCCTCAGCGGAGAGCGCTCCGCGCCCGTCTCCATTATGATGCGGCTCCGCACCGCGCCAGCCCCGCCCCGCGCTGCCCCCGCGCTGCCCCCCGCGCTTGCCCCCGCGCTGCCCCCCGCGCTGCCCCCGCGCTGCCCCCCGCGCTGCCCCCCGCGCTGCCCCGCGCTGCCCCCGCGCTGCCCCCCGCGCTGCCCCCGCGCCGCCCCCCGCGCCGCCCCCCGCGCCGCCCCGCCGCGCCCGCCCCCGCGCCGCCCCCCGCGCCCGCGCGCCCCCCGCGCCGCCCCGCGCCGCCCCCGCGCCGCGCCCGCGGCCGCCCCCGCGCCGCCCCCCGCCCGCGCCCGCGCCGCCCCCGCGCCGCCCCCCGCCGCCCCCCGCGCCGCCCCCCGCGCCGCCCCCGCGCCGCCCCCGCGCGCCCCCCCCGCGCCGCCCCCCGCGACCGCCCCTCCCGCGCCCGCCCGCCGCGCCGCCGCCCCCGCGCCGCCCTGGCGGCGCGCCGCCCCGCGCGTCACGCCCGAGGGCGCATCGCCGCCCTCGGCCAGCCCGGCCCCTTTCAAGCCGCGCCGCCCCCACGCGCCGCCCGCGCCCCCCGCGCCCCGCGCCGCCCCGCGCCCGCCCCCGCGCCGCGCGCGCGGGCGCCCGGCCGCCCGCCGGCCGCCCCCGCCGCCGCCCCCGCGCCGCCCCCCGCCCGCCCCCGCGCCGCCCCCCGCGCCGCCCCGCGCGCCCTCACGTCTCTCAGCGGGGGGGGCACTGTCTTAGCCGGTACAAGTTCTTAACTCCCGTCTCGTCTCCCGACACATAAATTTCTTTTTTTTTAAAAATATTACACTCCAGTATAAAGTTATTAGGCGAAGCTCCAGAAGTGAATGTGATAAACATATAATAAAATAAGAATACAATTTGAATTATACGAATCCAAAATACGAAAATTATCTTCTGCTTATTTTTATTAGAAAACTTCAATAATCCTTTTTACTGCAATGCAGAGAATACTGACGTCGTACGTATTTTTCATTATATGTGATATTGGAAGAAGAAAAAGAAGAAAATACTCATACATACATACTAATACACACAGTGCTCACACTCAGGTTTTCGTTTCCTCCCCATTTAAATGGCCACCAATTCCCTCTCCCATTTAAACTAAACTGCTCTCGCTTCCATTCACCACTTTCCAGTTTTCCGCCTCACGTTCGAATATGTCAACGCCTCCCCACGGTACTGTCGTTGCTGTCGCTACACGGGCGGCCGCCTCTATTTCTAAGCGCAGCCGGTGGATTTTCCATTTACTGTTACAGCGGCACGCAACCTCTTTTGTTTTCCATTCCTCTCCGCTTTCGCGTTCTCTACACCGTTGCTTCCTTCGCCTCCTTCCGAGTTACCCCTCCCTATCCATCTCCCTCACAGTCGCGTCTTCTGGCCACGCCCTCCATGCTAGGTATCACACGTCCGTCTTCTCTCGTCTCTCTGTGCTTCTCTACCTATTCGTCGACTCGCCGGCTCCTTTCTCTATTCCTCTCGTCTTAGCCTGTGATCGTCTACCATCTTCACTTCCTATTATTTTTCCTATCCTATCCTTCTCCTCCCCAACCCTTCTCTCGTCTGCCGATCCTCTCCACCTCTCGTTCTTGATTTACGTTCCCTTCCTCTCACCTTCCCCTTTCCTCATCTTCTCCCTTCCCTTTACCCTTTTCATCCCCTTCCCATACCCTTCCCCATTCCATTCCCTTTCCCTTCCTTTTTCTCTGCCCTTACCTCTCCCCTCCTTTTCCTTCCTCCTCACCCTCTTCCCGATCCTTTCCGACTTATTCTCCTCCTCCTTTGACCTCACCTTTGACCTCTCCACCCCCCACCCCCACGTCGCGCGATGGCTTCGGAGCCGCCCACTTGGGAGCAGCCTCGCCCCCTTCGGCGCGCGAATAATTCAGTTAATGTCGACTGACGCGTCGGTAATGGATTCGCGGCTGTCTCCAAATGGAATGAAATAAAAATCGGTAGGCGGCCGTCCGCAGCACGGGAATCCCGGACGCTGCGCCGGCCGCATCACTCTTTCAACAGCGACGCCCAACTCCACGCGGCGCGGCGTGCGTGTCCCGCGAGTTGTTTGTTGCCGATCTTCTTCTTCTTCTTCTTTTGCTTCCCAGTTGTGATGATGGATCGATTCGCGGCGCCACTTCGCGTCTGTTTTAGGAGTCTCTTTGACGGGAAGCAGCCCGGAGAAAACGCGACGGGAAGGTTTCGGGTTTCGTCTTTGACCTGCATGTTAAATTGCGCGGCGGCTTTCGATGCGGCCGTTTCGGGGTGGTGGTGGGGGGAGAGTTCTTTAATTATACGCGAAAGCGCCGAAGGCAATTTCTGTCAGTAGGTTTGCAGGTTGGCAGGTCTGATACGTCCGTGACCTCTGGATTTTCAAACTAAGGCGAACAATGGAGTTCATAAACGCACTTGGTAATTCAAAGAATACAAAATGATACGGTTCTTGCATGTGAAAAACGATAGGGACTGAAATCAAATGGCACGAACATTCAGAAGTGACCTTACGAGACTAATATTTGTACACGGAGATTGAATGTCGAAGAGTGCACTGCAATTAAAATTTCATTGATATCTTGAGGCATTGCGCACTCGTTTGTTTTCGTACTCTATGGATATATAGTTATTTGTTGAGGTATTAAAGTCTCGTGTGATTTGAATATAGAGATCAGTGCAGTTCTTTTCAATTAGTTCGAATTATCATTCATTATAAAGTTATAAAAATAGAATTAATGTAGCAAAAATTCAAAATCTCAATCTGTACTAATTTTGACTGAATTGATACATAAAAGTAAGCGAGAAATGAAGAAAAATACAGTTTGGGAAGATTCCTTCCCTCATTTGATGCAGAAACTTTCCTCGAATTTACAATTGTATGTTTTGTGAGCAAAAAATACTTCGTGTAACAGTTTTTTGTAGATATTATGGACAATATTCCCTCTTCAGGAAACATTTCCCTTCTAGGAATCGGGAGGAGACCGTTTATTACGTTTCTGGGTTCAAATCCTACGTGCAATATACTTCTAATACAGTTAATGCAACAAAGAAAGTGCCCAATTTATCAGTTCTTAATTGTACGAATTGATAACTAGCTAAACTCTTTATATTAATACGATTGCAAGTTAATACATTTTGTCGTAAAATACACATTTGTATATAATAGTATTAACGCTATTAGGCCGATTTAGAGCTAATAACTAACCGCATCAATTATTTATGTTATCAGCCGTGAGTAATATAATAATTTTCGTATAATTTCTCGTAAGAAGAAAACTAAATAATGAAGATAAATACCTTTTCGAGAAGTAGGAGTATTCCTACGTCATTTTTGATAGCACTCCATTTGCTGGATTGACTTAACCACCGGTGACCTGTTAAAATCCTGAACGGATGCCGACCGTTAAAGAGTGGCTTTCCCTTTCCCTATTTCGTTGTGATAAGTCAGTGTATCTGTACAATGTTGCGGAGTTCGCTTAACACATCTATGTACGAGTATTACAAAACTATCCCACAATTTATTTGCTCCACATGATGTACACTTTGTGAGTGTTAATCGTCAAGGCACTCGCTCCAATGAAAGCCCTAACGCACTGACGTTGCGGAGCAGAGCGTCACCGCCCCGCCTGGAGCGCCCCGTCGTCGTCGCCGCCGCCTCGATGGCCCCGCGCCCCCATCCCCGAGAGCAGCGCTTAATCAAAACAATTGATTGCGCTGAGTTTGGGGGAGGGGGGTGGGGTCGGAGGAGGGGATGGCGCCGCTGCTCCTGAAGGTCTCGGCGCTGTACGCCAGTCCACCCGCCAACTCAATTTACCCACGTACTCGGACCCAGCCCGGGCGGCTCAACCCCTGTGCCCGCGTCGTGCCCTGCTCAACTTTGCTTTCTCCGGGTTTCAATGACGTCAAAGCGCTTGGGAAATATTACTTTCGTGACTTCTCGGCTGTCCGAGTGACGCTGCGTCGTTGGCTGAGAGGCCGACGTTTCGCCTGTCATAACGCAGGCTTCTGTCATATCGCAGGCCTGTTAAGAAGACAGGCGAAACGTCGGCCACTCAGCCAACGACACGACGTCACCCGGACAGCCAAGAAATCATGAACTCGAGCCGTGGAAGCCTACGTGTACAAATGCTACTTTCGTTTATTTATATATTGTTTGTTTTGTTTATTTATATATTATTTGTTTATTTACTAATGACGGATTATACTATCATTCCGTTTACCCGTCCGTCTTACTGCCGGTTGGTCCGTTTGCCCATCCATGCGTCCGCCTGCCCGGCCATCTATCATAGTTACAAATAATGCGAGGCACCACTGGATTTATTCTCTTGAACTTTCTGCCCTTCTGATGTAGCGTGAATTTACTTCTCCGATTTTTTAATTTCTTTCCAGCACATTTGATTTTATTTGTAGGTACTTCATTGCCCATTCTTGTGCTCTCTTTAATCAATGTGATTTATTCTCATATCGTATTCATCACTCATTTTTCTTTTTATGAAGGTCAATATAATGCACATGCCTTGTATTGTTGTGTTTGCTTATCTCTTGACCAACTTGAATTCCATTGCGTGTTGGCATCATTGCTAGGAGTGAGTTGGCGTAGTTCCTTTGCAAGTCTGCGAGGGCTAGTGTCGCGTGTGCCATTAAAACGCTGGAATATCGTTTGTCCACCATCGCTCTTCTACGCTCTCGTCGGCATGCAAAGCATGTTTCTCTCCGCGGTGATATACGCATCGCGCTCATGTCCGCTCCACGCCGTTCCGCGCTCTCTTCTACGCGCTCTCTAACGCTCTCTCCATTGCGTCCCATATCCTCATTCTCTTCCGCTCTCACCTGCCTTTAACGCCTCACCTGACGTAACGGTCAACTCGCTCGCCTTCGAGCGCTGTGGTCAGGGACCCGGTCGACCAGTGCAGAAGTTCAGGAACAAAGCGAATTTGCGGCAGGTTCTCCCTGGGTTTCCGTACATTTCTTGCCTCTTATTCCATCATTTGTTTGTTGCTTTTTAAGGTAGCACCAACATCGTCATTAGCGAACACTATTGCTTTTAACGGTATGGTAACTGTGAAGATGCAATGATAGGGGTGAAGGGGTGAACACAAGAACAATCATGGCCGAGACTCGAACCCGCTGTAGGTCAGTTCGAGATCGCTACGGCACTACTGCCTTAACGATCTCTGCCACCGGGACCGGCTTATTATTCCACCATTGCTCCATCACCATTCATATCACAGCTTCCAATTCACCTGTTCATTAAACAATTCATCCATTACAGGTATGGTCGAAACACTAAGGCAGTTAGCATCTTAACAAACAACGACGGACACACTCACCGTTATTCTTGACATGCATGTAATTATTTCACTATTTGGCAGCTTTCAGTGGTTTAGACATTATTGTCTGATATGTCGTCCGGAGCACGAGAATTGCATCACAAAATCCATTTTGTTCAGTTTTTGACTAACATATTAAGGAACTGTTAAGTTATTAAGCAATCGAAAGCTGGTTACCAGTTCAATTAAGTTGGTTACCAGTTGGTTTGAATCGAAATTAATTGAATTAACACATTAACCTGAATTTATACACGGTAGATAACAACACATCATGTCATTTAAGCTCCCATTTTCATCTAACCTTATAATCTTCTCTCAATATCGTTTAGAGAAACAAGGGTTGGCATCTTAATCAACAGTTCATTAAAAATGTATTAGCTCGTGTTTCCTGTGTACTTGGTTTTCTCTATTCTGCACATGACCTATCGCAGTTCACTTACTCCATTCTGTGCACATTAGCGTCTCACCTCCGTTAGTTTGACGTCAACCCCCCGTTTTCGCCTGCCCGGTCCGGACTGTCGTTGCACGTGGCAGTGCCTCGACCCGGCCTCACCCTTCTCACTCCCCCGCCCCCGCCTCTGCCTCTCCCGCTCCCTTCCCCGCCCTCGGCCTCACGGAGCCCCTCTATCACACGAGTTCCCTGCCAGACCGCGCAACTATCCTCATTATTTCAATGTAATGAAACATGCTTGTAGAGTTGGCCCGCAAGTAATTTGTGGTTGGAGAGCTGGAACTCTGGAGTGTAATGCAATATCGATTTCTCGTGGACAGCCCGACATTCCGTGATTGCCTATTGTTATACAGAGGAAGTAAAATATGTTGATCTGTTGTAATATTACTTGTGGGGATGGACGTGAATCGTGCCTTGATTGTAATGCAGAGATACTTTAGTGATCGAATCTAATATGTATCCCTCGGAATGTGTTTTTGACTGAAAAGACAGAAATACAGTTTCGGCAATATGCTTAGCTGTTGAATTCACGATGCTATATGTGACCTTTCCATTTCGGAGTGCATTACTCATACAATAAAGTCAAATATATAGTTTGAAAATGTGGAGGGAGAATTATGCGTGGTGTACTTTGTGATAATGAGGATCACTTGGAATACGCTGCCGTCGCTGACAATAGATAGGCAGGAATTAGAGAAATTAACTCGCATTCAGGGTAATACACCCTCTTCCAAAGTGCAATATTTCATGTTAATTCGTAATTGAGACGTACGTAAATGATTCTAGCAGTTACATCCAACGCCATGGATTTAATATTTATTTTTAAGCCATATAATAATGATAAAATATGCAAAACATAACGGACACTTTTCACAGACGTAAGAAAAGACTCAAACGTTGTTGATGATGAATTTTATAAAATCTTTTACATCTTTTACATAATATTGAAGAATCAGATCTCTATATATTCGAGTATGTACCCTTATAACCAACTTTCTGTTAGGTTTACGATATGCACATTCATATATGTGTTAATTTTGTATCCCTGCTCATTAATTGCAAGGGGTAAAGCGAGTAGATGCCAAAGCGCAAGAGGAAAGGTATTGAAATGCAAATAATGTGAAGAATACCACCTGTGCCTGTTTGTTGCAATGCAACGCAGGCACCGCTTGGTTTGGGCCTGAAAGGGCGGCAATCTTTGCCCCGGGGCAAGCGCTGCGATGCAGTGAACAAACGACACTCATTTAATTTACATCATCGTCCGCGAGGCATTCGCGTAATAAACAGACGAGGCAGATTCCAGCTATTTACCGCGCGAATATTTAATAAATTAATTGTCCCGCGTGAGTTGACGTGAGTTGTTACTGTGGGAGGGTAGAAGGTGTGTAGATGTCGGTGAGGATGAGGGAAGTATGAGAGAGAGAGAGAGAGAGAGAGAGACAGAGAGAGAGAGAGAGAGAGAAAGAGAGAGAGATTAAGAGATGGGGAGAAAGGGAGTGTTAAGAGAATTATAGAAGCGGGAACGAGAGAGAGAGATGTTTATGAAGAAAGCGCTACCGCGAGGCGAAGGAATGGAAATCAGAGTGGACGGAAGTTGGAGAGGTGAAATATTCTCTCTCTCTCTCTCTCTCTATATAATAATATATAATAATATATATAATATATATATATATAGATATAATATATATAGAAAAGAAGATTATATGAGAGATGAGAGGAGAGAGAGAGAGAGGAAATGACGACGGAGCTGTGCGAAGGAGGCGAAGATAGTTGAGCAAGGTGACGAGCAAGTGCGAAGTGGGAGCGGCGGGGGAGGCGAAGACAAGAGAGGGCGACGGGAGAGCCAAGCGAGGGATGATAACACGTGGAGCGTGCTGGGAATCGCCGTGCGGGCTGCGCTCGGTGCTATGGCGGCGTTGGCGGAGGCGTTGGCGCAGGCGACGAGGCGTCGCTTAGCCAGAAATATGCTCCAATCCATTAGCGGGAAGCGGCGGCGCCGCCCCGCGCCGCCCGCGCCGCGCCGCGCCCGCCCGCGCCGGCCCGCGCCGCCCGCGCCGCCCGCGCCGCCCACGCGCCGCCCGCGCCGCCCGCGCCGCCCGCGCCGCCCGCGCGCCCGCGCCGCCCGCGCCGCCCGTAGCGCCGCGCCGGTTGATGGCGGGTGCCGTAAATGCGGCAGCGCCTGTTGTATTCCACGGGATCGCCGAGGGACGCAGCCTCTGGCCTCCAGCTCCACTTGCGAAATCGTGCCCGTCGGCGGCGCGGGCGAACGAAGCGACGCTTGCCTGGGGCGGGCGCCTCGATCATCAGATGACCTCTCTGCCGCCTGCACGACGCGGACGCGCCCGATTCGCTCTCACAAAGAATATCCAATCGATGCGTAGCCAATCCTGCTTGTTTTCTAACCAAAATCGTATTGTTTGCAAAATTTAAAGTTTGATACAAATAAATTGGCATATCGAATTGATGTATTAGTAAAATATTGAACTGTACGAATTTTCTCTACAGTTTACTGTACGAATTTAAATTTCACTCTAATATTTAAATTGTATTAAAACCCTATTTTTATTTTGTTAATTAATATTTCAATATTATTTTCCTATTATAAAATGACGGAGATGGGATAACTGCGATGCATGTAACTTTCTTGAATGCAATCTAAAGCCCCCTTAAATTACTCTTAAGAATGCAATAAATACAAGTATGCATCTCTTCAGGTAATTAATAATATCGTTTCACAAGAAATGCCAATCCTTCTTTTGAAAATTAAAATATTAATCAACTTTGTATATTTGCACATCTTACAAATGGCCAAAATATGTTAAAATAATTAATAGAAAACAAATATTTTTATGTTTAACAGAAGTGAATTAATAAATTTCTGTATTAAATTTAAATTCTCAAGAGTCTTGCTTCCTCCACAAATAAATGAGCTACATTGATGCTAATAGGGGCTGAGTTGAGATTGAGGCTTGAGAGCTAAATCAGCTAGTAGAGAGGTAGATTGGTATAAAATACTAAAATAGCAATTTTGACGTGTTCCAAGTTTCGCTTTGTTTAACGTAATTACGTACTGAAAGTGGCATTCGTCTAACTTCCATAGTGGCCGCTTAGCAGCAGCACTGCACGGAGAATCGCAACAGAATCGCCGAATGCTCTGCGTGACAACATATGCTGTCCTGTAAAATTAAGGGTATACCGCCCCATCTCTCAAATCTCTCAAATGAATCAGTGCGAACGAAAGAGGTAGATTCTCTCCCGCACGCCCCAAATCATTGCTTTATTAAAACTAGTTATTATCATTAATAATTAATTAAATATATTTTTATAATTTTATACTCATTGTGTTGTTTCTTTCTTAATATGTAAATTCCGTATACTACTCGGAAATATTTTTTGTTTAAATATTGTAAATAAAGGAGTTCAAGGCAGCTCCCAAGACTCCGGACTTACCCGAAAACAAAACAACAACAAAAAATACTCGAAGTTGACAGAACGCGGTGCCACGATATTGACACTGTTGTTCCCGTACGGGTATTCCTTGCGTATCCGAACGCTAGTTCCGCGCATCGACGTATCGGCCGCCGGAGCTATACGAGAGACAGTGTCGCCCTCTGATGAATGGTGATGGAGCTGGCGTTGCCATGGAATGCGACTGTGAAAGCGAAGCGTGGACGTTCCGCTAATGCCAGGAATTCAGCGTAGTTATCGGAAAGCAGAGATGAGAGAGTGTCAGGCCCCGGTTGGTTGAATCTTCCCAGAAGCGTTTAGTACGTGCCATTTTGTCTACATAGGAGTTTGTTGCGCAACGTTGGCTTTTCGTTTTAGTGGGAAATGTGTCTAAGTATAATGAAATCGTTTGAATTAAGTGGATAATTATTGTTTGTATCGCTCTGTCTACTAAATTTGTACTACAGGGGTTCCAATTCGCCGTATTTGGAATTGGTACACTCCGTAATTAGTGGAACACAATGTAGACTCTTGCCAACATATATCACAAATAAATAATTAAATAAAATACATAATGAATGCTAATTAAATGATTTTTACCTTAATTAAAACACAACTGTTGTAAAGTTTGGACGTCCCGAATATCTCTTAAGTCTCGAGTTCATAAACTGTTTTTTTAGACATACATTTTAAAGAAAGTTCCTCCATGTTCTACTAAAATGCAATAGCAATGAAAGTAACTCATTTTTATTTACAAGACATTTACGAAAGTAAACATCTTATGTAATGTTAACATTATTAGATAATGTCTATTATTCATCTACATTCTGCGATAGTGAATCCCTGAAAAGAATATTTACATATACAAAATGTTATTGTGGAAAAGAAAAAATATGTCGGGAAATGTAGATGTTTTTCAAAGGCTATTTAACAGATTCGCAGTGCGCTGGATAAAAAAAAAGATTTTTTGTTGTGTGTGGTCTCCGTGGACAAATCACTTTAATAATAATAATAATAATAATAATAATAATAATAATAATAATAATAATAATAATGAGGGGGATGAAAATACCTCTCGGAATATTTTGAATAAATTATAAAAATTTGACGACGGAATACAATTAAAAAGATAGATAAATAATAGAATACATATAGAAAGACAGGAAATATAACCGAAAGTGATATATTATATATTAGGGGCTTGAGAGTACGGAAAAAGTAAATAAAATTAGTTTGGGAAATATATTTTAAATATTAGAAACATATTTTATTCAAGTAAAACATTTTTACAAAAGACATTGTTAGATGGACCAGTGAATGTGCAGAGAGATGCAAATAAAATAGCATCGGAATGACGTATAAAACAATAAAAACCAGAGAAGCTGTGATATGGTAAGTTGTAAGCATGTGAATGTTAGTTAGAACGTGAAGTCTCTTGATGGCAGCAGGATATTATATCGCGATCAGCCCAAACTTTTCAAAGTTTGTCTTAAAAACAGAAAGCATTTTGAATAGGGTAGATTATTAGGTCGCGAGGTGATTGAACTTTTTGTTGACGAGTTAATTAAGTAAAGAAAAGCGCGGACAGTTGAAATTATCGTGGTAACTTGGAAGTGTGAAATGCTGCAAGAAATTGTTAGTGGACGACCCAAAACATTTTTGAAAATATAAGTGTAAGGGCCGGAATTGTGTTCCATTCATCACCGAGAGGGCAGTTCTTCATCCAAATGGAAGTGTAGAAATTAAGATTCTGCACATTGATAAGGACGTTGAGAAAATATTTATTGTTGAAGACCAAGAATGTCATTAGAAAAATAAGTTAAATTAAGTCAGTTTCCAAAAATAATTAGAATAAAGTAACGATGGCCATCATAGGCAGAATAAATTAATAAGATAAAGTTTAAATATATGTCAATTCAGAAAAAAAAGATAGTAATAAACTGACAAATTACAGTCGGTACTTGTTGCCGCTGTAATATTAATTAACAAATGACGTGTTGTTACTTTAAACAATACCTCTCGGGATATGGCTAAAAACTATAGGATCATTCAATTCCCATCATAATAAATATTTTCACCAGCCGTAGCCTGTTAAAGGGCAGTTAAATTTTAGCCTCACAACGAACACGGAATAGTAGCCCTGCGATTGTATCACAATGCCCATTATAATAAAAATCGAGCTAGCCAAATTTATAGTTGATTAATTACATACTAAATTAGGAGATATAATAAGTGGAAATAGAGGGAATGTCACAATATGTAACTCGTAACATGCAAGATAGCAAAAATTGACGCAAAATAATGGAAACGCTAAATCTGCAATTTAATGTTTCTGTTCTAAAACATTATTTAAAAGTATTTGGTAGCCGATGATAACAGATACCTAGATGAAATGTATTAACAAGAGTTTTGTTAGTGAGAATTGCATTAAGTGAGCAGAATTGCAGATAAGTGAGAAGAACATTATAAAGAGATTTCTGTGTCTGATAAGATAAAAGAAGATTAGTAGATGAGTGTAGATTATAGATGGCTGTTATATGAACAACGAACGTAAGATTCTTCATTCAAATTCTAATACAGTTCCGTGAAGTGCGATCGAAATATCAAGATATCTAAGTACTTAGTATTCTTTCACTTGGATTACAGCAGGCATATCAAACCGCTTTCGCACGAGCTACTTGCTCTGACGTATCTCTCATGGCTCTCATTTTCTCCCCAAATCCAGAAAAGGGTATGCACGCGCAAGCTGTAGAGGCTTGACTCTGAGAATAGTGACTTCGTAAGAAAATACGTTCGTCAGATTTTTCTTCTATCAAATACAATCGAAATTTTCATTACGTCTGTATTTTTTACCACCTTTTACTATTTCATTCTTACATTTTCTTTTTAATTTCTACCATGTAGAAACATTTTTGCCAACAGGCAGGAATGTTTGAAGAGCGAATTGTTCCTTTTTCACCCTTAACGTCGGAAGTTAACTCTTAAGGAAACAAACTTTCGATTCAAAATGTTTTGTTTTATTGTCACAAGATGACTATAACAATCTGAAATCTAACCGTTGTATTATTTCATTTTAATGGATCATTTCTTTGCTTTAGGAGAGAAATTGAGAATTAATATAGCTACATGTGGGACAAGAAAGTCAACTAAATTCTTCAAAAGATTATCATAGTCTAGGTGTCCTGTGACCTACCGACAATTGGGAGCAATTTGTGAAACTCATACTTTTAAATCTCGCGCATTTGGTTCTGGATGTAGTGCCCGCGAAATCTTGTAAGATCGTTACCTTGCCCATAACGTTGATATGTCTGGAATACAGTGAAACCCAGATTAAGTGACCACTATTATTTTCTATTAGAAATTTTTTCATATTTATTCTCCTTTACTTACGAAACAATAGTTTCGGGAGAATATAGTGTATGACATAACATATTTCTAAATCATACATTTTTACTTTCTTCTTTAAATGCAAACGACGTCAAACAATCTGGATTAATTTGAGTGAATTATATTTGTGATGTTACTCAAAGGTTATTTATAAAACAGAGTTATCAGAACCAGTTGGGAAAGTTCAGTTGAATTAGTACAATTAAATGAATAGTACTGAAAATAGAAAGACTCGGCTTAGGCTCGACGCCTTCCAGGATTTAATTAAAATTTTGCATTATATGCTTTTTATTTTACATCCAACAATCCAAGTTTCTCTTTGATTTATTATTTATGGAGTGATGTAACGGTTGACGTTGCTGGGGATTTGAGGGATCTCTGGTAATTATTGGAAATTGTACACATTTTCTCCTCTCGAATTCGACACATTCGTGGGATTTCATTTGTGATGACATGTTTTGTATTTTAAAATACTCTATTCTCTCTATTATTTCAGAAAGAGAAAAAATGTATGTAATGAAATTTGTATAAACTAAAATATTATTTCACGATCTTATTCTAAGCAAGTTGAAAATTTCGTTGACATTAACTACTTATAACGTGTAGTTATAATATACGGAATTTAACAAATTTGTCAAGAAATTATGTTCTTTCCTTTTCATAATAGAACAGGTATTGTAGGTGGTTTACTAATGTAGAATGAAAATCTCGGACAGAAGGGCTGCGGGTTCGAATGCCGTTTGGTCATGGATGTTTTTCCTAACCCCATCCCATCTTTCTAAGTTTGTCCTGGTGGCATAGGAACACGATATGTAAAACATTACATGTTACACCTGGACAGTGTAATTCCCTAAGTGCCTGTGTCCCCATTACTCGAATGGTGTGTGCCGCCTTCGATCCACAGCTGGTGCTATCTAGTTAGGTGCAGCCATATGTCCTATTGCGCTAATTCCGTACCAAGTCGATAGGTGATCGCGGGTCACGCTTGCTGGGTAGAGCTAGAAATCATTGAATGTAAGGGTCCCTCGGCCCACATCAGATGATGGACAGGGGGAACTTGGCAAATATCATGCTGGCTGCGTCTGGAAGAAGACCCAGCCCCATGTCGTAGTGATAGTATTGTGAACAACCATCTAACCACTGGTTCTTAAAAAATGGCACCTAAGCCATGATTTCCTTTGGAAATCGTAAGGTACAGTGGTAAAGATGCATACACACATATATTGATATAGTATAAGAATAATGTTCATAGATATTCAAAGTATATTTCTAAGATGACATGGGTCATTTTACACATAAAATAATAAAAAATAATTTTGAAGTATTTTCTCTGAAATAACTTAATATTCAGACTCTTACATGCGTATTAAATATTTAAATTGCTCGAAGCGAAGTTACAAGCACATTAACAAATTTATTTCAAGATTCGATGAAAATAATTTAAAATTTCAAGAACTTAAATTGAATGGATCACTTATTATTGTCTTAAGATGTTTTGCCCAGTCAATGGTTTCTCATTTGGACAACCGAAAATGTTGCCCCCGAACAGCCTGCTAGTCAGCTAGTGTAGCCCTATATTGACAATAGGAAGAACAAGGAAAGGGTCATAGAGAAGCGTTCTAGGAATATTTGACAGAGAAGGTACTAATCTTGATCATGACGTCAGGAAAAATGAATGATAATGCGAATCTTTCAGCAGTGAAAGCAAAATGCTTTCTCTGTTATTGGAATTCTTGAACGTATGTGAGAGAGAATTTTTAAAGTGATAAAAAAAGGTATTTTGTAATATTGCAATTATAATATTCACGTACAATCTTACATAATGTTCTCATAAATTGATTCAGAGAGAGCAATAGTGAACTTTCTCAGTCTGCTGCGAGAGCAAGATTTGTCTAATTTCATCAATGATAGATATTACATTAAGCCACCCTTGCTCTTGCGGAAGACTCAATGTTAGTCACTTTAGTCCGTACTTAAAATGAGGCTCCTACGTTCTGATGATTTTCTGTAGAAATTAATATTCAATTGTACGTACTGTAATAGCCTATCAGTACAGCATTTCATGAAATGAATTGTTACTCTTCGAAACTTAGTATCCAGCTGGTATTTGAGATACGTGTAGATGACTGATCTTGCTCCGTCCCGGCGTATAATCGCCCGCCGCCGTATGAAAATACCTTCTGTGAACGGTGGTGCGTCGCAATTGACTCGCAGCGGGAGGTGCGGGGAGAGCTGCAAGCCGCAGGGATGCGCTGAAGGGCAACGGCGTGCGGGCGCCCTCCCACTGGTGCTCCCTCAGCGGCGCCGGGGGCGTAGATTGGCGGGAGCAGTGATGTTGAGTGAAGCGGGAAACGGCGAGTGGGGCCGGAGAGAGTGGGTGGGGGAAGTGGTAGAGAAGGATCGGGGGTCAGTGGCGGCGGACGAGGAGGCTGTCAGAGGAGAGAATCTGCGGGCTGAGGCGACGCGTGCGGCGGGCAGTGGCGAGGGGACAAGGAGTGGTGAGCTCGGGCTGTGTGATGCGGACAGGGTGAGTAGCTTTGGACGGGGCGAGGAGTGGGTCGGAGAGCGGCGCGGGAGCGGCAGGGAGCCGAGGACGTGGGCAAGAGCCGGCGAGCCTGGTGTGGAGAGACTTGAACAGGTGTAAAGGGGGAGGGATGGTAGGAGCTAGGGCGCACTACACTACACACATGCCAGAAGCACGGTCGGGAGCCGGGAGCTTAGAGCTTGTCCCGGCTGGGGCGGTGCCCCGCTAATGGGAGATACCTGGTTAGGGAAAACCCTACT